>JARLTB010000269.1:2112500-2712500 GCA_030141615.1 Unio pictorum
ATTTAAAAAAAAAGATTAAAACTCTTTCCTATTACTTTTGGAGATACATATATCATTAACTTTTCTGAATATTAAATATGGTTACAAATCTTATATATATATATATATATATATATATATATATATATATATATATATATATATATATATATATATTTATTTATTTATTTATTTACTGGCAGACTCCCTATACGTTCAATCATATGTTGCGTGCTCTTTAATACTGCGAACTCGGATTGGGTAATAATTGTCTTGTATTTGTTGATTAGATTATACTCTAGTAGTCATATTAAACTGCACGATCAGTAAACATATTTTGAGACGCAAACGTCGACAGCACTGTCAAGATCTCAACCCATAATCTTTTGTCTCAAATGTGTTACAGCTGCAAATAGTTCGAACATTATATGTGGATCTATTTGCGACAATGTCTTATCTTTTGATAAATCTGAGGACACCTTATATTCAAAGACGTTTCAGAATTTACGTTATCTAGATGTTTGTCTTACCGTCTCTTTCCAAATGTTTCGCAAATAGAAAATAATGTTTTATAAAAAGAGTTGACAGTACAGCAATAATGCACCTATTTAAAGAGTCTTCTCTTTGTACTTGTAGGTCAAAAACTTGTGTCATTTGAATCCCTGATTTCAAAACTTCACCGTCGTATGCTGTCTTTTAAATGACTTCTCTTTGGCGATAGGTTTGCACCTGATTCTGCATAGTTCCCAGGCTATTATCATTTGTGTTGAAGAATATATGTTAAACAAGAACATATAAAGTAAATGCTTAGAACAGCTACGCACGAACCATGAATGTAAGTTAAATTGTCCACATTTATATGTATGAATAAACGTCACACATGCTCCATGCTGACCGCGCTCTGTAGACCTTTACCATTTGTAGTCTAAGCAAACGTTCTATGAATAGATGCGTCTTATGAGGAACAAATAGGGGCCATGTTGTGAGTATATGAAGTGCATAACTGACGGCATATAACTACGTTTGCTAAAGTAAATAATTGTGTAACGTAAACTGTAAATTGCAGAGTAAATATCATTGTCCGTAATTGCTAATTTCCTTTTTGCGTAATATAAATTTTCACATTGTCTTCCTAACTTTGAATAGGATCATGTTTTATTTCTGCCAACAGCCTTTTCGCTCATCTAACTGAGGTTCCAGATATTGCTTTTGAAGGGCAACTAAATTTGTGGACATTGGACGCTTTGAAATCCTATTCTAGCATTCACTGGTTCAGAATGCCATTGAAGCAAAAACATATATATGATGATAGCATTCGAATTTATACATTGACGTCAGACTATTCATTAGTTATCATAACCATAACAATGTTAAAACAATAATATAACTAGTCCATACTCTGACGTATTTGAATACAGGTGTAAGTATATACTGTGTTAATAAGGACATCTGACGATGTTTAGCCAGACTAATCTCAAAAAAGTGATGTAGGTATATTTTTAAAATATAATATCACCGATAGGGATTGAGTGGTGAGCCCTATCATGTTCGCCCATTTTATTAATGATTTGATTATACAGCATACGCTCCAATGCAATATAGGTGCATTTATCTCAGAAAATATTGCAGATACATGTTCAATACTTTAGAGCGATGTTGTTTTTACTTCATCTCTTACAATAGGGCTTATGCAACAAAATTCTTGTACGTTTTTGCGACGAATCTTGTATCATATTCAATCTTGATAAAAGTGAATCCATTGTCTCCGACTTGGGAGATATCCCTCGCAAAAGTATTTTCGGTTCTTCAGAAAGATATTGAATATGCTCCTTACTACAAACATATGCACTTAGTTTTTGCCCTAAAATTGGTTTGGACAAACGTAGAGCAGATACTGCCGGTTCAGGCAAAAGAGCAACTGCAAGAAGATTGAATTTTTAAAGAATTTTGTTGTTGTTTTAAAATGATTTTGATATTATAAGTCGTAAATGAGGGTATACGAATCTAATATAAATCTTACAAATGTGCGATCCAACGTTTGCGAACAGTATCTTTGACTTCCTAAACCTATCCACATGGAGAAATAAGAGAAGGGTAAGTTCAGTAGGATGGAGATAAATAATCTTCACGGTGACTTTTGCTGGACAAATAATGTTTAGAGGATGCGTTCCATTTAATTTGTGTTTGTCCAGCTAAGAAATATTTAAGAAGGAAATACTTGAAGGAAATGTTTATTATCGTTGTACATCTGTTGATTACGCCATGAGGCATACTGATACATTAATTATAAAAAAGTCACACTTAAGAAAATCTTTGATAATTTATAAACATAGAGACTGATACGTCTAGTGGTAGTAAGGCCGTATTTCGATTTTAATAGGAAATCAATGTTTACAGATAAAAATAGAAATATCTTTCTGGTAATGCTTGACAAATCAAATTACCTTAACAGAACTACTACTATCTCGGAAATTAGAGACATGCCTGATTAAAACATTTTAAGGAAAGGTTGTCTGCACTATGAGGTCGAAATCAGATAGAGTGATCTCTAAATACATGCAGGCTCAGAAGATGTATGTCTGTTATGTTTTATCAAAGAAAGTTATTTTTTTCAAAAATAAACCGTTTCTGTTTTATAAATGCGTTACTCATCCTTATTACTTAAAGATAATACGTAGGGTAATAATAATAATATAATAATAATAACAACAACAATAATAACAATAATAATAATAATAATACTAATAATAATAATAATAATAATGAGAACTTTGCATAGCGCATAATATTTAGAAGCTCTAAGCGTTCACTACAAAAACAAACCGAACACCATGAAATTAGAAATCATAAAACATGGAAAAATATTTAAGGTAGGAAACATTAGAATTTAAAGTTTGTTCTTGCAGTCGAAAAAGGTGAGTTTAAAGAGCACTCTTGAAACCGATAATTGTTTCTTTGTATCTAATTTAAATGGGCAAATCGTCCCACGTCCCTGTCCCTTGTATGCAAAAGAACTTTGTCCTTATGACTTCGTTTTCATAGTGGGAATAATGAGTATACGATTGTCAGAAGAGGAGCGTAAGTATCTTGTTGATGTGTGCACTTGGGTGAGGCAAGTAAGGTATGTTGATCCGAATAGCTGTATTGTGACCTTTTGGAAGCTTTTGGAGTAGATAGTGAGACAAATCAGACAGGATTGAGGTCCAATAGTCCAGTCTTGAAAGTACAAATAAAGACACAAGGTTTTAGTGGCATCAACTGAAAGATCTTCGCGAACGGTGTTGATGCGTCTCAGCTCAAGATATGCAGTCTTGCATATGTTCATAACATATTGGTACAACGTGATAATACTGTCCAGAGTAAAGATACTCCTTGGAATGTATCATCAATTTCAGTTGGGTGGCTTGTATATTGATATATTTGGATGTTATCATCGTACAATTGGTGAAGTACTGGATGATGATATATGACACCTGAAAGCGGATGACTGTACAAAATGAAGATAAATTATTTGAGAACAGTCCCCGGTGAAACACCACACCATAGATTAACTGCGCTGAAGTGCATTTCATTTGCAGATATAATTTGTATCCTGTTGACTAAGTAGGACTTGAATCACAGCAAGGCTGTATTGTTAATGTCCAATACATGCTGAAGACGGTGAAATAATTTATTATGTTATGGTGGGCCAAGTGCTGGTTAGAAATCATGGTGGGTGAGAACTGTAAATTTTACGCCATCCAAAGCAGAGAGAATGTCTAAAACTACCTTCATCAGAGTAGTTTCATTACTGTGCGAAGGACGATATGCAGACTGTACATCGCTACAGGGACTGTTTAAATTCATATGCGATACAAGTTGGGATCAAACAACTTTTCTACGATATTATATCTGAAAGGGGAGATTATAAACTGGGTCGTAATTCTTTAAATTGTAATGGTCAAGTTTTGGTTTCTTCAGCACAGGCTTTACAATGGCAGTATTGAAAAATGATGGGAGTTTCTCCAATGTGAAGGTTGTATCAATAATATCATTTAGTGACGGAAATATGGGATCTAAGCACTCAAGCAACAGTGATGTTGGAATTGGATCAAGGTCACATGACTTTGGTGCACTCTTCATCACGATTGTCTGTACTAAATCCATAGAGAAAGGTAGCAGCAAGGAAGGCGAACAGAGCGAAACTATTTCAGACTAAATCAGAAAAAACCGAAACTAATTCAGACAGACCGAAACTATTTCAGACAAACCGAAACTATTTCAGACTAAAACCTAGAGAACGATGAATGGTTTCGGTTTCGCACAAAAAAAAGGCTGCTACGCAGAGTCAACAGGCAGAGTCTCCAGACAAACCCGGCGCTGATTGCGTTGTGGAGACAAATTGTTTCAACCGAATATTTGATGCAGTCCAATATGATATCTTGATCTAGCGTCATGCAAATTTATCGTTTCAAAATCCATATGGGATTGACTGAGCGTGACTAAAGAAACTTCTAAAGAGATTATAATCCATGTCTCCATTGTACCATGTCTGGTGAATATTTTGTAGCGTATGTGTATCAACTCCATTAAATACAGCAATAATATTGCAGTTATCTCTGATCACTTTTAGTATTTGAGTGTATCATTGAGTGACATATATTACATCAGTATTTTATGTCTACCTCTGGAAAATATCCTAGCGGGATTATTTTGATTGTCTAGCATCACATCATTATATACGACTAAATTGTTAATACTTCCATCAATAACATCAATGCTCTGTGCATCCTCGATATTGGTTATAAATTCAATAATAGTCTCATCGATTTCAGATTTTGCTTTATCGTTAAAATCCTGTCAAACCTCGTAACATCGCTGATTGTCTACACTATGGGCTACTAAATACAACTTGTCCCATTTCATCCATCTCGTTATTAAATTAAGTAACAACTGTGTCTTGCCACTTCCAGACAGTCCGATTATAATCTTACGAATATAATTTGGTAGCGCTACATGATGCTTAACTGGTTCTCGTGTTTTAGTCGCCGAAAAATCAATTACATTCATGTTATTATAAAGAAATTATGGATCCATATTGTGTGAAATGTAGGACGCGTTTACCAACAGTTGACTCAACACCTACTACAACTAAAAATAACAGAGAAGCTATCACTGGCAAGTGTGAACGATGTGGTATAGTTTTTTTTAGATTTCTTAAAAAAAATGGGAGTTGCTATTGCAGCCCAGTTAGTAAAATTACCAGGAACACCATGGACAAAATATTCGGGAGAAAAACACCTTCCAGGGTATAGTTATTGTGGACCCGGGACAAGACTTGACATCAGATTCAATGATCAAAACCAACCCCGACCCGGTGAATATCCAATAAAAGCTATTGATAAGGCGTGTCATGCTCATGATGCTGCTTATAAAAGCAGTAATATGCAACACAGACATATCGCAGATGTAAACTTGATTCATTCGTTGACTTCTATCACTGGTAAATCCTTTAAGGAAAATCTAGCTTCATCAAATCGGCGATGAAAAGTAAATTAATGCTGGATGCTGGTAATTAATAACATCATGGAATCTATTTATTATTCTCCAAAACGATACTGGAGGGGTAAATCAGCAATCAGTAAACTAGCTAGCGCTGCAAAGGTGAAAAATGTCACTGCAGCGGGTTGGTTATATAAACTGGCGATATGGCATATTTATATACCACCGCCTAAACAAATTAACGTTTCAAATAATGAGGTTCATCAGGCTGTTATATTATTTCTGCTGCACGATGATGTTTACAAATACGCGCTAACCGTAGTTGATGTGTTGCGAGTAGATACAAACAAGCCGAACCATTAAATACGAAGTCATCAACGGAAGTAGTTTCTGCGTTTGAAAGGATTTATCGGCGGGGTCTTGGACCACAAGGTGGTCTGCAGTGGTCAAATCTATAACATGTTGATCCTAGCAAGGAATGTCAGGGTGCAGTGTTATCAACAATGAAGCATCATAATGTCACCATCAGACGAGGGCATACTGCACTACATCGCGATCAGGCAATTTTTGGACGATTTAATCGGACACTTGCTGGGCGGTTATTTGGATATCAATACGCGAAGGCATTTATTCAGGATATACAATCCCGTGAATGGATCAAGAGATTACCAGGTGTAATTACCGCGCTGAATAATGAGATTACTCGAACAATAAACATGAAACCTAACAACGCGATTAAAAAAAGTATATGCCATTACAAAAACGACAAAATGATTTTTCAAAACAAACAATACTCGGCAATGTCACTGAGATATTTATATGAACCAGGAGAGCTTGATTGTGGTACAAAAAGAGCTACTGATCCTATTGGAGTGTAACCGCACATAAAATATCTAGCATAACGAAATCCACGGGTAGACCACCAGTCTATAGATTGGATTCAACTGCTCCTCAGTGGGGATTTACGTGTGAACAATTACAAGTGATACCCGATGATACTCAATTACCACCGCGTGGTCTTAACTAACACCTCTGCGTCTGTTGCACTCAAGACAAGTCAGCATCACATTATCTCTGGTATGACCAACACAGCTATCTTTTCTGTCCGCGGTAAATTGGCAGGAGTCTTTATCCGACAAACACAAACGCATTATACAATTACAACTCGCGCAGTGATTATACTGTTGTTGTTTCAGCGTAATTATAAATTAAGCATCAATGTCAAATTTCCTTTTTTTGTCCTGTTTTTTATAACCAGCGAGTTTTTTTCTGATTATATCATCGCTGACAATATCAATAATTGTGATGTCATTGTCATCTAAAACAACTTTTCGAAGTTGATTTATTCTTCGTACTCTGGACACTGCTAAGTTAACTAGATTTGACCACTCGATGCGGTCATCTACGATCCATACAATTGTATCGGATATAGTCAATCCTTGCGAAGAATGTATCGTCGCTGCGTATCCTAGCATCCATGGGGATTTATCAGCACGCAATGCATCTTCGACAACACCGATATCAACCAACACAATATCATTTAATTCAAGAATCTCCTTCTCAGTCTGTCAGGAATATTAACTTCGATATTTTGTCTTCTTATAACCATAGGTATTTAACACAGCGTCACTGGAGTGTTGCAAAGTTTTCTTTATGCGGGTTAAATAACTTCATCTGAAGTATTCTCTGGCCATCTTTTTAATTGCCACAATCAAATCGTTTGGTCTCCATGCTTCCCAGAAATCATTTAATTGGGTTTCTGAAATTATTTCAAGCGCTATTTCACAATGGGTTGTATCCGGTTGTAATCTTATTAGTTTCTTAAACTCAAATAATACTGGATTAAGTGTTCGATGATCGGTATTAATTTCTTTATAATAGTTTACAAAATTCTTCAACGAATTATGCGGGAATAAACCGACAAATGGTGGTGGTTGACCATGATCGCCACACATTATCACTTTTGTATTCGCTAGCAATAACCAATCGAGA
Source organism: Unio pictorum (assembly GCA_030141615.1). Classification (NCBI taxonomy): domain Eukaryota; kingdom Metazoa; phylum Mollusca; class Bivalvia; order Unionida; family Unionidae; genus Unio; species Unio pictorum. Next base: position 2,119,953 of record JARLTB010000269.1, read on the forward strand.
AACTTTTGCAATACATCAAACAACACTGTGCATATCTCATCCCAAATAATAATTTCAGGAATATATTTCTCGTCCATTCGATCAAGGGTCCATTCGTCATCTTTCCATCGAAAAAAACTGTGATAAGTGCAAGCATTTATTACTCAATGTTTCATATCTCTTGCAAGTCTGTGTGTGTGTGTTAGAAAAATCATGTTTGATTTCCCTCGAAATAAATCAATCGCACGAGTCGTCTTCCATGACCCACAACAGCCATTCAAGTAACTGGTTTTATATCTATATATTGGATTTGATACCGAAGGTGCATTAGATAGTTCTAATATTTGATTATTTTTCGAGTTATTGTTTGAATTGTAACATATGCTGATTTAGAATAATTACACGATATATTACATTACACGATTACATTCTACATGACCCCCAATTCGGAATTTGCAAATTCAGCCAGTGCTTCGCTGTGTTTTACATCTATATAAAAAAAACAGTGGCGACTCTAACGACAGATTCAGGAAATATATTTATCACCGATTGCAAATTGATAGAAACATAAGCCAACATAGACGCCCTTAAGCGCGTATACTGACAACTATCTCCATCTGTGTAAGTAACAATTGTACCGAATTTTGTTCCATTGGACAAGAAGGCGTCGTTACGATTGACATATATACCTGTAGATGTTGCATCCGCGATTATAAAATCGTTTTCAACATCTTTAATTAATCGTGAATAATATCGTTTGTGGTCGTATTTTTTTTCCACCCTGGGTGAATTTACCAATTATTCTTCTATTGAGATCTTTTGTGTGTTTATTTCTAACTTCAAAGATCTCTTCGGACCACCTAACAATACATTCTTCGTCGAGATTAGGAAATATTTCTTTTATTTTCGCTGATTATACTATCTAGACTATCGGGTTGTGGTAACCAGACTTCATTTTGTTTTCGATATGATGTAATTGCTTCACTGACAATCAGCGATATCAGTGTTTTAGAATCAATCATATACCGTAATAATACTATTGGCATCGTGTTTACCAAAACAAACATAACAACACGGATGAAATCCTTTAGCGATCTCGAATGATATCGCACAAGCGAATCCGGTGAGATCAAAATCCGGCAGCGGCCCATTAATCTCAACACGGGTCATTTCGTGGGTGGGATGAACTAATATTTTAAAATACTCAGCGCATTCTCCATACCCGAGAAAACTCTCTGGATAACACGCATTCATATTAACCGAAATAATAGTTTCATGGTCATATTTTGTATTCCGTAATCCACCATGTCCGTATGTGACGCAGCTTGACTTTATATCTGAGAGAAATTCAGCTCTTGTTGGATTTCACATATTTTTCTTTCTCGCGTAATGAGCTGCAACTGACGGGATTGTAAAACAGTTTGTTAGTAAGTGTTCGTCGTAATCCGTTGAAAAAACGAGCTAGTTTTTTTTATTTCGTTGTGAAGAGTTTCAGTACGATATATTTCGCCGTTAGGTTTTACAAATTGATCGAAATTACCTTCTTCATTTGCAAAATTAGCAAATAAACACAAGATCGTTTCTACTTGACTGATAAATAAAATCAATCAATTTCTTCTCAGATAATTCTCCCCTTGAGAATCCTACGAGTAGATATTTTATGGTTTTATCCCGCGGGAATATTGTTACCTCGGAGGTCCAAGCATGTGCATTATGGTCAATAATTTTGATTGGAGATCCTCTCGATTTATATTTCGGTTCATATACTTGCCTGCTACTGTCGCTACGGTTATTGGAATTTTCTTTTCTAGCTTAGCTACATTTTGAATTGTTGCAGCTCTCTCCCTAACTGTTAAAAACCATTCGTTTATTTTTTGGGTCTAAGATCCGTTAATTTTTTTCCATGCAACTCATTTGTAAAATGCTCTATTATTCGTTCCGCTACACAATTCAGCGATCAATGTTTCATTGGTTTTAATTTTTCAATCTTCGGTTTATCATTTATCGGAGAGATCCATAAACAACCGCGGTTATAGGATAAGCTCTCTCATAATACGGTTTGTCAATCCCAGTCAGCGTTCCTGGTTTGGCATCCTGACTCACAGTGACAGTTCTTTTAATTTTTAGGATGGGTTCTAATTTGTCGCGTATAATCCAGTTTCCCGTTTCTGAACGGATAATGAATTTCACTCTAAAGAAATAGTTTATATGGTCAAGATGTGAGATTATCAATATTAATCTTTCGTCGTTCATGGTAGCATCAATGCCACCATCAATTCGAAATGTTGACCAATAGTGAGATATTCCATCGCGTTTGAATTCATTAAATGCATCATGGATTTTACCTATCATGCTTCGATCACTTATTAGACTTTGGTACATCTACAGAGACTCTATCGAGATTGAATTCAGCAATTTTCCAGGGTTTTATTTTCAATAATCTCTCGAACTCCTCCATATTATAATTAAAACAAGTATTTAAATAAAGAATTTGTATATAATGAATCATTGTAAGTCGAGTATGATAGGATCAGTAACTGTCTGTAACAAATCATGCAGAAACGAATTCTGCGGATATCATTTACAAAGCGTACGGCGTGGAAGTTTGTGTCCGTTACTTTGCATAAGATGTAGGGTAGGTGTGCCGGGTCAGTCGCAGTTGTGTCTCAACTGTGGTGGTAAGCGATACAGAGAGCTTAAGCGCTATTATGATAAACGAGTTAAATATTCCATTAAGGATTCCGTCATTGTCTCCATCAAGGACAAAACTATCAGAACACCTCAAGACTACATCAATAGATTCTCACGTAATAATTAAACCAAATAATGAATTAGACAAATAATATATAGTATATAAATGAACCAAGAATTTCAACCAAATCATACGATCTTCGATTATGAAGCATCTCGTGAAGGTATTGTCAGAAATCACAGGCTGAAGAAACCAGTAGGGTATGACAATGGTATGGGATTTCTCAGATTTACTGCTGGAAAGAAAAAATATTATTGTCATCGATTTGTCTACGAGGTGTTTAACGGAGAAATCACGGGTGGTTTTGTGATTGATCACATAAACGGTATAAGAAATGATAATTCTATGTCGAACGTTCGAGCTATCACACATAATGAGAATACTGCATTTGGGAAAACTAGTACTTGTAAATCAATTGGACCTATAAAATCAATAAATACAGCAATTAACTAAGAAAGATTATTTCAATCAATGACTGAATCCGGTAGGTATTTTGATATTTGCGAGCCTTCTATTCAACGCGTTGCAGAGAATATCACTAAATCGTCATTTTGCAAACGAACTGGAAACATAACTTATTTCGTATATATCTGAATTTCGTTTTGTACTATTATATGTAACATTAAGGCGAATAACTCGTGTACGCTTGTGTGTGTAGTTTTTGAAACAGAGATAACTCCTTTGATGTTGTTACGGATCTCAATGGCATTTTTCGATGACGCATGGTCTGACTGAATTGTTTTTTGTGTTGGTTTGACGTGATACATACTCTAACTATATATCATATTCAAAAGTATATAACTGTACATTTCGACATTAGCGTATTACGTACGCGGCTGGAGGCCCAGCGTTCAAATCTCGTGGCAGGAATTATTGTCGGCGGTACTGTTCTTGAGGGTTTTTCTATATAATTAAGGCCTTAAGCCATTCGAAATTCAACTGAAACCAACCTACGTCACACACCGTCACATGGTGTGAATATGCTTTTGCATTCAACCCGGGGTGATTTTGTTGGGGTAGGGTGGTTTCAGTTGAATGTAGATGCAGCCCCTTATGTGTTGTAGGATCCTAATTGTATTGTATTCTCGTATTTGTATGCATGTATACAACTCTTGTAAATATCATATATCATATATCATTTGTAAATATTTGTAAATGTGACGTCATACACCAATCATACCTTTTGAGGATCTAAACCGTTATTTGACTGGTTAGATCATCACACGAAGAATATGCTTCGTGAATGCCCCTGGGTATGTTCAGATGTGAGAAACACCTGAGAGGCCCACATGGGGTTGTGTTGTCCTGTGTGTATATATATCTGTATGCAAATGTGACGTCATACACCAAGCATACCTTCTGAGGTTCTAAACCATTATTTGACGGGTTAGATCCTCAAACGGAGACTATCCTTTTTGAATGCCCCTGGGTCTGCTCATATGTGACAAACACCTGAAATGCCCACATGAGGTTGTGTTGTCTTATGAAAACGGGTCAAAATTGACCCCTAACTTTTGTATTTGAGATATAAAATATATCGTATTAGATATATACACATATAAGATATATACACAATAATATAATGAATTTCAAAAATATGAATGTCATTACAAATGAGATTTCAAATTTGAAAAATAAAAAATACAATTGTCAGATAAATTAGATTGTAATCAGATTTTCTCTGATTTTCAAGATATCGATGATAGCGCTCAGAATAAAAGATACGTCCTTCCAAAGCAGTATGCGTTAATTAAAATAATTCAGCATGCGGTGAACGGCTCACTAGCATTTTATAACGAATTAAACAATTTCATCCCGTTATTCACAGCAGTCGAAAGGGTCAGGGCCGAACTGGGACAGCAATATCAAGTCAAACGCAGAATAAACTAAAAAAATCAAAACGATTAAAAATATCATCAGGCAAGAAATATACTTGATTATACTACGAATGTACATCACTTTCACCTCTCGGCTGCCCCAACATTGTGAAAAAGCTTGACACAGATCCGAAATATGTCAACAGCATTTGAGTAAAAAACAATGAGTGAAGTTCGAAAATTGTATTATTATAGGAAATATGACAGTTCGCTTAAACATGATACAGCTGTTATATTATCATTCTGAGTTTAAAAATCGAAGATTTTCGGTATCTGCTGAACCAACCATTAACGAACCAACATGAAATTTCCACCTCGGAATGAACACAACTTACCATGTACTTACATGTACACTTCATACGCTGTTTTACAGGTAAGTGATTACTCACTACGTGTTGACAATTTGAATGGGTTGTAACTCTATTGATTAAAATCACCGAGATAAATTCTAAAGACAGGTATGCTTACTCACACGGAATGAAAATTTGAATAGGTGCAAATTCTATAATAGCCTTCCAAGTATGTGTACTTTGTTTGCGCTTGTGAGCAAGAAAGTAATGACAAACACTGTAGTAAAATTCAAAAAAGAATATTCGGGGTGGGAAAATCCTTGGATTTTGCGTTTACAATTTAGATCATATATTAATTTCTAATAATTGAGTTGACTTTAACAACTAAATTAGATCGCGAGCGATTAGCCACTATAAAGAGATGTATTCCGGTTCTTGAGATAAGATATCTGTTAGAGATAAGTTACAAGCAGGACAAGAATTTCAAACCGGTGTACAACGAGCACTCAACAATTATTTAAACCAGTAACCACTGCTACTAAGGAAGCCGCATTGACCACTGAAAAGGCTATATTGTGAGAGATTGTTGACGAAGAGGATAAAAAAAAAGGGTATTACCCCATTGTTAAAACAGACAGCTGGAGATAAACAACAACCACATGATGAAAAAGAACAACAGGGTCATGTTAGTAAAATAAAGGGTGTTTCTTTTGTGGATAAAATTAACGATGGGGCTAAAATACTTTTAAAAATTCGATTACTAAAACAAAAGGATTATCAAACTTTTGGTGATTTTGCTGCTAAAAGCTATCATTCAAGAAATGAGTTTTGAAAGACGAGTGTAAAGATAATATAATATCACGCAATAACTGGGTTGATTGATTATATAAAATGAACAAAGGGATTGGTCGTTTAAATAAAGGGGGGTTGGGGTATAAAGAATTTAAAAAAGAATTGCTAATTATGATATACAACAAAAGTAAGAACGACAAAGACAAATCGAAGAACGACAAATAGAAAGAAAACGTCCAACACCAATACGGAGACAAGCACGGAAACAAAACAAAAACAATATGAGTATTATATGCCATCTGACCGAGAAGAAGCTGACGATGATGCACAGGGTGCATCTTGTTAAAATAGATTAAGGGGAGGGGTTTTCCCAGACTAGAGCCCGAAACACTGTTCGAAACTCTGTTTTGGGTAGTAGTCTTGTTCGTTGCCCTAGTAGCATTCTCGGGGATATATCACGATTAGAAGTTCTCATAGGAGGGAAACGAGCTAAAAATAACTCGCCGGAAATAATGAGGTAGCTAATATCTGCAGACGACTATTTGAGGTTGGTATCATGGATATTGGTGTATACCGAGAGTTAATCGATGAGCTAGTTGATGATTATTATAGTAACTAATTTGATGGCTTTGTCCGTGACAATTTGTTGAAAATCAAAAGGATTTCGCGATTAGGTAAATAGCATTTATATAAGATGATCATACACTACTACCACAACAAACCAACTATGACTTACGCGGCTAAAGTAAAACTACTAGCGCTAGTTCGAAGACAAAATAAACCAACACCGGTGATTAAATCACTATCACTGGGACCACTACCTTCTACGGACATTATGCCTGCAAGTATTAGTAAAATAATAAATAACTCAGTGGATCAGAAAAAAGCATCGCTGCGCAGCGGCCAGGAAAATGATACTGCAAATATGATAGCGGGAAGTGGCCTTACGAAGTCATTAAGATCACGATTTAGATCAAGAAATATATAATAAATTGTTAAAATCGTCCCCTGTTACACCGTTTGATTTAGATGCCACAGTGCTCAAAGATGATTCATTAAGCGATTATCAGTTGTATTCCTATAATGCAATACAAATAAATAATCGATCAAGAATCGAACTTCAGGTCCAAGATACCAGCGAATACTTTCTACCCGCTGACGCTTTTATCGAAGTAGAAGGAGAACTTGTAACAAATGTTTCAGCTGATACGCCATATGCAGATGACACAAATGTCCGAGTTGACTTTGTCAATAATGGTATAATGGTGCTATTTGAGAGTGCTAGATATATGATTTATGGAAGAGAGATTGAATCTATAAAACACAATGTTGATGTTGCCACAACAATAGTGGGGTTAGCTAGATACTCTGATAATTATACAAGATCAGCGGTCCGTCTATAATGTTCTTTAAGGATGCTAAAGATCACGCTGAACACATTTATCATACTAGAGTAAAGGCAACAAGAGATACTGCAGTTGATCCAGCACCAGCCGGATATACAAGACCAGCTGGTACATTTGATGTAGTAGATATTATTCCTAATTACAACCTAGGGTTTGCAACACGCGTAGATTATTCTCATGCGCGTTTCCACTCTCTCATACATTTGGATTTTGCAGAAATGTTAGAAACGTTATCTTTGGAGCGAAACATACAGTAGTACTCGTGCGAAAAGTTGATAATAATGTTGTAATCTGGAGGGTTTTAGCAGATCTTGCACATCCAAATGCTGATGCTGGTAAAGTAAATATAACAAAACCCTCCCTGTGGATGTCAGTAATTGCTCCATCAATCATCAATCATCGCAGAGGAAACAATACTATTATTTATGGATACAGGTGGTAAATCATTGCTATCATGGCTAACAGTTACAACTTACACTATTGATAGTAATGTTGACGGTGTATTGACATGGCACATGGCATCAAAACAAGGCGTTGCTGCATCCAAAAATATGTAACAATTAGATCAATCTCATATTAAATAAAATGTCATATATTCATGTTAATGTTACTTTAACAATCAGATTAAGAAATTGCAATCGGATTCAGCTCAAAAATGTGGAACTACGATCTTGTTAAAACACAATCAGCTGTCTGACGGTAAGTATAAACCATCACTGAAAACTCGTCAGATTAATCATTTAATTGATGCTATCAAAGATTAAAAAGGTGTTCAAGTCACTCTCCCTGCGGCTGCGATCAAAGATATAATAACATCAGGTGGTATATTCCCGCTGTTAGCTGGTTTACCAGCGTTGATTGCGGCAGCTGCCCCAGCGGTTGCGAAAGCTGCTGCGTTAGAAGCTTTTGGTACAGCGGCAGGGATGGCACTAAGGAAAGCAATTGGAAAAGGATACAAAATAATAAACGATCAGGAAAGGGTCTAAGACTACCGGAAACTCCGCATCCATGGTACAGCAGAAATGGCCTGAGGATACCAATGACAATTTAATAACAATAAAAACATTAGAGGTGTTTTTTTATGAGAGATCATTTACCACAATAACCAAACAACACTGAAACAGGTATTATTAATCTCGATGACAACAGCGGACCTAGAGCTCACTGGGTTGCATACGCGATTGATCCGCGTGTGATTGTTTATTTTGATTCATATGGGTTAGCGCCACCTAAATAGTTTATGCGGTATATACAACAATCAAAGACTTCTCGTTGGTTGGAAAATGAATGACCCACCAATATGCGGCAGAGAAGTATTAAATATCCTCGACGCTATTTCATCATCGGGAAAACCACCCCATAAAACCGTACACGAATATACGAGTAATCGCTTTTTAGAGAGAAATTATATAAAATAACATGATTGATATTTGGGGAAGATCTCTTACAAGGTTGAAAAACCCACCACGAAAATATCTGCCGGTGATGTAAAAAAAATAATCGAAGACGAATTATCCGAGATGCTAAACCTCGCACGTGTGGATTCTAATGAAACAGTCGTATTTAAAAATGGTCAGGGTAAATTGAAAACAAGTAATGTTTCGCTTTATGATATTTTAGTTAAACAACGCGGTGTTGCGGAAAATACTATCGCGGTTTTTTCCGATCTGGGTAAACTCAAACCAGGTGTCCTCGTTTCAACTATTGTGAATAAAAAATCAACACTCGATAACAATTATAAATCATCGGCCAATTAATTTAAATCGCTCAATGATAAGTATTACGCTTATATAATTTCATTTAACAAATTTACCAGTTTACAAAAAAGTATACTTGACAATATTGACAAACCTCTATTAGATTTCTTCGGAAATCTACCGGTGACCAAACCGAAGCTAGCAAAGATAAAAATTGCTATGTTAGAATTAGCAGCATTACAATCTAAATATAAAGATCATGTCGAGAAAGTTTCAACTTTTCGTAAAAAATCTCATCGACAAATTCTTTGTCACCTCAGTGGATAAACTCGATATAAAACTCCTGGATATTAAAAAATCCATTAATGATATCAAAGAGACTCATGATGGCATCAGGGATGATTTTCGTGCGATGTTAACCCGATTAGATAAAATCCAAATTCCTCATGAGAAAAAGGTACATTCGGTATATACGATTCAACATGGATCATTTGCGTGGACCCCTACAAACAACAAACTGGATATCACCGCGACCTTCAAGCATATTTATCGATTAACACTAGTGTCACCGACTCAATTTAATATTTCATCAACGAGTTCATCTGGGGCATAAAATATGATATCAACTATCATCGACAAGGAAACAACTGAGCGATTCACAATAACATCCACCGATAATAATTTGGTTAGGGTTTCAATAACATGGTATATGGAATTCGTAGCGGATTTAAGTAAACAGCTTAACTGAAATCTCTTGTAATACATTAAATGTCATCATTAGCAATGTCACAGCAGTATAGCTATGATCAAGTCAGAGAATTTCAAACTAAACTCAAGACACTCGCTGAGGAATATCAAGTAAAAATAAAATTATACCGACGAACAATTAAAGCAGCTGACGTTACCGTGTACTCGGTATCAGGTGTAATTACTGGAGCTGGCATTACACTAACTTCAGTGACAATGGTTGCTCCGATAGCTGTTTCAATTTGTATACCAGCGGCGATAACAATTGCGGGAATAATTTAATAATAACAAAAAATATATCATCATGTATCCAGCATAATCTACAGGATTATACAATTAAGTTCCATTCTGTGTCAAGCGCGTACTCTCAATTATCCTCGTTGATATCGTTGTCACTCGATGACACATTAATATCAGAGAGTGAGTTTTCCGCCATGGTACGTGTTTACGATTCCGCGATGTCAAAATTAGTAAAACAACACGAAATAATAACAATGGCAACATCGCAAGAACTACTTCGACGAATCGCGGAAAATATCACCCCGGTGAAAACCAACATTATCTCAATAACCTCAATAAATCCTGAATTCAGTGTGAATTTCAGTACTGCGATTCCAGTGAAGGAGATAGCGCTGGCAAATTTACGAGTATACCACATTTGGCCTAATATTAGATCAGTACCATTTGGTGGTCACAAAACCGAACAATTCCTTGGTGTTAGTAAGTAAAAATAAACCAGACGGATTTCCCGACTTGAATATTGTTTCTCTACCATCTGGGTCTTACCAAATCGAACAGATTAATGACGAAATACAACGCAGAATAAAACCTATTACAGTAAAAGAACAAAAATTGCTATAACAGTTTTTGAACGAACACTATCATCCGAGTTTGAGATAAACTCACCGGGATATACTTAGACGTCTATCAGAGTTCGATAAGAACTATACTAGGATGACCTGAAATCCAACCTCGAATATCTTTACGAATACCACCGGAACCACAAAAATCCGATTATATTTCCGTGAAGAAAGATTATCATGGTTATAGTAGTATACATACACACGATATCAATGACCTCTCACCCAACCCATTTGATAAATTAACATATTGGTTACAACTAGATTTTCAGTTTAGTGGTTATTTTAATATAAGGGGACTCGATAACCCTTTAACAGTAGATGAACCAGTTGTTACTAAATAGTTCACAGCTATGAATACAGCTTTTGAAACATTTACAAATATACTCGTAGCGGAATCTAGTAAAATCCCACCGAACCGAGATGAAGTCATCAAACACATAGAAATATGTAATCAAATTATCGCCGACATGGATGAATTCAATTTGCGTACTTGTTCAAAGGATCTTAGCTGATAGTGTTGCTAAAACGAGAATATAGTTTGCAGCAAAGTATAAGATACGGGTACAAGATATCCCTATCAATTTCCAGGTCATGTTGTACCCGAGCTAAAGAAAAAAACTCAATGATGCCATCCATGATGGTTTTGAAAAGATTCACGACGCATGAAAAAATATATCACAACAACAAACAACCAGCCTCAAACATAATAATGACCCAGACGGTGGTGGTAGGCATATTGCTCCTCAAATTGTGAATATATCATCGGTGATTGCAGAAAATTTAGTATGTGATGCGATCGACGGAAGTTACCAAAAAAATATCGAAAAATCAAATCAAGCCCAGCAGGGATACATTTTATACTCATTTGCACCAACGGCTCCACCCGGATTTCTAATAATTGAACATGCAACTAATCCGGTCTATATGAGATGGCATAATAATTAATTAACGAGAATTAATTCTAAACTCACTGACCAGTCCAATAATTTGATTGATTTACGAGAAGATATTTTAAAAATTAGACTGTTTGTGAAATCATTAAGACTTACTATAACAATTTGTCTCCACAACGCAATCAGCGCCGGGTGTGTCTGGAGACTCTGTCTCCGTAGCGGCCTAACTTTGTGCGAAAACGAAACCATTTATCGTTCTCTAGATTTTTATCTGAAATAGTTTCGGTTTGTCTGAAATAGTTTCGGTCTGTCTGAATTGGTTTCGGTTCTTTTCTGATTTTGTCTGAACTAGTTTCGGTCTGTTCGCCCTCCTTGCTGCTCAGGTTGAAATGCATCTAAAGGATGTTGCTGAAAGTATGTATCGCATCTGAATACTAAAACTAGTGAAGCAAAATAGTGTTGCAAGATTGACTCTAATGGATTGCACTCTGTCAAGGAAGACATTTGCAAACCGGTCAGGAAGGTCTACTAGACAGAAGGTAGATGGAAGTGGTGTACATTTGTTCTTGACATTTAGTTTGCTAGGTATCTCGAAAATCTCTTTGCAGTTAATACTATCTGTGCTCATATTAATGTAGTAGGAAAATTAGGCTAAATCGACCATGACGTTCATTTTAGAGGCTTCATAAATTTGTGTATAAATAAGGCATATGATCCAAAGCCAAAGCCTCTTCGCTTGACAGCGGTCTCTTTTTGATGTGCGAAGCTGGTGCATAACACTGCAATACCACGGATAACACTTTTTAATTATTACTTTGTACTTGGTGGCTGGGTCATGCTTTTCATGGACATGGAATGAACGTAAGCAGTTATCGAGTTGCTCTGCTGTTGGAAATAAGCTAAATGTTAGGTTCGCTTGGATTTCATGTATAAGTTTGGTTATATTTATCATTCGGAGGTTTCTTTTCGTAGAAAATAAAGGTGGAGGGTTAGGTACTGATGCGTACAAATGGAATATAATCCAAAGGTGATCTGATACAATTTCGTTGGATACAAGAGTGAACCGTAAAATATTATCATCATGTGTATGAAGTATCCAGTATAAAATGTGACCATGCTTCATTGAATGCTGGTTACACGGACTTTTTTATGTTTGCAAATATGAATTAAATCGAGTAATTATTAGGTGTATGGATTTTCAGGACAGTAAAAGTGAAAGTTGAAATCTTCAAGAATAATCAGGTTTCCACTTATCGAATATACACACCCCAGGATTTTCGGTAAATACTCCAAACTTAGCGCCTCTGACAGCATACTCTTTCTACTACGGGGAAGGCGGTAGTGGCAGAACAAATGGATGTGGAATGATGAAAAAAGCGATACAGATGAGATTCCTTCTTTTCACCAATATGCCCGTCAAAGGAAAATTATATTTGTCACCATAGTATTGAAATTCGAGTGATTGCGAGAAAAAGTTGATTTGTAGATTAAAATAACATACCGTTTGCATAAATAATGCGTGCCAACGAATTCGTCAACGGATTAGCCATCCTAGGATATATCGAGATTTGACAAAGATTTGTTGATCAGGACACCACCTAAGAAAACTCCCAAACTAGAAATATGTTACACCTTGTAGTGTTTGGACTGATCGAGGACTCCCTCTCTGTGTAGGTTCTCCGGCTATGAATATAAAGCTGTTTACTTCATTGATGCGGACCGGTCCCAGTTTATCAAATCTTGAAAGGGTTCCGTGTGTGTGAAGTTAGGTCTCATGGTAATGCTTAATTAATGCGCATTGCCCCCAGTTGACAACATTCACAACTCCTTAATTCATTGAAACTTGACTCTAAGAGCACAAAAGAATTGATTGAATGCGCTAAAGGTGATGGTCAAGTAATGAGTGCTGCGTTCGTACCTGAAGGATGTCAAGTCAACGGAAAAAGTGCACTGAACGTGAAAATCAGTGGTGCTCCGGAAACAACTTGTCGAGTCCATATTTCGTCATTTAAAATTATTTGCGTTCAGGAAACAAACGATTTGAGACTTTCCTACATGAATCTGTGATAATGGGGACGTACACATATATTATCTGAGATACACAATGAAATCCTGACGAAATTGGACATCATTATTTTTTCTATCTTCCACTTTATTTACGGCTACCTAATGTCTTCGCCTCTTGTACTCTTTGGTGTGATTACTTGCAAGTCTTATGTGCTATAGGGACTTTCCTGTGATCTTTTGTCGTCTCACTTGCACATATATTCTCTGTAGGTGAGACTGTCAGATATGTAAAGAATGTATTCGTTTTGGATAGTTGCAACTTCTATCCATGTGATATTTAAGAAGAATATTGGATGAACAAAGTTGCGAACGCTGATTTGATATATAATAGAATGTAATAAATGTGGAGGTATAGAACATTGCATCTCACTCCACCTGACCTCCATGTTGATGAAATTGGCTATATCATAAAGATATTTCCACGAATGTCCGATGCGATATTGGGTAGGATACGACATACTTCGCCTATTAAAAGATTGCCATAGATGTTGAATGCAACGTTTCCTATCGTAATCACGCTACAATAGGCATAATAAATGGAAAACTGGTTTGTGCTGCTTGTAGAACAGACGATAAGAATTCGAGTAAAAGCGTCGGTGAGAAAAGCATTTGCAGACGCTTTTAAAACATAATTGGCAATCTTAACAGCTCAAAATGTTATGAATTTTCGCAGATTGTGGATGCGACTGAAAGTAGATTTTTTCCGTAGATAATCACTCGATTCTCGAATTTTACACAAGACAGTAACTTTAGATGAATTAGGCCAAACGCTCTAATATATTCACTTGGGGTAAAAACAATTTAAATTCAACCATGTAGCAATTCGGTTCACTATGACAATACAATCTAATAACGCCTAGGGAACTTGAGAGCTAGTTTTCCTCCTTTTGGTTAAGGTAATGGAGCCGACATGCAATATCCTACCTGCAAGGTAGCTGGTGATGAATGTCTAGGATAACTGCACAATACACAGCAAATTGTAAGTTAGACATTGCTGCTTTTTACGTGTCGATAACTACATGCATCCTGGGTGCCAAAGGCTTCAGGAAGACTGAAGAGAAACCTCGTAGAAATTAAGGCACCATGATTAACATCGTAAACTTGAAGTGTATATGGGTACTGTTACATAAGAGTACTAGAGTACATATATATAACCGACGTAATCCGCATAAAGTGTCTAGAATCACTATGCGGATTAAAGAGATCATTGTAGTGTATGTATAAACTCTATATCTGTATATTTCTCTATCTATCTATATATATATATCTATCTATCTATCGATCGATCGATTGATCGATCTATCGATCGATCGATCGATCTGTCTGTCTGTCTATCTATCTATCTATCTATCTATCTATCTATCTATCTATCTAATCGGCTTGAATAAAAATACAGTTAAAAGTATTTTTGAAATGACGCGATGACCTTTTTGATCTATAATTTTGATTTGAAGTTTATGTTTGGATTTGTTTTACGATATATTGGTCGTACCCGACCTAGTTTTCACGACAATAAAATATAGAAACAAAACAGGAAAATTTACACAACAAAGAAGGGAAAATCAAAGTAATCTTAATGTGTGTCCATGTTGGTCCGTATATTTATTATGTATGTGCTATGCTTCTTTTCGTTGAGTACACCACTGTACTTAATACTTCCCTTTAAAATAGCAGATTACTTGTTTAAATCTTTCTGTACCCGCCTTTTCCAAAACTCATCTTACCGATTTTGCAGGTCTGAAACTGTTTCCTTTTCCTGAGTCAGGGTTCGATCCATGTCGTTAAGGGACTTTTCTAGCTGTCCATTTTTCCACTGGCTGTTAGAATACATACTAAAAATAAAACATGTTTTCCACACATCAACAATTTATTTGTTTGCAATATAAGGAGTGTATTTTGTCGCGTTCAAATACAATCAATTTACAGCTCGAATCAAGAAAAACCCTTCCTAAACAATATAAGATTCAATAAACAAAATGGCATTATCAGGTAATGAAACAACGCTTTCAGAATATAATGTATAACTGATATGCATTCTGTTCGGAAGTAATATCCACTTTTGTACTTTGTTCTGATTCATTTATTATTAAATTTACAAAACAACAAACTCATTCTTTAATCTTAAATAACGCTAAATTACTACTATCGACCGAATTCAATGATAATATTCAATGGATTAATGTGTTATATTTCTATCAAGTTTCTTAACCACCAAATAAAGGACCACTGATAAATAAGCTCAATAATATCTAGTTGAGTATCCACCCACAATTTTTAAAATCGGACTACGTTAGAGTGAATAGATTATATGTCTTACTTTTGGAGTGTCTCGATATCACTCTGTAGCTGCTTGTTAACGGCAAGTATACTTTCACGTTCTAATACCAGACTATCTGTCCTTGAAAAAAAAAACCAGATAACTCAGTGCAGAAATTATGTAAAATATCGTCTAATTTTAGTGTGTATGTCGAACGCTTAGATCTAAACTGGACATTGTTTGTTATGATGAACGTTTTCGGTAATATTTTAATTATATTAATTTGAAAACATGAATAGCATCTATATAGGAAGCCATAATGCTCTTACAAAATAAAGTTACATTTGATACTCGCATGAATATCAGTTAACTATCACTTCATCGGATTTAGTTAAGTTTAAGGTAGTGAATCGACACAGAAAAACTATAAGATGCGAACATATTAAAATGATCAGCATGTAAATAGCAAGCGAGGAAAACACGACTAAGTAGATCGTTATAACAAAAACTTAAAAATTAAACTTTTATTCCTAGGATTGATAAAGTGTATATCTCTCTAAACAATTTGAGAATAATAAACTCTGCAGCTCAGCACGTTTAAGCGTCATTCTGAACACATTCACTAATTTTCAGAATATTATGTGGACAACTTTATTCAGTATTCAAATGAAACATCCAAAATAAAATACTATAGACAAGTAATAAATCGAAATTGTCAAAGAAGTATAATAGGGTTTAATAATATGTACGACCAAAGACGAACATACAACTAGACCAATATGTAAATGCTTGAAGCAGTTAATATTATGAAGGGTATTCATTTATGATTTTCACTGCAAGAAAATGTATACGGTATGCAGTGTGATAGATAACTATTAACAAGACATGAAATACACATTAAGTTTTAAGTCTGAAAATATTAACACG
Organism: Unio pictorum; assembly: GCA_030141615.1. Lineage (NCBI taxonomy): Eukaryota > Metazoa > Mollusca > Bivalvia > Unionida > Unionidae > Unio > Unio pictorum. The sequence continues at coordinate 2,136,500 of JARLTB010000269.1, forward strand.
AACTCTTGAGATAAAATAAATGAATAACAATGATATGCAGCTGTTTTCATACAATAACTGAGTGGTGTAATATTAATCAATTTTGTCAATTTAATGTAAGACTTTATTCATTCAAAAAAGCATATTGTCTCTCAACTCTTCGATTATTAACATATGATTGCATTACATTTATCCTAAAGTTCTATCAAAATTATAAAGTGGTACACTGTCTTCCTTTCTTATGTATTATTGAACGCAATAGCATAGAGATACAAAACAATAAAGCCGAACTATTATGTTTAATTCTCAGCCAGATTTACGTCAAGCATAGGATTTGAGCAATTATTCGCTTCCTACATTGCAATAATAAATGACTCAAATAGCAAAATCCGTGATTGCGCTAATTATTCAGTAAAAGGTAATTAGATGGCGTAGATTGTTTAAAAAATGTACACGATTTTTGGAATAAAAACAAAACTTTTCACAAGCAACAAAAGTTTCGTTTATATTAATTTCCAACTCAAAGTACTGTGATTAACCTAAGTTTACCATTATATGAATACCATACAGTATTTTATTGTATGTACGATGTAGATCAAGCCACTGTATCATATGTCATTGTAAGATAAACACTTGTGACTGGGTTATATATTTGAATCGTTCATCGAAACCGACATACTCTTGACATCTGTAATATATCCAAAAAACTGACAACTCTCGAAATATATCACGCATGTATTCCATTTTATTAAACACGTCATTTTGGAAGACTCATTGATAACTTTTGTTGAATTAGTATTGGTTTTGACCTAATGATATTGTTCCCCTAATTGACTTATCAGGGGATGCAGGTCCTTGTGTGTGAATGGCATTATTCGATTTTGCAATCGATTACAAAGCAATCGCAACGTATAGCAAGCAAAATTAGCCGACGAAGGATACGAGACTATGTAAACAAATATATTTTTCTATCCAAAAATAGATAATGACATAGGGCATACAGGTCCAGCAAATGCTATAAATAACGTTTTTCGTCTTCACAGTTTAAGTGTTTAAGAGGACAAAAACAAAAGTGAAATGTTGATGCTTGTTAAGATTCAATATCGTACTTTAAACATAATTTCCAAATGAAAGGTCATGCATACATATATGTGTATAGGTTTAAGGAAATGTTGTTTGCACACCGAGGTTGAAATTAGAGTGATCCCCACTGATGGAGGGACTGGAGCCAATTCCACGAAAACTACAAGCAGATTATGAGCGGAATAGTTTGCTTTTCCATTGATTTAAATACATGCAGGATCAAAAGATGCATGGTTGTTATGGCTGTATGTTTTATTGAACTAATTTAGTTTTCTAGAATAAACCGTTTCTGTTTTATAAATACGTTACTGGTCCTTGATACGTAAAGATGATACGTAAGATATTAATATTATCAATAATAATACTAATAATAATAATTAATAATAATAATAATAATAATAATTAATAATAATAATAATACAACTTTGAAATGCGCATACTCATTCGAAGCTCTACGCGGTTAACAACATCTGATATGAGTGCAAAAACACAAACCAAACACCATGAAATTAGAAGTCATAAAACAAGCAAAAACATTTCAGGTAGGAAACATTATTAGAACTTTAAGTTTGTTCTTGCAGTCAAAAGAAGTGAGTTTTAAGAACACTATTGAAACCGATAATTGTGTGTTTTTGTCTTTATTAAATAGGCAAATTTTCTCATGTGACTGATGCCAAGTATGGAAAAGAACTTTGTCCGTATGTCGTCGTGTTTATAGTGGGAATAATGACAATACGATTGTCAGACGAAGAGCGTAAGTATCTTGCTGGTGTGTGCACTTGGGTGAGGCCATCTAGCTATGTTGGACTGGAGTCAGTTATTGAAACGAAGGACAAAGAACTTATTTTGTGTTATATATTTGATCGAATGTATAGCCAGTGCAGGTTAGGTAGCAGCTGGTAGGTTTTTGGTGATCGTGGTACTCTTAAGATGATCCGAATAGCTGTGTTGTGACCTTTCTGAAGTGTTTGGAGAAGATATTGAGACAAAGCAGACATAACTGAGATACAATAGTCCAGTCTTGAAAAACCTAATGAAGACACAAAGGTTTTAGTGGAAGCAACTGAAATATATTTGCGAATGGAGTTGATGCGTCTCAGCTCAAGATATGCAGTCTTGCATATGTTCAAGAGACAAGCTGTAAGAGTACTGTCCAGAGTACATCTACTCCTTGAAATGTAGCATTAACTTCAGTTGGGAGGCTAGATTTGTACTTAAGGGTGTCATCAGCGTAACTCTGAATAATAACAGCTGATAGCGGAAGGGTGTGCAACATGAAGGAAACTGTTCTAAGAATGACCTCTGTGGAACACCACAATATAGATCAACTGGGCGGGAGTGTATTTAATTTGCAGATACAAGGTGTGTTCTGTTAACTAAGTAGGACGAGACCCTCATTAATTCTGTATTGTGAATGCTAAATACATACTGGAGACGGTGATATAATATTTTAATGTATATTTTTCCAAATGCTCCAGTAAATCATGGAGGATGAGGACTAATCTTTACGCGATCCGAAACAGAGAGAATGTCCTTAACTATCTTCAAAAGAGTAGTTTCATTACTGTGGCTAGGGCGACATTCAGACTGTTTATTGATAAAATGACGGTTTAAACTCAGATGAGATACACGTTGGACCAGAACAACATTTTCTAAGATTTTATATACGAAGGGGATAATACAAAATGGGCCTTAGTTCCTTAAATCGTTATCGTCGAGTTTTGGTTTCTTTAGCAGACGCTTTACAATGGCAGTATTGAAAAATAAAACACGTGTTTTCCACCAATGAGAAGGTTGAATTAATAACATCATATAGTGACGGAAATATGGGATTTAAGCACTCAAGCAACAGTAATTTTGGAATTGGATCAAGGTCACATGGCTTTGGTGCACTCTTCATCACGATTGTCTGTACTAAATCCATGGAGACAGGTTAAAATGCTGCTAAAGGATGTTACTGACATACGGTTGCACCACATTTATCCTAAAGTTCTGTCACAATTACATAGTCGTACACTGTCTTCCTTTCCTATATATTCTTGAACGCAATATTATAGAGATACAAAACAATAAAGCCGAAAATATTTATGTTTAAGTCTCAACCAGTATTGCGACAAGAATAGGATTTCAAAAATTAATCGCTCCATACATTGCAATAATAAATGCCTCCATTAGATAACTCCGTGATTACGCTAATGATGCATTATAAACATAATTAGATTAAGTTGATTGTTTAAAATACGTACATGATCATTTGAATAAAAAAAAAACCTTGCACAAGCAACAAAAGTTTCGTTTATATTCATTTGCAAGTGAAAATACTTTGTTTAACCTAAGTTTATCATGATATGAATACCATACAGTACTTTACTGTATTTACGATGTAGATCAAGCCACTGTATTATATGTCATTGCTAAGATAAACACTTGTGACTGGGTTATATAATTTCATCGTTCATCGAAACAGGCATACTTTTGACATCTGTAATATATCCAAACAACTGATAACTGTGCAAACATATCACGATTGTATTCCATTGTATTAAACACGTTGTTTTGTATTGTTTTAGTCAGTATTACAATATGGGGAAAAAAATAATTTTGGAAGACTAAATGATAAAAAAAAACGTTTGTTGAACTAGTATTGGTTTTGACCTAATGATATTGTTCCCTTAATGTATTTATCAAGGGATGCAGGTCCGTGTATGTAAATGGCATTAATAGCTTTTGCAATTGTTTACAAATCAATCGCATCGTATCGCTAGCTAATGTAGCCAAAGAAGGATACGAAACTATGTAAACAAATATATTTTTGCACACAACAATAATTAATGACAAGGCAACATGTCAAGCAAACGATATAATTAACGCTTGTGTCCACAGTTTAAGTGCCATATCTCGAGAAGACAAAAATAAAAGTGAAATGTTGATGTTTGTTAAGATTCAATATCTTACTTTACACATAATTTCCAAATGAAAGATCATGAATGCATATATGTGTATAGGTTTAAGGAAATGTTGTCTGCACACCGAGGTCAAATTAGATAGATTGATCCCAAATGGTGACGGAATTGGAGCCGAATACCGCGGAAACCACAAGCAGTACATGAGCGGAATATTTTGCTTTTATATGGTTCTAAATACTTGCAGGATAAAAAGACTCATGTTTGTTATGGCTCTAAGTATTTTCGAAGAAACCTTTTTTTCTAAAATATTCCGTTTCTGTTTTATAAATACGTTACTTATCCTTGATACCTAAAGATGATACGTCAGATTAATAAAATTATACATAATAATAAGAATACAAATATGAATAATACGTTTTTGGAGTATATAATGAGACAAATCAGACAAGACCGAGTTACATAAGTCCAGTCTTGAAAGTACTTATGAAGACACAAACGTTTTAGTAGAAGCAACTGAAATATTTGCGAATTTAGTTGATGCGTCTCAGCTCAAGATATGCAGTCTTGCATATGTTCATGACATGTTGGTACAATGTGAGAGTGCTATCCAGAGTAAATCTACTTCTTGTAATGTAGCATCAGCTTCAGTTGGGTAGCTAGATTTGTATATGAGGGTGTCATCAGCGTACAATTCTTGAAACACTGCATGATGATTTATAACACATGCGAGAAGACGAGTGTACAAAATGAAGATAACGGATTCAAGAACGACCCCTTTGAAACACCACAATATAGATCAACTTGGCGGGAGTGTATTTCATTTGCAGATACAATTTGTGTGCTGTTGACTAGGTAGGCCTTGAATCTCAGTAAGGTTGTAATGTGAATGCCAAATACATGCTGGAGACGGTGACGCAATATTTTAATGTATATTGTCCTAAATGCCGCAGAAAATCATGAAGGGTGAGGACTAATCCATACGCCATCCAAAGAAGAGAGAATGTCATGATCTACCTTCAAATTAGTAGTTCCATTACTTTGGCAAGGGCGATATGTAGAATGTACTGTTTTAATTCAGATGAGATACAAGTTGGGCCAGAACACCGATGTCTAAGACTTTATATATGCAGGGGAGTTTAGAAACTGGGCCATTGTACTTTAAATCGTTATGATCAAGTTTTGGTGTCTTCAGCAGAGGTTTTACAATATCAGTATTGAAAAATGACGGTCGTTCCCGCAATGAGATGGTTGTATTACTAACATATTTTAGTGACGGAAATATGGGATCTAAGCACTCAAGCAGCAATGATGTTGGACGTGGATCAAGGTCACATGACTTTGGTGCACTCTTCACCACGATTGTCTGTACTAAATTCTTGGAGACAGGTTCAAATGCAGCTAAAGGATGTTGCTGAAAGTGTGTATCGCAACTGTATAGTAACAACAAATGAATTGAAATTGTGTTGCAAGCTTGACTGTAATGTATTGCACTCTGTCACGGAAGAAATTTGCAAACAGGTCTGGAAGGTCTACTAGAGAGAACGTAGATGGTAGTGGTGTACCTTTGTTCTTAACATTTATTTTACTAGTTCTTTGCAGCTGCAACTCTCCATGATCTTAGTCATGTAGTAGGATAATTTGGCTAAATGGACCATGACGTTCGTTTTAGTGGCATCATAGATTTTTGTATGATTAAGGCATACAGTGGAAAGCCAAAACCTCTCCTCTTGACAGTGGTCTCTTCTAGCAGTGCGGAGCTTGTGCAGAACACTGCTATACCACGGAGAACACGTTTTAATTATTAATGTGTACTTGGTGGCTGGATCATGTGGTTATTGGAATAAACGCAAGCAGTTATCGCGTTGTTCTGCTTTAGGAGATAAACAAATTGTTAAGTTTGCCAATATTTCAAGTAGTATTTTGGTTAGATTTATCAAACGGATGGTATCTGTCAGTAAACAATGAAAGTGGAGTGTTAGGTACTGATACGTCCAGATGGAATATAATGCAGAGGTGATCTGATGCAATTTCCTCTAATATAAGGGTGACCTGTGTAATATTATCATTATGTGTATGAAATATCCAGTCTCAAATTTGACCATGCTTATGGGTACGTTGATTAAATGGACTGATTATGGTTGCAAACGAGAATGGAATCGATTAGTTTTTATGTGCATGGATTTTCAGGACAGTCAAAGTGAAAGTTTAAATCTTTAAGAATAATAAGGTTTCCACATACGGAATATATACACTCCAAGATTTTCGAAAACTTCTCCAAACTGAGCGCCTCTGTCAGCATGCTCCTTCTACCAGGAGCAAGGCGGTAGACGGTGTATCCCCTAGGAGTGTAAGACGGAGGGTAAAACAAAAACCTTTGGTATCAAAACTGGGGGTCAAATGAAAAATGTGGGGGTCAAAATAATGGTGACAAATTTTCATCTCACCCCTAATTTTTTTACCTGAACATATGAAATTACGTGTATTGCATGATCACTATATCTCGTAGTAAAATTAAAAATCAACAAACAAGCTCAATAATCAAACAATAATTTTAATGCTTCTTGAACGAAATTTATACTCTCACCATTTTTTTTATTTTATTTCTTCCTATTACAGATTTATTGAAATTTGATGCACGATTTTTTCGCAAACTCTTGCTTGTGAAAGTCAGAACGTTTGGCTTCATATTTAACAAGCATTTTCTCATGAAGAGACCTCAATGAAAGATTGTTTCTTATGAGTGACTGTATATCATTTTGGACAGAGAACCCTCTCTCACAAGGCACAGATGTAAGTGGGATGGCCAGACTAATAGCAGCAAGCTGAGCAAAGTTAGGGAAAATATCCCCTCCTTCTTGAAGAAGTAGTTCGCTGATTTCAGCCAGCCCCCTCTCTTTATCTCTTGAAATGTAGCGTTTGAAGCAAAGGGAAGATGCCTTGGTTTCCTCAGGGTCAATCGGAGGATTTTTCCCTGTTCCAAAGTGTTCAATGAGCCTCTCAAAGGACTCGGAACCATGGGTTCTTATTTCTTCAGTGCCTTGAGGTAACTTTCTAGGATTGAGTACTGTAGAGAGGTCCTTCAGAATCTGCATATCACATGGGGAGAATCTTTTTCTCATCTCTGATTCAACACATGCTACAAATTCTTTTCCGAGATTTCTGACAGACTCTTTCTTATGCTGATGATAATCTTTGGGCTGTACACCTTGGTATTTTCCTGACATGTCAAGTTGACCATTTAGTTCAGTCACACGTGGTGTGTATCCATCTACATTACTGACATGATCTTTCAGTGTTTCCAAAGTGGCATCAAGCATATGTTCAACCTGATCAATGTCAATGACCTCCTTTTGAAATACTTTGCTGCATCTGGTTACCTTTTGCAGGACATCAAGCAGTAACATTGTTGATGCTAGAAACTTGTATGTATGTACCTCAGCTAGGATGCCTTTTGCTTTTGCAGCATTTGCAGAGTCATTCTGAACTGCTTCTTGCTCAAGTGCAAGAACTAAACATCCCCAACAGCTCTCAATTGCTTGCACAACATCATCTTATTCATGGTTAGACAGCCATCTCACCTGAGTAGGTTTTTTTAACCTTTTTACTTTCTTTCCCATGATCTGGCACATGTCTCTTATCCTCTGATATCTACAAGCTGAATATGAAAAGAAGTTGTAAATTGTGACCAAAACAGACTGGTACTTTTTCATGTATGCTATGCTTGCTGCAGCCCAGTATGCTACCAAGGCTAATCTATGAGCAATACACCAGACACTCACAATTCTTTTATTCTTCTCTATCAGCCGTATACCAACTCCAGATTTTGAACCCACCATGACATTTGCCCCATCAGTGCCCAAACCAATAACCTTCTTAATATCAATCTCGTAGTCCTGAAGAATATCCATTAAATCATTTGTGATTGTTACAGCTTTTCCATCTTTCACCTTCACATTAGCTAAATATTCAGTGTTTGCGTTTCCACCATGAACAATTCGACAAAATATAACCAATTTTTTTTTGCACAGCAATATCCAAAGACTCATCCAGAAGAATGCCCAGGTAAGGTGAAGTATAGACCCTATGTTTAACCCTCTCCTTGCAAACTAAAGAGGCTGCTACCTGCATCTCAGACATAATCACATGCCTCTTGTATGTCAGGGTCTCATTCTGCAGGGCTGAGCAACCATTGTCCCTCTAAAAAAATAAAAAAGTAATAAAAACTTGCATCACATCCTGTCACAGAGCTCAAGTTAGCTGGTACGAGTTTACTAAGTAATTAGTTTACTAAATATTGCAGAACCAATGTTATTCCTTTCATTCAGAATCGGTGTTATAGTTCTTTAACTGAAATATAAATTTTAAAAAAAGTAAACTGGAGTGGACTGACAAATGACCGTTTCATTTCATAATTTAATTGGATCTCAAGTAATACGACATGAGACACATACACAGACACATGCAAGCAGAGAAAGAGAGAGAGGGATATATTTTACCTGAAGTTCGATTAAACCAGGAAACTGTCGGTCTGAAATATTTTCTCGGCACATATGCACCGCCGTTCTCATCTGCGCCATAAGGCTAGCGTCTACCTGCTCTTTTCATTTTTCTCGGCACGCTTCCAGATTTCGTTGTTGCGAAATAATCCTTTTTTGCGATAATATGTTCCCCAGATTCTTCATGGCGAACAAGGGCGGATTTTTGATAGTTCTTTGACCCAGTCACAAAAGGATTCTCCACTTTGGAAGTCTTTGCACTTGCCCGAACACAAGTCTTGCATATCATTCCAGCAGATGAATTGTATTTCGGGGAATTATTTCTTCCATTTATTGTTGAAATTACGCGCCACAGTTACTTGTATATGTTCATCATCCTTCACCTTCTTGGCTGACGATTCTTGGTACGCGTGGTTTTCCTCTAGCGGTCTTTTTCTACTTAGAAAGGTATCAATGCTCCATTGCTTGCAAGACATGCTGCTAAGCTTGAAGGAAATCGCGTAATGGCGAGATTAGGGGAAGCTATTCCATCATAATAAAGCCTACACTAGAACCAGACTGGTATGAGCTCGCGAGATTAGGGGAAGCTACTCTGTCATAACAATGCCTACACTCGATCTCAGAAACGATGCCAAAAGCTGTTTACTTCAATGTTGGGGACCAGTTCCAGTTGATCAAATCTTGAAAGAGTACCGTGTGTGCGTGAAGTCTGGTCTCATTATAGTTCTTAATTAATGCGCATAGCCCCCAATTGACAACATTCACAATGCCTTGATTCATTGAACCTTGACTATAAAAGCACAAAAAAGTTGATTGAATGCGCAAAGGGTGACGATCCAGTGATGAATGCTGCGTTCGTACCTGAAGAATATCTAGTTAAAGTAAAACGTGCAATGAACGCAAAACTGAGTGCCCCGGAAACCACTATTTAGATTTTTATGTCTTCATTTATAATTTTTCCCTGTCAGGGACCAAAACAATCTGAGACTTTCCTACATGAATCTGTAATAATGGGGAAGTACAAATATATCACTTAAGATAAACAGTCTCGTAGAAACGATGACAAAATCGGACACCATTAGTTTGCCTTTCTTCCGCTCTACTGCCCCCTACCTATTCTCTTTGCCTTCTGTACATCTGATATGATTTCTGTCCAGTCGTGTGTGCTATAGGGACTTTCCTTTGATCTTTTGTCGACTCCCTTGAACATATATTCTTTGAAGGTGAGACTGTCAGATACGAAAAGAATGTATTCTTGTTGGCTAGTAGCAACTTCCATCCACGTGATATTTAAAGAGAATATCGGATGACCAAAGTTGCTAGCGCTGCTTGATATATAATAGTCTGTAATACATATGGAGGTACCGAACATTGCATCTCACACAACCTGACCTCCATGTTGATGAAATTGACTATTTCATAAACATATTTCCACGAATGTCCGATGCGATTTTGGCTGGGATTCGATATACTCCGCCTATTAAAAGATTGCCTTAGATGTTGAATGCAACGTTTCCCATTGTAATCACGCCACAATAGGCATCAAAACAGGAAAACTGGCTTGCGTTTGGTTGTAGGACAGACGATAAGAAATCGAGTAAAAGCGTCGGTGAGACATAAACGTCTGCAGACGATTGGAACACGTAATTAGCAATCTTAGCAGCTCAAAATGTTATGAATTTTCGCAGATTGTGGATACAACTGTAAGTCGATTATTTCGTAGATAATTACTTAATTGCTCGATCGTACATCAGACATACTCTTTAGAGGAATTAGGCCAAACGCTCCAATATATTCACCCGGGGTAAAATCATTTTGAATCCAAGCATGTGACAATGCGCGTCACTATGACAATACAATCTAATAATTCCTAGGGAAGTTGAGAGCTACTTTTCATCGATTTGATTAAAATAATGAAGCCGATATATATTTTCTACCTGCAAGGTAGCTGGTGATAAATGCCTAGGATAACTGCACAATACACAGGAAATGTTAAGTTAGAAATCGCTGCTTTGATGGTATCGATACCTTGATGATCCCTTTGGGCGGCAGAGGCTTGAGAAATACTGAATAGACACCTCGTAGAAATTAAGGCACCAAAATTGACATAGTAAACCGGAAGTGTATGTGTACTGTTACATGAGAGTACAGAGTGCATGTATATACCCGACGTAGTCCGCGTGAAGTATCTTTAGTCATTATTAGGATTAGACTGTGCATACGATTGTATGTATAAAGTCTATAAAATCTACTAAATATATACATCACTATGTATAAAACTATATAACTCTCTCTCTCTCTCTCTCTCTCTCTCTCTCTCTCTCTATATATATATATATATATATATATATATATATATATATATATATATATATGATTCGTTTGGATTTGTTTTTCGATATATTAGTAAATGTCAACTTAGTTTTCACAAAAAACAAATCAAGAAACAAAACAGGAAACTTGACGCAGCAAAGAAGTTAAATGAAAGAAATCTTGATTTGAGTCCATGGTCGTTCTTTGTTTTGGTATCAATGTGCTATGCTATTTTTCGAGGGTACTTAATAATTCCAATTTACATAGCAGATTGTCTGTTAAAATTGACCACTTTTTGTACGCGTTTTTTCCAAAACTCATCTTACCGACTTTGCAGGTCAGAAACAGTTTCCTTTTCCTGAGACAGAGTTCGATCCATGTCGTTAAGGGTCTTTTCTAACTGTCCTTTTTCCCACTGACATTTGGAATGCATACTAAAAATAAAACATGATTAACAAACATCAACAATATATTTGTTGGCAATATATGGAATGTATATTGTCGATATCAAATTAAATCAATTTTACATCACGAATCAAGGAAAAGCCTTCCTAAACAATATTAGACGCAATAAACAATATGGAATTATTAGGTAATGGAACAAAGCTTTCAGAATATAACGTATTCCCTAATATGCATTCTACTCGGATGTAATATCCACTGTTGTAGTTTGTTCTCCTTTTAGTTAAATTAACAAAACAACAAACTAATTCGTTTATTTTAAATAATACTAAATTACCACTATCGACCGAATTCAATAATGATATCAAATGCATTAATATGTTATTATTTAAGTTTATTAAACACCCAATAAAGGACCACTGCTAAGTAAGCAAAACAATGTCTAGTTAAGTATAAACCCAGAATTATTAAACGCTAGCTAAGTAAGAGTGGATACATTATATGTCTTACTTATGGAGTATCTCGATATCATTCTGTAGTTTCTTGTTAACCGCAAGTGTACTTTCTCGTCCTAATACCAGACTATTTAACCTTGAAAACAAATATAAAAAATAGATCACTCAGTGCTGAAATTTTGTAAAATATATATGGTCTACTTTTTGCATTTTTCGAAACCTTAGATCTATAATATGTCCAGTTTGTTATGATGAACGTTTTTGGTAATACAATTTGAATTGTATTAGTATGACAACATGAATATTATCTATATAGGAAACCATAATGCTCTTACAAAATATGAAATAAGACACGAGTTGATCATTTGATACGTGACTATCAGTTAACGATCACTTAATCGGATTTATTTACGTGTCAATTACTGGGTCGACACAGATTAAGATATGATACGATAATATTGAAATGATCAACATGATAATAGCAAGCGATGAAAGCACAACTAAGCAGTTCGTTATTACATAAACTTAAAAAGTAAACATTTATTCCTAGGATTGATAAAGTGTATATCTTTCTAAACAATTTGAAAAGATTACACTCTGCAGCTCAGCACGATAATGCGTCATCTTGAACCTATTTTCAGAACATTATGTGGAGAACTTTATTCAGTATTCAAATGAAACATCCAAAATATAATTCTTCAGACAACTATTAATTAGCTTAATGTTTTCCAAGTTACACAAAATTGCCAAAGAATATAATAAATGAGGGTTTAATATTAGTATGTACGACCAAAGACGAACATACACCTAAACCAATATGTAAATGCTTGAAGCAGTTAATATTGTAATGGGTATTAATTTATGATCTGTACTACAAGCAAATGTATATGGTATGCGGTGTGATAGATAACTATTGCCAAGACATGAAATACACATTAAGTTTTAAGTCATAAAATATTAACATGAACGCTTGAGAGAAAATAAATGAATAACAATGATATGCAGCTGTTTTCATACAATAACTGAGTTGTGTTCTATTAACCACTGTTGTCAATTAAAAGTAAGACTTTATTAATTCGAAATAGCATATTGTCTCTAAACTTTTCGATTCCTGACATATGATTGCACTACATGTATCCTAAACTTCTATCAAAATTACAAAGTCTTCCTTAGAGAACACTCTCTGTCTTGTGTATTATTAAACGCAATATTATAGAAATACAAAACAATACAAGCCGAAAATATTTATGTTTAAGTCGCAACCAGTATTACGACAAGCATAGGATTTCAACAATTAATCGCTCCATACATTGCAATAATAAATGCCTCCATTTGATAACTCCGTGATTATGCTAATTATCCAGTATCAACATAAGTATATGGAGTTTATTGTGTAAAATATGTAAATAATAATTTGAAGAAAAACAAAACCTTTCAACAGCAACAAAAGTTTTGTTTATATTCATTTCAAAGCGAAAATACTGTGTTTATCCCAAGTTTCTCAAATCTTGAAAGGGTACCGTGTGTGTGTGAAGTATGGCTTCTTGATAGTTATTAAGAAATGCTCATTGCCCCCAAAGAACAACATTCACAATGCCTTAATTCATTGAACTTTGACTATAAGAGCACATCAGAGGGGATTGAATACACTTAGGTGACGATCAAGTAATAAGTGCTGCGTTCGTAGCTGAAGGATGTATAAACAAACAAAACAGAGCACTGAACGTGAAACTGAGTCCTCATTGTAAATTATTTCCTTTCAGGAAGGAAAATATTTGAGACTCCCATATATGAATCTGTGATATGAGGGACATAAAATATATCATTTGAGATTTTAAAAAAGTATGGAATAAACACTGACTAAATCGGACACCATTAAGTTGCCTATTTTCTACTTTTTCACCGCCTATCAAATATCTTCGTCTCTTGTAAATTTGGTATGATTACTTTCCAGTCTTATGTGCTGTAATGACATTCATGTGATCTGTTATCTTCTTCCTTTCATATCTCTTGTTTGAGATGAGACTGTGATATATGTAAATAATGTATTCTTGTTGGCTAGTTGCAACTTCCATCCACCTGATATTTAAAATGAATATTGGATGAACAATGTTGCGAGCGCTGATTGATATATAATAGTCTGTGAGAAATGCGAAGGTATAATCGGCCTAATAAAAGATTGCCATAGATGTTGAATGCATCGTTTCTTATTGTAATGACGCCACAATAGGCATAATAAATGGGAAACTGGTAGAACAGAGCATAATAATTCGAGTCAAAACGTCTGTAGATGCTTGAAACACGTAATTGCTAATCTTAGCAGCTCAAAATGTCATGAAATTTCTCAGAGTGTTGATGCTGCTGAAAGTAGATTCTTCCGTATATAATCCATTGATGCTCGAATTTAGAAGTATTAAGCCAAACGCTCCAACAGATTCACTCCGGTTAAAATCATTTTAAATTTAAGCCTATAACACTATCACAATTCAAACTTATAATGCCTAGGGAACATGAGAGATAGTTTTCATCGTTTTGGTTAAGGTAGTGGTTAACATAATGGAGCCGATATGTATTGTGCTACCTGGCAGGTAGCTGTCTATCAATGCCTACGATAAGAGCACAATGCACAGCACATGGTAAGTGAGATATCCTCTAGGTGGCAAAGATTTTAGAGAGACTAAAGAGACACCTCGTAAAAATGAAGGCACCGATATTGACATCGTAAACCGGAAGTGTATATGGGTACTGTGCATGAGAGTGCAGAGTACATGTATATACCAGAAGTCCGCATGAAGTGTCTAGATTTATTTTTGGATTTGTTTTCCGATATATTAATTATACTCAATATAGTTTTCACGAAAACAAATATAGAAACAAAACAGAAAAATGCACACAGCAACGAAGATAAAATCAAACGAATATAAATCTGTGTCCATGGTCGTTCGTCTATTTGTTATGTATGTGCTATTAATTCCCATTAATACAGCAGATTACCTGTTTAAAATTAACCCTTTTTGTATACTCCTTTTCCAAACTCATCTTACCGTTGTTGCAGGTCAGAAATTATTTCCTTTTCATGAGACTGGGTTCGGGTCATGTCGTTAAGGGATTTTACTAACTGTTCATTTTCCCAATGAATGTTGGAAGACATACTATAAATAAAAAAGATTAACATCTCAACAGTATATTTGCTTACAATATAAGGAATGCATTTTGCCGCGATCAAATGAAATCAATTTCCAGCATGAATCAAGGAGAAGCCTTTTTAAACAATATAGGACTGAATAAACAATATGGAATTATCATGTAATGGAACAACGCTTTCAGAATATAATTGATTCCCTGATATGCATTCTGCTCGGAAGTAGTATTCACTATTGTATTTTGTACTGCATCATTTATTATTAAATTTCCAAAGCAACACACTCATTGTTTAATCTTAAATCCTACTAAAGTACCAATATCGACCGAATTCAATAATATCCAAAGCATTAATGTGTTATTTCGGTAATCAAGTTTCTTAACCTCCCAAGAATGATCACGGCTAAATAAGCATAATAATATTTAGTTAAGTATCCACCCATAATTCTAAAAAGCGGATTAAGTAAGAATGAATAAATTATATCTTACTTTTGGAGTTTCTCGATATCACTCTGTAGTTGCTTGTTAACGTCAAGTGTCCTTTCAAGTTCTAATTCCAGACATTGTACCCTTGAAGAAATTCAAAATAAAAACAGATTACTCGAGAAATGTTTTATTGTTAAGCGTATTTGATTCAATATATATTTATATTTATTTGAAATATTTGTTGGTCAGTAATGTTTTTATTATATTACATTATATTATAATATACTTCAATTCATTGGAAATTATATTTTTTTCCCAAACGTCAATTGATCTGAATTATTATTTCGTAAACACAAATATTAACTATACATCTGGACAGTGACGTAACATTTTAGGGTTCAATGCTATTTATTTGTAATGGCTTTAAGTGCATACTCTTACGAGAAAACATAAATGACAAATAAAATGGTACGCGCATCATATAAACGTTCATGTAAAATATAAACATTTATGAAGAACGGGATTAATTGTCCTGATCTTGTACATACATGCATGATGGCTATATTCGTAAGATATAACTTTTCGATAATTTGCATGTATCAGAGTATATTTCACGATAATCCCTTTGCACTGAGAACAACATATATTTTGCTGTAGGAAATGACATAGTCGCGTCTTTGAACAACATATATCTTCCCAATGAATTGCTTTTGCCATTAAATAAATCTTTTGGGTGTTAAGAAAAGTTGAAACAGTCTTTCTCTTAAAGCATGAAGTCATTTGCCTTGATGTCGTAGCATAACGCAATGTTATCGATATAAACAGCATGAATATTCTGCCATAATGTATGCCTACAGAGTCATAGTGAAAATCGTACATCAACCACTTTAATTACTTCAAAACAAGATAAAATGAAGACCAATGCGGCTTCTTGATACTTATACGCGTTTATTTTGATAATTACTGGCTTAGAAAAAATATTCCTCCTGACAAGACCGGGATCACCAAAATCGAAAAGGAACAAACAAACCTTCTATTTGATATTGTTTATTGGCAGTTTAGCGTTGAATTCGCGTTCTGGTATTATTCATCGTCTTGCCAAGAGTTATTTGGTGGCTTAGAGTAAATGTTATCAATGTCATATGTCGCCTCATCCGCTTCACTGCATCACATGTGATATACTCATTCATTGAAACTATTTGTTGAATAGTATCATGCGACAAATCCTAAAGAGATTCAGGTTCGTCGAGGTCAAGTCTCGGTCCCAGATGTATGCAGTGAAATACTACGACCTATTCATCATATTCGAAATCCGTTTTGATATATTAAAATTACAGATACAAACGTATGCGGATTCGAAGCATTATTATTTACAGTGGTATGTTCTAGAGTTGTTAAGGTGCATTGTGTCGATAATGAATTGAAGCAGAATACTCAAGATACACTTGTAAAATTTAGTTTTATCATAATTTCTTCGTTTAAAATTACGCTAAAAGAAAATAATTCCATAAATATGATTAAGTTAGAAAAGTACAGTGCAATTAAATGGCTCATTTCTTGATATGCGAGAACAATTTTTTTCAATACATAACGCCTGTCAGAAAATATTTAAAGTCAACTGAAATATGCCAACATCGGCGATTGATTCTCGACACATTTTATAGATCTTTAGTTTGGGTTCCCGAGACAAACCAGCAGGTGAATAATGTTATAATATATTTAGATCTTTAGACAACACGAACGTAGCTAAATAATTTCAAAAAACATCAATAACAGGAAGTCAATTTGCAAAAAGATGTTATGATATTTGAAAAGGTGTTTGATGCCCGCTTTTTACGCTGACTAAATAAATAGTTTCTTCTTATTATTTGTCTCCCACTTTATTGTCGACAACATATCAAAATCTAGTTTCAAGCAAAGGTCACTGTGAAGTTGTGCATCTAAGTGATTCATCAAATGTAAAAGAGCCACTTTATTATTTTCATCATTGCTCTATGATCGTTTAGATTCCATCAATACAAAAGATATGCAACTTGTTGTCGTATCTAAGTATCCCAATTTTCTAAGAATCAGAATGGCCAAAACATCGAACAGTAAAAGAAAAACAAAACACAAGTATTCAACATTTTAAAGTAATTGTTTGTTTTTAAACCTGAGAAAAAGACACTGGAGTTGTATGGACTGTATGGCTAGGAGCGTAAGGCTGTGCAAATATAACATTGTGTGTGATCCATTTCTTAGTTAAAGACAGGAAATTAGAATATGTTTCAAATTTGCATGTGTGCTAATTGTAATTTATTAAAGTGTCTTCCGACAACAAGTAAAACATGCCCTAACTTGCGCTTGTAGCATATGATGTCTTTAGAAGATGCAGAATTTATGGATAATTGATCGGTTTTGACAAACATGGAAACTATTTTAAATTTTGATCTGATGGTATCACTATACCATATGTATTGTATTAATGTTACAGTGGAGATAATAGCCTTTATGTTGTGTCAAAATAATTGTATGATGTCACTGTAGCAGAAACCTTACTTTGTATGTAGTAAATACATGTTAGATGTAGAGATGCAAGGTACCCATGAACGCTGGCGCAATGCAAGTTAATCGTTTTTTACGTGGATTTCACGCAGGAACCACACTGATAGCCATATAAATTATAATGCGAATTTTAAATTTTAAGTTTTGATATTGTTTGCCATGGTATTATTCGATCAAAAGATTTTCTGGGCATAGGTTGTAGCCTTATCAGCTAAATGTGACCTGTTAGCATTTATACCTTCGAAATATTTCATAAATTCTAGAGCACATTAGCTTGGTAAATACCAGAACCAAATTAATCAAACAGAATGTGCGATTCGCACTGCCCAGTTTTGTTCATTCCGAAAACTCTCGTGACACGCTATGCTATGTGTCTTTTCGAATACATTTCACTTAAACAATATTGGGTTGAATTATAAGAATATTGCAAGATTTTCTTGCAAAGCAAAACAAATTTTAATTCTCAAACATCTACACAATTTTCGTCTTTGGAATAGAGTTTCAAAAACATTTTAACAGGATATGTTAAACAAATAACCAACTAAGAAGTGATGATATGAATATAATACCGATATAATGAAGTCTAACACGAATGCAAATTTCAATGTAAAAATGAGTATTCTATTGTACTGAGGTCAACTATCATAGTACATATCTGCGTAATACAAAATAATTTTGTAAGAAAAAATAAATAAGAATATCACTACATTAAATTGAGAATGTAATGTCACCTCTCTCACCCCCCCCCCCTCTCTCTCTCTCGCTCTCTCTTCTGACTTTCAAAATGCATTGCAAATTTAAATCATTTACATGTATGCGAAAATAGTTATTTTCTTGATTATCATAAATAATTAAGGCAACATGGGAATCCTTTCTTTAAAAATGGTGCACGATGTGTACAATCAATGAATAAATATATTTGGATGTATTTATACTAGATAGTGGCGTTAGGCAAACGAAACTTCAATCAAACTCTTTCTTTATGACATGCCAATAAACTAATGTTAAGGTTGATAATTCGAAATTGAGCAAATCTTTACATTATTTGCTGACGATAAATAGTTTTTGTCTCAAATGAAGTGTTTCAAGGATGTGATAAGCTTTTTTTAATTAACAATGCCTAACAATAATTCAGGGGATATAAAAATACTCCACTGTTTTTGGAGATGATTTTTCGAATTAAGCAAGCTTAACATATAGTTCAAACAAAAGATATCGCAAGAACTCTTCAAGCTTTACAACTTTGCAAATCGTTTTAATTCTCACTAAGATGTAATCAATGAAGCTAAAGTAAAGTATATACGGTATTGAATGAGTTTGCTTTGAACCAATGAAAATTGATTCAACTCTATCAGGAAAAACAACATATTGTACACATTTTTGGTTCGTATAATATCCTTTAAACCAAATCCAAAACTGAAACGAACATGGAAATAAAACATGTTTACAATTATGTATGCATACATTACGCAATTGTTTTACAAAAGTGTAGGTGTGATTAAATTGACTCTCGTGCATATTTAAACAGAGTGACGTCTTTTCAAATAAGGAATGTAATATTTTTTTGTAAACTAACATCAGCAAATGTATAGATATACTTGATGATACACCGTTCTTACATCATTCAGAACATATAATGCAATGATCACTTAGTTCATGAAGAGACACTCTACGAGTGGTATAAGTTTAAATATAATAATAATAATAATTTTTCATTGATAAATCAATAATGTGGGTTAACACAATAGTCCTACATCACACACACACACACACACACACACATATATATATATATATATATATATGTGTGTGTGTGTGTGTGTGTGTGTGTGTGTGTGCCTCTATTTGCTCTTTCTTCATATCTACATCATGGCATCAAATGTGTATTCTATGTAATTCGATCTTTCCATTGAGATAGATGGTCCCTGTGTATTATCGGTGTTCTGATATTGGTTTGCAAACAATCATACATTGAACAAAAATGAACATAATGTGGATCGTTCAGTGTAACATAAACATAATCATATGTAAATTTAAGTAAAAGTTGGATTATATTAGTTTATCGAATCTCTTGTTGCATTTAGTAACAGAAGCGATAACATTTTCAGGCGTTTCAAGCTATCATGCTTTGTTTCTAAACGACATTCCTTGGTAAAGGGGTAAATTCATCTAGCCATGTATATTTGTTCTTTAAGTAATGAAGATAAGAGATATGATATAACGTTTGGCGAAATTACTGTTATATCAACATCTCATATCAGGTGTTAATGAAAATGAAGCTAGAATTAATAATCAACCATTATTATATATATCATTGACAGCGAAAGACGAAAAACAATATAAAACAATTTTAACATTCATTTACGGTGTTTGACGTTTCTGTTATCTGAATTATATGGCAATATGTTTGAACGCGTGATGTGCTTGAAATGTATTATTAAGCACAGACTACCAAACGCCGTAGCAAATTTTAAGCCATGTAATACACGGTTCAACTGTAACTTTACCTTTTATGTAGGTCTGAAACTATGTGTTTTTCTTGACATAGGGTCCGATTCATATCTTTAACTGACCTCCGTAGCTTTGCGTTTTTGTTCTTAAGCTTGGCGTGTGTTCTGTTAGAAATAAAGAAGTCAAAAATACATATTAGCATCACATTTTGATAACAGTAATCAATCCAATGGTCGAAAAAACATGATAGGTAGGAGTCGTAAAGTCAGATACATGTTTATATATTTCTTGTCTCAGATATAATCATTATGCAAAAAAGTAGGTAGTAGGATTCCAGCGAAAATGATAAGGATATAAAGATAAAATTTGAAACCAAACAAAATAGTACTTCTTAAACAATGCAAACTCGTCTAAAATCAAGTAGGGAGTAGTATTCATAACTGTATATGCTGTTGCTTATGTACCAACGTTTTAATAGTGCAAAAACGATCAGATGAATATTTCTTACTTTTGGAGTTTCTCGCAGACATCCTGTGTTTTATGTTTGGCAGTATTATTTGGACCTTCAATATCCGACATCGAACATTGAACCCTTGAAACAATGAAAAATAAACCAGATATCATTATGTACTGAATGATATATAAAGTCAACCAGATTTATTGTTCTTTGTTCCAAATCGTAAATATATTTATTTGCGCAGAGCAACTGTGCGAACTGTAATAACCGAAGTTTCTTACACATGAGACATTTATTTTGCTCGTAGACTACACTGCCCTAAACTAGATAATATATTGAAACAATACGGACGGAAATCGCCAATGCTACAGAGACTACAAACGTACACGTGAAAAAGATATAAGACACTTGAACATATTAATTATATCATTAGTGGTGCAAAGACGGGACAGATTCACGTCGGCAATATACTAAATTATTTCCACGTAGACACATTATACTAGCCCTGCAAAGATTAGAAATAAATATAGAATGCGCCTTCCTTTAACCAATTAAATAAGTTACAAGCGGAGCAAAAAACATGTTGATACGAAGTAAAACTTAACTGTGATTCGCAACCAAACTGACAAATATTACTCTAATCATTAGGAATAAAACAAATGCAAGTGCAAATATATACTAAATGTTTAACACTTAACTCAAATATAGGCGTGATGAATCTTTTATGCACAGTTAAAGACGTAATACATATATACCACACACTAGTGAAACAATATTTAACTTTTTTGCAAATAAATATAAAATGAGAAACACAGTATTATACATAAGTTCGTGTGAAAGAAAATTCACTCGTTAAAAAGGATACCTACATTTAGATAAATCACTATCAATGCAAAGTCAAGGCACAATAATACATTCAATATCGACAGATGTGGCATGACAAACATGCGATGAATATCATGAGTGTGTAGCAAAATTATACATCTGTTACATGTTAACGAACAAATGATATATGTGTCAAAACATCGATAAATATAAAACTTATGAAAGTGTATTTGCCTTAACTAGTCGTATGTTCACACACAACTTCGATTTGGACTACTTAGTACTACGAGTTTCACAAGATGATGTTTAAATGTCAGCTGCAATTTTTAATGGAGAATGTATTTTTAAAACGGATTATTTCGAAGATACAAACTATGAGGTGCATGAAGGAAGGTGATCCACGTCAACAAATAAGAACAGGAAGTAGGCGTACACGCTATTTGTTATTAAAATGTCCCGACAAAATAAGAAATTTCCCATCTGGTTTATATTACGCATGACGATATTAAGCTGAATTATTGATGCATATTTAATCTGTCATGGCTGCTCATAACGATATATTCTCCGTGTTGTGCGCATTACATCAGCTTCTCGAAGATATGCTTTGTAATAGGAATGGGACTTTCATGTATCACCTAGTAAGAGTGGCATTATGAAATAATTATAAAAAGTCTTTTGCGATTGTCATGACATATTAACATGTCTTTGCTAATGTAAGGTTTATTATATTGCTAGATATTTTCAGTTTAATAAATCATTTCATATATGTGATTTTACTATAGTATGATCTTGTTTCTCTCGTAAAGGCACACAACCTAAGTAAAAACGAATGAAATTATATATTTCTTTTTTCAGTAAATGGTTAATTATTTAGTTGAAAAATTACGATTCAGTCTGTTACTGAGGCCGAATTAAGGCTAGTATCGAAAAGTTTGTGATAAAATACGTGATTATTCATTATTGTCTGGCAGAAACAAATTCGCTGTTTGCCACGCCTATATTAATGTAACCTCTTAGTGGACCGCTCCCCAAGATTAATAATTTTAGCCATGCGCAAACATGTGTTTACATAAATTAATGGCGGAAGCAACTAGATCGAAAGCTAAAACGTACAAATTCTTAAACGAAAAATTAAAAAAAGTCTCTGGGCAAATGATGGCAGCACACGCATATGTATTGGTGACCAGCATGAACGATGGAATAAATTGAAGTCTACGTTGAGCCTGAAAACTAATCCAGAGGTAGCCAAATTCGTCCTGGATAGGTGAGTCTCAATTTTGCAATGAAGTCAAAACTCTTTAAAGAAACATATTTTATATAAACTGGCATTATTCCATTTAGCTTGAAATAAAATGTTACAGCCCTGCAACAATATCGCCGATGACATATACTGCTGCTGTTTTTGAGGCTACCAAAGGAGATTTGATGATCATCTTCATTTTCGCACGGAATCATACAGGTTTTTTAGAGGCAAGCAGTCATTGCTGTTTATTTTAAAAATTGTATATAATGAAAATGATGATGACTGTTAGTATGTTTTATGCATACTATTATTTGTAAAGTATATATAATTATTGTGTCTAATGAAACATTTATTATCCCTTGCTATAGTAAATATGAATTGAATCGCAGTGCAAGGAAAATATCAGAAACAGAGAGAAATGTCACAGAAGACAGAGCCACAACTTCTACACCTGGCTTAACAATTCAAATGATAACAATTCCTCTTGTGTCTGATATGACCACATCAGAATCAGATATAGCATATATGTAAGTATTACAACATTTTATTAAATCGTATGTATGTTTACTTGTTTAAAAAAATGTTTTGGCAGATGCACATGTAAGTAAGTTATGTATTAACTGGAAGTGTATCATTCATATATAAACATTGTCTATAGCCAATTATTCCTAGTCCTGTGGTGGAGACATGAGTAACTGATCTGTTTTTTTCTCACCATCTTCATTTTACCACAACAATGTTAGCACCAATGAAAGTTTAGGATGCAGATGTATTACGTCATCGTCATTAGCAATTTTGTTACTGAGCTTTGCCCATAGTTCTAATTTACTAGATTAATGGGGAACACGTATAGATTGTACAGTGCTACACCTGTTCCTAGAAGGTAATCTTGGTGCAGAACTAAATCTTAATAAATTTGACATTTAACATCAGCCGTGAATTTTCCATTTAGAACTAAAGCGTGTGAATGATTTGAGTGATGGCACTTTTGTAAATCCTGTCTCATACTGTTTTTCGATGTTTGGCTTATGTATCCGTTACCCAATAAGAAAACCTCCTGAGCCAAGGTAAGATTTGTGGGGAGGGACATCGAAGATGACATATCCGGTTCTTTATGGTATGTGACATCCTTTTGGTAACATGAATGAAGGAAACTGCAGCTGTGGTCAAGCAGCACAGAAAAGGCAACATTTTTTTATTTCGCACATCCATCCGAAATCGTAAAGCAGCGTGTTAAGTAGCTGTCGAGCGACCTGGAGAAATCACCCGTTTGCACGATGACTATATAATCCACCGGATCCAGATGAGCCCGATAGCTGGGTGTGGACTTTGCTTTCCCTATCGTTGCATGTGTAATTACAGTTGAAGAACAGTTTCAGTCCAAGGCTGTTATTGTCCTTACTGCCGTAACCTTTTAACCGAAATGTGTAACTATCTTATCTTTGCTAGAGTGAGTGATTTTTCATAATGCAGAGCTCATGACCAACTCACGAAAGATTGTGAGCTGTTAAATCGTTCTGCTCCTTCAAAATATGTTGGAGGGTAAGCCCATGCATTAAGCCCATTCCAACCTATGTATGTCGCATTGAAAGCTGAGGATTTGGGGACTCTCGCAAAAAGGTCCATGAATTGTCGGTATTATAGGGCAAAGAACGGAATAAAAATATAGATATAGAGTAATCATTCTGTCTGTATACATCATTTTGTTCCTGATAAGGAATAGACTAGTCCTTTGAGACGTCCAGAAATATGATGAACATGGATGTTGATATGCTGTCGACGGTAACTCCTTATGACAAGTGCACAAATGTAATCAAAAGTATGGGGACATGGTTTTGCCTTTTCGCTTGAGATAGGTCACCACCGAAGAGTTGTCGGTTATAATGAGGACTCTTCTATCGGTTTCAAATTCCTGACTTAGCTGGTAAAGATTTTTTATTTTTTAGCGCCATTAATTAGAAATCGTGTCAATTTCGTATTGTGATAAGGAGAAGAGATATTTAAATGGAACATATGCTAAAAAGTGAGATACTTAACTCGGGATGGTAAGAAAGTTAGTGTCGTGAAGCAGAATAAGTTTTATACTGATAACCATAAATGAATGCATATGTAGGGATCAGATGGGTGGAAGCCAGACTGATTTCTGGCGACAAAGCCCTTATGATATGTTGTTTATCCCCATACGTTTCCTTGTACATGGCCTAGGCCGGTCGAAACGGAGATCGGGCATATTTCATCAGGACCATTAGGTTGCGACGCTTAACGGGACTTTTGATCCATGTAGCTAGCCTGTGTGTCTCCTGAGTGACATATAACATGGTCGTCTCTTTAGCCGTTTCCATTGATGTTTCATAATAGAAACATAGTCTATCACCAATTATTCTGAGTCCTGTGATGGAGACATTGGTAACTGATCTGATCTTTTTATCTATCGCCCTTGTCACACAGAACTGTTTGCACCAAGGAACGTTCAGGATGCAGACGTATTACGTCATCGTCATTAGCAATTGTATTACTGCGCCTTGCCCATAGTTCTAATCTGCAAGACGGATGGGGCAAAACGTAATAACCTGTGTAATCCTACTTAAAAGATAATCTTGGTGCAGAATGAAATCTTAACAAATTTTTCACAAAAGTGATTAAACAATAAACAGTTTAATTAAACAAAAAAACATATTAGTATAATATAATGACTATATGGTCTGTAGTGAGGCTTGCACAGATCATGTTTGAATAGAGCCTGGGCGAAGAGTAGCTATATCAAACGATGGTTACCTGGAAAGTAGTGATACCATAATATCTCGATAAGTATACAGCCCGTAGGAGAAGTTATGGGACATGGGAGGCACATGCAGGTATAATCTTTGAAGCATGGCATTCCAATGAAATGGTGCCTGGTAAATGAAACTCATACGTATGTACCAGTAATGACGACAAAATACATATGTTAGGATTTTCTTAAGTAAATAGAGGCATGTAAAGATATACAAGTAATGCAGCCCGACACTATCTTCCGAAGTCGCATATTCTTCTACTGGAAGTGAGAAAGGGCCCTTTGCATATGATGGAATTCTTAGGCACAACAACATGAATCAATTGTACGTGTGATAATTTCGGTGATACGGCAAGATTTGTTGACACAAAAAATGAACGTTTTCGTATGAATATCTTGATGATTAGAGCATATTTGATAAAGTTATTTTATCTGACAAAGATAAGTTTTATTTCCGATTAAATCTTGAAAGTGTCAGTGATGACAATTATGATTATGCTAAATTGATAGGGGACACGTTCGGCTGCAAAAGCTTCATTGATTATCATGAATTGTATCTTATCACAGATGTGTTGTTGCTCGCAGATATATTTGAAAATGTCAGAGATGTCAGCGCTGATAACTATTTACAGTGTATTATCTGATGAATTACTTACTAGGAAAACCTATTTCAGACCCTTCGCTTGTTTGCAAAATAGTTCCTATCTACATGATATCCTGAGATATGTTTTATACAATAAAATCGTAAAATTGCAGTTGATGATGGGCTAATTCTAAGAAATGTTCCTCGTGTTTTAAAATTTAATAATTCACGTTAGATGAAATATTACATCGACGCTAATACTAGCAGAGGAGATGTTGCAAAACAAAATTCGAAAAAGAAAACGTTTCAAGCTTATAAACAACAGCGTCTTCGACAAACCTGTGGAAAATCACAGAAAGCGAGTCAATATTGAGATCATTAATAACGTGGAACGTCGTAATAAACCTATTCCATTCGATAATTGTGTTAGTATGAAAATATTAAAGAAAATATAGTTGTCATTCATAAACTGAAGACACACATGAAGTTGAACGAATTAATATATGTTGGAATGGCAGTAACTGAAATATCAAATGCGTTAATGTACTGGTTCCACAACTAATTTGTTCATGTAAATCCACTGATTCATTAACGTAAAACATAAACTATATTTTTCAAGAGTTTTGCGATAGTCGAGAAAAATTTGTTCTTTCAAATTCTCCAAAAGACAACGTATTTCACTATGCCAATACAATTTATTTTAAAAATTCTTATCGTTGAATTTATCGGAATACTAAGTAATATGTATCTCTTAAAATTAGCTGTTAATAAGTAAAACTAACTAGCAAAAGTCATCCAAGGAAATGTAGTAGGCAGTGTGATGGGATTCGATAATTATAAGTTTGCGTTATAATGCTTTTCAGGTTATGTTGACATGATGGCAATAAGATGAAAGTGTCATAACACTGTGGCCAATGTTATCCTAAATTTGGTCTTTGCCATTTTGATAATAAGTGATACTGTTCTGATTGCAATATTTTAACGTTTGAATATAAACAAAACAATAGTGTTAATATAAGCCAGGCTGATATTTTAGATTGTAATGTTACCGTATGTTGTGTGAATGTTAGGTATAGTAAAAGTTTTTGTGACATATGAAAAGTAATGGAAGAAACAACACAGGAAAATACCACGTTAAAAATGGAACGAATCCTTTCGAATGTGAGCATATAAACCATCCATTCTGCTTGACAGTGAGAATTATAGTACATATCTCAATTCACATGGAAATTGTTCTGTCTTTGTGTGCGTGATGTGCACGAGTTATTTTTTAATTAAATACAGATTAACGGATGACGTTGCAAAATAACTCGATGTACCTTTTCTGCCGGTCTGAAACTAGGCTCATTTCTTGAGATACGGTCCACTCCATAACTTGAACTGACCTTCTTAGCTCTGTGTTTTTGTTCTTATGCTTGACGTAAGTTCTATTAGAAATAAATAAGTCGAAAATACATATTGAAAACACATTTCATAACTAAAATTTAACAAATGTTTGTCTACAGTATATGATATGGAGGAGTCGGAAAATCAGATACATGTTTACATATTTATCAGCTCAGACGGAACTCTGATACAAACAAACAGACACAGGCAAATGCAGCAAATTATACAGACAAATTTAGCAATATATTATTCAGTCTAAAAGACAAATGTTATGGAACTAATGTTCAAGGGAACAAGAGGGTATATCCGCTACACAAGGAAAACTGAACTGCAATCGAATCCGGTTAATTTTCATAATTACACATACTGTTTCTTATAATATTGACTTTTGGATACCGCAAATGTATCAGAAGAACTATATTTCCTATCTTTGGGGTGTTTCGCAGTAAACCGTTGATTGCTTGTTTACAGCATTTGGGCTTTCACTAAACATTGTACTCTTGAATAAATCCAGTTGTGAAATGATGTCAAATGTCTCTTGCATTAATATATACATTTATTGCCGCAGAGCCACATGTAAGAAACATTATACAGACATTTTGAACATAAGAATAAGACGAGATTAAACATTTGTAATCGCGCATAAACTACAGTCTACACGAGCACAATATTGAACTTATACAACGTACTCAAAAAATCGTTACTTCTGTTGAGTCTCTAAGCATTAACGTGTAAAAGATTTATGACAATGTTATACACTAATTAAACGATTAGCGATTCAACGACTAAACATATTAAATTGAATAATATTTTGAATTATTTCCACGGAGATACATGTCCTAACCCTGTATTGATTGTAACTAAGTAACAAATGCTTCTATCAAATACCAATTGAGTAAGTCACAAGCGAAGCAAAAACCTGTTCAAACAATGTAAACCGTATGATACGCATTCAATATGTATTCAAATAATATTTTGAAGTTTCTCTACTGAAATATATCACGCTCACCACAAGGACTATGCATGATCCACGTGCAGAAGGTATTCTGATAGTTTAACACTTAAATATATTGTAAAGCGTGAAGAATACTTGTATGCTCAATAACAGATGATAAACGCTGATACCATAAACTAGTACAAATATATTTAATTGTCTTGCAAATAATAACACAACTAGGACAATGTGTTACGCGTAAGAACCTGTAAAAGGGATCGCAAACACCCGTGAAAAAGGATACCCACATTTAACCAAATCAATATCAATGAAAATTCTAGAAACGTAAAATGACATTTATGTTTACATGTTACTAATTACAAACACTCACAATCACATATTAAAATGATGTGCAAAAGGTACTTAATTAATTATACGTAAATATATTTTATTACTTTGGAACATGTAATGTTGAGAAACGTTGAAATGACTCTTCTAAAGCAAAAGGGCGATGACTAAATATGACTTTAATAGTCAATAAGAAAACGAGATGTAAGCGATCATCAAAATGGAATACATATTAGTGTTTAAAAGTTTTGAACAAACATAAATTTCTTCAATTGTGAAAGTATATTACTGCATGAAGAATTTGCAAATATTATATGCTGAATATCATTAAGTTAGAAGTGACATGTATGATGTCTAATTTAACACAGCTGGTGCTTTGTAGACCCCCATGGCAATAACACACCGACTCAATACGACATTGTTGTAGAGATCACACGTAAGCATTTGGCAATGTGCATGATAGGTCACAGTTACTGGAATTACAAAGATGGACTGGATCATAACTGTAGTTTAAAGCTAAAAGTTGGAGCACTTCCACTTTCAAATTATTGTAACATGTTCTTAAAAATTGTAAAAAAGCAGTTAAATTAATATGATATATGGCAAACCTACCAAGGCAAAATAATACAATATAGTTCAACTGATGTGGCGTGACATAAACTTGAGATGAATATAATGAGTCGGTAAGAAACTCATGCTTATATTTCTCTTTAACAAACAAATCATAAATTATGTGTCAATACATGAATCAATATAAAACATAAATAAAAACCAATGTAATTTCTGAGAAGTACAAAGCTATAAACATGATACAATGAAACATTGTAATAATAGACGTTCATCATTCCTCACTAGGCGTTTGTTCAATCAAGACTTAGATTTTGTCATAACCACAAAAACTTGCAGCACATTCGATAAAACGCTTTATTTTTGTACAGAGAATATTTTATAACCATCCAATACATATGGGAATTTCATGCATGTTATCACCTGCCCACATCACTCCGAACATAAAAATGAAGACAAATTGCGTTTTTACAAATCAACTACCTAGTACTTTGAGTTTTACAAACATGATATTAAATGTCAACTGCAATTTGTATTGAAGAACGTATTTGTTTAATACAGAGAAAACTCATACAAGTCATGTAACATTAGAAATAATATTGTGCCCTAAAATACAAAGTGAAATACATAAAGATAATATTCTTGCACTAAAGAGATTATAGCCTACATCAAGAAACACAATAAGACCGACAACAGAGTCATGTGGTATGCCAAGTACAATATATGCACCATTTGATACTTTACTGTTTGCAACACCTGATTGAAGCCTACTCGATAGGTAGTCCGTGAACCTATTAATGGTGGTTTATCAGCACCATAACATTGTAATTCATATATACAAACTGTATGCTTTTTAGGACACCTCAAAATAACACACATAGATTATTTGTGTTATCAGTAAGTATTCTATGGAACGAATCTATGATCTGAAATACTGTATAATCGTTGAGTCGTAAAATGGATTATTATTTAAATATAAACTTATTTTAGCGTCGGTGGGTTTTCATTTGCTTAAAGAATTCACGATTACAAACGTTTTCAAAGTGGCGGTATGGACGTACTAAGCTGTTTATTATTCCCTCTGTGTTGCGTTCATGTTGATTCCTGTCCTCGTTTCTCGTATAAATGTTAATGTGCTAAATTCAAATATCAAAATTAAAAAAACAGACTGGCTACTGTTTCCAAGATATTTAAGTTCTTAGATTTTACTTCTTTGTATTGTGTAGGTAGTAAAGTTTCAATCATCAATTGTAGACCTAGGTCGTTGCATGTGTTTATAGTTTCTTTACATGATAATAGTTCACCTGTCCTGTGTATGTACCACTTTAAAAAACAGAAAACAGGTTATATAAATATAATGTATTATGACACGAAATCGAAAAGAAACTTATGTTTATATAATTATATAGTTTAGTCCTTGTTCAGTGTCTATTCGGCGATTCTTGGTAGGTCTCGTGTCATTGTTAAATGGAGTATCTCTTGTCACTGTCCAGCAGTATTATGCATGCATGGATAATCTCCAGTTGCCCAAATAGACCAACACCCCTGCCTTACTCTTTGAGAGTTTCAAATCCCTGACAAATTCATGCAGTTCACCATGCGATATGAGCTGTGGTTCGGAGGATGATGGGAGGAAAAATGGGTCAGATGACTTTCATGGTTCAGGACTAGATGTGTTATGCTTTCTTGTATTGCTTCGGACCAAAATGGAAATGATTCAGGTGCATCCAGAACCGGCATTATTTTTATATGGGTACTGGGCGAATTTCTAATGGACAGTTTGAGTATTGCACAATCCACATCTGCTTATTTGACACACCTTTCCCAACTGGAAACACCATGCAAAAATAACAATTGCTGATATCTTCCGTTGGTTCTCTCCAAATCATTGGCATTGCACAAGGAATATATTTCAGTATTGTAGGATATGTGTGGGGCCCACTCCTTGCCTTTATCTCCTATTGTACAGCCAAATTCTTAACCATAGTTGCTATACTGCGCTATAATCACCACAAACAAAACAGACGTTATCTGCATTCTTCACACTAGTACGATACATAATATGCTCACATTGGCTAAGGAGAAATGTGTCCCATTGCAAAATCCAACACTGACAAATATGGGAGCACGATACTGCATGATACCTACAGCTGATATCGGGCATTCAGTAAGCATAATAATGATTGCATCATTCATGAGTTCTAGGAATAACATCGTGTAACTCATATCATGTACGACGCATTATCAGGTTCAATCATTATTTTGCCAAAAAAAGCAAGTATTTTTCAAGCCCAGTCAAATATTTATCCATAGATCCAGTTAAAAGTATAATTTAATTATTTATGGTTTAAAGTGAGATCCTCTCTGCCATTAACAAGTCAAGGGTGGTAAATACTGAACCAGTATAGCAATAGACTCAATCAAAAATTATAAGCATCGTTTTCATTCTCAATAACACAACATTGTTACATTTTATAACATATTTGTTAGAAAGTATGTTGGCTGTAGTTTCCCATTAAAATGGAGGTCGGTGATGGTGAAGATATCCTTCCACGTGAAACAAAAAAGTAACGCACGCAAACGAATGAGGAACCTGATTCGTTTCCTCATTTGGCGAATACAGGTTGTACAACGTGATGCAGTAGAACAATACAAACATTTCAAGACCAATCAAGGTAGATGTAGCGAAATCACAGATATCAAGGATATACTATTTGCAATATGTGAGACAAACCGAAGCTTACATATATTGGACCATTAGTGTTGGTAAAACAATAAATCGACATGGCAGCGTAGACTTGTAATAGACAGCCAGATTGGAGATCAGAGATGATAGTTAGCAAAAACGATCTCAAATAACAATATAATGACGCAATTACGATACATGCACAATTAGGATGCTCTAGAACTGGAGTAATTAGTCATTACTAACTTTAAGAAAGGAGCTTAACATATTTGCGTTAGTGCATGGTTACATACAGTAATAATATTTGGATGAATATACATGAAAAGCAGCGAGAAGTAAGAACTAGCGATGTAACTTCGTTCCGAGTATTATCAGCATTTCTTGAATTAATGATTACCGTTTTGATCATAAAAGACGATGCTTATATTCAGAGGAACTAATGAACTATCGGTGAATGCCAAAGTAAATATGTACATCTGATAACGAAGATAGTGCTCCGATCTGTTAGAAACAAAAAAATGCCTTATGTGTGCAGTGGATGGAATATAACGTCAACGTCACAAACGTCACACTTATTAATAAATTGTGAAAGGTTTTAATAAAAGAATGGTATCGAGCAGAGTGCATATCGCAATTGCATGCCATGTACTGAGGCGTAGCAAAATTAAAATCTGCATATATTAGGATATTAAATGTCACGATCGCCCTTCACATTTCCACATCTTCACCTATTTGTAATTTGAAATGTTGAGAATTACAGTGGTATATGTTTTATTGTAATTAATACATTAACTAGTTCTCACAAATTGCCATGCTGAAATTATTATAATATACACGTTGCATTACGTCTACTAGAATATGCTGAATATTATGACTCATGTATCATTTTTCATAAATAAATGTTGCCTACTTTGCATTAATATACAAAGGTGTCGTTATTTTCATTTCGAATGATTCGGAAATAACTATAAAATATCTACTACGTTTGTCATGAAAATCTAGCAAGACTTTACACAGTCAAGTTGTATGGTATTGAGACAGGTCACGTGATTTAAATAAATCATCTCGGAAGGGTGATTTAAATAAAGTATCAACATGCCTGGCTTAAAGAATGCTATTAAATTTGAAATTCTTACCCTATGGAAAAATAAAGTTAGTTTCTCCTGTCATGGTCATTTTGTTCTAGATTTTGTTTCCGACAAAAATTGAAAGCAATACAATTTTTTTTAAAGAAAATGCCTCAGGCCCAAACAAACTGTGCTTTTGCTCATTCGTCTGACTTATTTGACTTTCGTTTAGATGTCGAGATAATTGCATCCTATTTGGGGTGCAATTATCTATGTTTTAAACCAATGCAATGTAAGCAATATATTTGGCTCTTACCCGTCCTCCATGGCTTCGAATGCTATTGTTTCAGTCGTATCTATATTTATAGAGCGGATCGCATTGCTCTCATCCTTTCTGCAAGAAACATATATGTATAATTAATTTTAGTGATTAACGTATTCTGATATTTGACAATTCAAATAGTACCTGAAAACATACGTTTGACAAATTTTATATAACTAATTGGTTTGTCGACTGACATATTGATGTACGAGACATTAAACAGTGCTAGGCCTGAATAGTATGCAGTGACGCAAATGTTAATGCTGTGTTGTAATATAAAACTCCTAGTCTTTCTGCAGGATGTTGTAGTGGTGACCTGACGTTACTGCCGTTTAAATGATCCAAACATGCGCCATTACTTCAGTTCCTTAGAAGAGTGAAGACCCAGTGGCTGTTATTGTTCGAATTGGGGACATTTCCTTGAAGCCTTGGGATTAGGGAAAGGAGGGCTTGCATCTTTTAATTCCACACTGATGGCGAGGTCTCCCTCTTGGACGGCATTCAAAATGAGCAGTGGTTGTTCTCTATTGAACTAAAGGGCGTGAATGAATTGATTGATGTCACTTAGGTTAATATCCTCAAGCAGAGTGGTGTTTGCCATTGTGATCATGAAGCGTCTGGAATTAAACAAGGATAAGTGTTTATTTCGACCGCATATACCGCCCTTTGCTGTAGCGGGTTTGTATTTGTTGCTGAATGGGAATATCTTCTTTGGGATGTTTATAACTAATGAGACTGGGCGGAGGAGGCGTAGTGTGGAATGTGATGCAGAGCCCCTCGAAAACTACATTTCTACTGCTTGGATCACTTTGCCAAATCCTGTATCATTCTGCAGCAAAGAACTGGATCTATCTTCTGACCTAAATGATGATGCTGCTTGAACTATGACTTTCGCTGGGCGGAGGTCCGATTGGACGGTTTTCAGAGTTATGTGTTGTCTTGAGTAAATTTACTAATTTCCCTTAATATCCCTGTGTCACTGATATGGACTGTCAGAATAAAAAAGGAATTGCTTGCTTGTCCTTTTTAAAGGAATTTGGCTATAGTAACAATACTACAACTGATGTAGTATTAATACTACAAAGCTATCCCCCCAAACCCATGTAGTAACATTACCCTATGTTCAGGCACTAATTTTATGATCTCCAAAACCTGATGTAGTAACAATATTACAACTGATGTAGTATTGATACTACAAAGCTATCCCCCCAAACCCATGAAGTAACATTACCCTATGTTCAGGCACTAATTTTATGATCTCCAAAACCTGATGTAGTAACAATACTACAACTGATATAGTATTAATACTACAAAGCTATCCCCCACAAACCCTTGTAGTAACATTACCCTATGTTAATGCACTAATTTTATGATCTCCAAAACCTGATGTAGTAACAATACTACAACTGATGTAGTATTAATACTACAACACTATCCCCCCAAACCCATGTAGTAACATTACTCTATGTGCAGGCACTAATTTTATGATCTCCAAAACCTGATGTAGTAACAATACTACAACTGATGTAGTATTAATACTACAACACTATCCCCCCAAACCCATGTAGTAACATTACTCTATGTGCAGGCACTAATTTTATGATCTCCAAAACCTGATTTAGTAACAATACTACAACTGATGTAGTATTAATACTACAAAGCTATCCCCCCCCAAACCCATGTAGTAACATTACCCTATGTTCAGGCACTAATTTTATGATCTCCAAAGCCTGATGTAGTAACAATACTACAACTGATGTAGTATTAATACTACAAAGCTACCCCCCCCCCAAACCCATGTAGTAACATTACCCTATGTTCAGGCACTAATTGTATGATCTCCAAAACCTGATGTAGTAACAATACTACAACTGATGTAGTATTAATACTACAACACTATTCTGCAGCTGTTCCTGTGTAGCTGTGCAGGGTCACCTGGACGTAGGCTTTTCAGAATTAGATTTTGAAAATAAAAACTTTTTAGCACAATTAAGTAAAAACAACTGGAGAAGACAGCTTATATTATATATATATATATATATATATATATATATATATATATATATATATATATATATATATATATATATATATATATATATATATATATATATATATATATATATATAATTGACCCAATTAGATGTTCAGGACATTATAACCTCATTGTATTGTTTTACTTTCCACACTTTGTACTTGAACATGCTATCTTACAACAATTCCAAGTCGAAGAAATGCACAATATTCTGTCTATATCATGATTGGCTATGTATGTATTTATATAAGCGTATTGCAACTGTGGATGGGAAAGTATGTATGTATGTATGTATGTATGTATGTATGTATGTATGTATGTATGTATGTATGTATGTATGTATGTATGTATGTATGTATGTATGTATGTATGTATGCATCTATGTATGTATGTCCATGGGTGCATGCATGTGTGTGTGTGTGTGTGTGTGTATGTATGTATTTATGCATGCATGTATGTATGTATTTATGTATGTATGTATCCATGGGTGCATGCATGTGTGTGTGAATGTATGTATGTATGTATGTATGTATGTATGTATGTATGTATGTATGTATGTATGTATGTATGTATGTATGTATGTATGTATGTTCACCTAGTAAAACAAGCTCAGTTGACAGGGAATCAGACTAGTAATCCTAACATTCAAGCTTTGACAGGCTGGCTCAAACCAGCATTGAGCTAACTGCTTTGGTGTGTCCTTGGGAAAAGTATTTGGTCATAATGGTGCTGACAAAACCAGCAAAAGCAAGAAACAAAAAGCAAATAGTAAAATCTGGCTCAAAAATATAATAGCTAATGAAGCAGACTCTAAGAACAAATACTTACAATAACAAGGAAAACAAAATTAACCTCGTTATTTTTGGCAACTCATTATAGTACCTACTTTTATATCATTTAAAAGAAAGTTATTTTTTTAGATGCCCTGTATTATCACTTTGAACAGCATTTCATTGTCAAGATAACTTACATCTGAATTTGTTTTCTACTTAAAAATTCTTGTTCACAGTTGCATCTAGAGACTACTTTTCTAAAATATTTGCAATGGTTCTCTGGCTTATGTAAAGTAACAAATGGTTACATTAATTAATTTGTCACATTAGCATAAGTTATCAGCTGAGTGATATACCATACCTTTATTCCAATTCATTGTAATTAAAAAACTGACCTTCATTCTACATTCAGAGTGATGCTCTTTTCAAAAGGAGTGGGTTAACATTAGAGGCAGCATTAGGTTCAGATACTGACTCTGTTCACCACTAACCCTTGGGAATTAGTTAATGAAGATAGCTTTGATATGCAGTTGTTAGGCTGAAAATTATTTCATCTGTTAGTACAAGTGTTCTATAGCTCTTCTTAATTACAGTCAATCACAATTATCTCTTATCTGTGTTACTAATCAGATTTGCTGGTCCTGGTTGTCCAGTGATACATCAATCTCTGTTAATTATCAGAGCACCTTCCTAAGTTGCATGGTCTTCAAAGTATCAGAGCTTGTAGTTCAGAGTCAGCCTTTGTTTAGAGATGATGGCAATAAAGATCTAACCATAATCAACAATTTCATGTGCATGACTCCCCTACACCTGTGTAAAAGTGTACAATAAATAACAGAATGGAACTTACTATTTAGTAAAGGCACACAAGTAAATAAGGAGAAAAAGCTACCAGAACCATATTGCTTGAATTTATTTTAAGCCAGTATGTCAGGCATAACCTCTTACATATAGAACCATGTCTAATATGATTATCATACCAAAATGAATTTTAAGCCCAAAAACATTCAGCCCTCACAATTTTGTGTACCCATTCCTCTCTCTCTCTCTCTCTCTCTCTCTCTCTCTCTCTCTCTCTCTATCTCTCTCTCTCTCTCTCTCTCATATACTGATATATGCTCCAGTATAAACTATATGTGTAGTACTCAAAGCTATGATGCTGTCACTATTATTTTTTCAAACTGTATGACATTTTCTGCATCATTGTGCTTCCAGCAAACATGCTTGTAAGTATAACATCTTACTACAATAAACGATTTTGTATAGTAACAATATAGTACTTTTGATTTGTTCCATTTATTTATAGCATCTATATGTAGCAAACAGTATCTTTTCCTGTAAACAGTGCTGATGTTATAAACTATCATAAAAACTAGGTTTAAGATTTTGTCTTGTCAGTTTTGAAAACAAATCATAGATCACCTCTCTATCCAGGTGTAAAAATTATATGAAAATATATTCCAAGAAGGTCAATCTCATGATGGCTTATAACTATGTTTAAATATGTGGTCTTTCTGATGCATTGAACATTGAACAGAAACCTAATCTCAACGTCCTCTAATCTGTCAATCTTGAACCCAAATAAAATTCAATTCAAAATGTTTTGGTTCTTGTGGTGGCTACTTTATGCCATATTTATTAGTACTGTGTTGATTACCCGGAATGACTGCTGATCATTCCGATATTATTGGTAACCATTTACAAAAATTGGTAACCAGTTACCCCCAACCTTACTTCATAACACTTAAAACATATTTATCTAGCTGTACAAATTTTACATAAAAATTTAAAATTTGCATAAAATGTCTCACTCACAGTCTGGATTGCTTCAAAAGCAAGCTTTAAACATGAATTGAAGCAATCTAACTAATATATCTACCATGGATTTAGCCAAATGCTATATATGTCCCATTGTCTGCTATTCTTAGATATGATACAGAGTAATATTAATACCATCTTTGCAGACATACTTTATGCAATAGTATGTAGTAATATATCTTAAGGTTCGTGTGTCTAAGTCATTTTAAAACTAGACATGCACAAGTTTTATAACTTGTCAGTTTTATAACTTTGCAGTGATTCTGGAAATCATGATATCATTGATACTGATTATTGCATGCAATGGTGGATAATATGGCAAACTAATTAAAAGTATTATACATGCCTGAACTTCATGCAAACACAAGAGGAAGCTACATCTGTGTCAGTAGAAGCAACATATATGTTTTACTTGATTTTAGAAATTGAATTTGCTGTAATTCTCGCCAGTACACAGTAAATAAATGCTTTGTAGACTGCAATTCACCATTGATTGTTTTCTCATGAATTATGGGCAACCAGTTTAGAATTTACTGCAATGTGACTTTTACTTTTGGTGCAATGTGACTCACTCTTTACTGCAATGTGACTTTTGCTCTTAGTGCTGTGTGACTGTCATTCTTTACTGCAATGTGACTTTTGCTCTTGGTGCAATGTGACTGTCACTATTTACTGCAAAGTGACTGTTACTCTTGGTGCAATGTGACTGTCACTCTTTACTGCAAAGTGACTGTTACTCTTGGTGCAATGTGACTCATTCTTTAATGCAATGTGATTGTCACTCTTGGTGCAATGTGACTCACTCTTTACTGCAATGTGACTCACTCTTGGTGCAATGTGACTCACTCTTTACTGCAATGTGACTGTCACTCTTCATGCAATGTGACTGTCACTCTTTTCTGCAAAGTGACTGTTACTCTTGGTGCAATGTGACTCACTCTTTACTGCAAAATGACTGTTACTCTTGGTTCAGTGTGACTGTCACTCTTGGTGCAATGTGACTGTCACTTTTTACTGCAATGTGACTATCACTCTTGGTGCAGTTTGACTGTCACTCTTGGTACAATGTGACTGTCACTTTTGGCAGATACACATTCCTGGTCATAAATTTACTTAAAATAGCTATCATTTATATATGAAAATTACAAAATTCATTGAATATATGCTCTGTGTAGCATTCTTGAATAAAAACGAAAAGAAAAACTGAAACAAGAAAATCAGTGGCAATATCACATATTCATAGCTCCATATCTTCTAAGGAAAACCATCTTTATTATGCTTTAAATAGATTTGTATATCTGTATATTAATACAGAAATCATTGTGTCCATTAAATCCTAAGTTCATCAAACTGAGACTGAATTTCAGCCAAAACTTGATAAAATATAACCATTGTGTACACTTTTCCAAGGACAATCAAGTTTTAAACTTCCTTGCAGGTTTTATCAGGAATATATTGAGTATGTTCGTACTATGAGGAATCACTAACAAAAATAACACCCAAATGAGCATATTTAGTAATTCTTTGCATGTTTGTTTCAGCCATGTATTAATATTTGGTTAGTTTGAGTACCCATTTCATGATACTGTATTGGATTTAATTCAGTCTTCTATGAATTCAATGTGACCAACTAAATTTGGGACCATTTCTATATCCTTACACATTAGCTGAGTTTAGGTTTCAAAACAGTGATTTTCTTTTATTTAGGAAGGATAAAATTTTCAGATAAAATCTACTGAAATGAAATGGCTAAGTATAGTGGATTGGGCTATCTCCTCTATACTAAATTAAAGTTGCTCCTAAACAGCTGTGTTATAATTGGGTGATCTTTATATTCCTGCAGCTACTACCTTCTTACCTGTATTGTTTAGTTCTATCTATGAACATTCAAGGTCAGAAATCTCCAAGTCACACTGTAGAACAGTATGAATGTTTTTTTAATACTTGATTCACACTCAAGTGTAACCTCTCCTTCCTGTATTTCATCATTTAGAACAGCGGTTCTCAACTTTTCTAGTGCCGCGACCCTTTTAATGCAATTCCAAATGTTGTGGCGACCCAACCGTAAATTTTTTTTCGCTCATAACTGTAAAAATGTATATTTCCGATGGTCGTAAGCAACCCCTGGCAAATCGTTGTTCGACCCCTGACGGGGTCGCGACCCACAGGTTGAGAACCGCTGATTTAGAATACTATGCTTAAGCCACATCTCAGCAAAAATCACTACATTAGTCATAAAAAAGAAAATGTGTATTTCTGGTCGGCCAACAATCTGTTTTTTGTTGCTGACCCTAGCACTCCCACACACGCATATTAAGAAAAAGAAATTAATTATTTTATAATCCCAAAATTTATTTGTGCATCTGATTGAGCTGGTTAGCAAAGTATTTGAAGTGTTGAAGTGCTTAGTAGTCATTGTATATACTAGTCATTTTAATATATATATATATATATATATATATATATATATATATATATATATATATATATATATATATATATATATATATTTAAAAACAGTGCAATAGTAAATATACTTTTGGGCCTCAGACATTTCCCAGTATCAATTTTCTTGTGCTTTTTATGGCACTTTCAACACATTATTGGCTAAATCATGCTGAGGAAATTGGAGCTAAGTAATTTTCCCAAGGACACACCAAGACAGGTAACCCAGGCTGGCATAGGCCAGTATCAAACCTGAATATCTTGGATTATAGTCCTACACTATGCCAACTAAGCTTTCTCAGTGTATCAAATCACTGTTATGTCATAGACTGTGTACATTAAAGTACATAATATTAAAATAATTTCAACATGTTTGCAAATTGGGCTTAGGATATATCCATGTTAGCAAAAATAGGATCCTAATAAAAATACATTAATATGACAATAAAAAAAAAACATTACTGGTAAAGAATGACTTAAGTAAAAATAAGTTTATGTGCATCAGATCAAATAACCAAATAAATAGTAGGTAACTTTTGGCATTACAATGTTCTGATCATGTGTTGTATGCATCAGTGAAGGTTGATTTGCACAAATGTGATACAACTTTAAATGCAAACAATTCTAACAGAACAATTTTGGAAAACATAAATATTATTAATGTTGAGAAATTGCACTTATTTCATGTTAACATTTTTTATGACACCACTGCCATAGCAGAATGGGACATTTTTTTTAATTATTCCTTAAACATAGGCAGTAGTGGGTAAGGGAACCATCTGACTGACTACCTCATAATTCATTATAAGCAAATTACTTTATAGGGAATATTGGTTAACACTACTATTTAGCATTATATTCTAAGCCCAATACAGAACTTAATATTGGCTACTTTACAGAGAGAAAAAGAAAGAGGGAGACAAATATGTCAGCAGTCTCTTAAGGAGAGAGAGTGCAAATAAAAGAATAGAGTGCGAGTAGAAAAAAGAACATATATTTATTGTAAGCATTTTTTTACATGTACACATATTTAGTATACACACATATATATAAACACAAATACTTAGACATATACACATATATGCATGTTATCACTAGATTCAACATTTGCTTGTTATTATAAGTTTTATACTGTTGTCAATATTTGCATTTTGTTACTATTTTAAATGATTATTTTCTCTTATTACCAATCTCCTATGAGACAAATAGCACTTTAAAAATTTACTGCATTATTACCTTTGAAATTACTCTACTTTACTGATGTGTATATACAACTGCTACGTGTTTCTTTTCCTTTCAACAAAAGCATTAAATAAACATGGCCATACCGACTACTGTAAAAGTAATTATTTAACTTCGCTAAATTTACTTTCATAATTAAGCTGACCATATCATCTAACTCTATAGAGAATGTAACACATGTACCTACATAGATAAAATAAGATGTATTCCAATCTAAATGATATTCTTCACAGTACCATATTGTACTTCCAGTTATATTTTATATAATAAAGACTTTATTTAGAGAAGACAACTCAGTTAGGTACAGAACTAATCTATCTTGAGGCCTTCTATCTGCTATGTACAATATATACAGTATATACAACATGATGTGAAAAGTCTGGCTTGACACTAAATAATTAAGTAATTGTAAAATTCAAAGTATCAAGCCCGGAACACATGCACAGGTTCTGTGTAAACATAAACATATATAAAACATAAAATATCATCCTGCATTGAAAAACTCAGCTATGAAAATGATGCAAAATTACCGAAAAGCAGGCAGTATATTTTTTGGTACTAGAACTGTAAAATTTTTTAAAGATTTCATCCATTTAAGACATCGATTATGAAAAAAAGAAATGCTAGGAGCCAGCCTTATGTCACTGGGAATGTTGTTCTATACCAGTGGACCAGTATATTGAAAACTTTTTTTAAACAATTTCTTCTTTGGCCTTGGTATAATGTAATTTTTTCTTCTAATGGAGCTTAAATTTGGAGTACCATCAGCATCTCTTTTGGTGAAAGATATTGCTTACAAAGACAGGAATGGCTTTTCTGAAGACTTTATACATCAATTTGGCCTTTCTAAAAAATATTATTTCATGTATTTTCAAAAACTTTATATTATTTTATTGCATCCTGAAAATTGTCTATACATTGATCTAGAATTAAATGGCAAGACCTCTTAAAAGTGCTGTTATGTTTGAATTAGAGGTATTACCCCAAATTACATTACAGTATTCCAGATATGGCTGAATATAACTTTTATAAAAGATGACCCTATATTGATGAGGAATGTATTTTTTTATTTTCCTCAGTAGCCAAAGATAAGAATTAACCTTTTTGAAATGTGTTTAATGTGAATAGACCAAATAAGATTGTTACCTATGAATACACCAAGAATTCTATTTTGAGAGGTCATATTTAGGCTCACATTGTCAAATAGAACCTGGAGTTTGTCACTATCTAGCTTGCTCGGTTTTGTTGTGTTGTAACTAGTAGGGCTTTTGTTTTTCTGTATTCATGATCATACTATTTTCCTTGCACCATACCTGAAGTCTGTTGAGAGCATCTTGTAAGTTATTTTCAAGTACTGTTTTGGTTTTAGTAGTCTCAGACAGTGTAGTATCATCTGCATCGAGGTCAATGGAAGAACTTGAAGTTCCAATCTTAAGAGGTAAATCGTTGATAAATAGAATGAATAAGAGAGGTCCAATGATAGAGCCTTGTGGTACTCCACATTTAATATTTTTAACTTTCAGAAAGTTGTTCATTTAAAAAAAATATTTTGCACTCTATCGGTTAAGTAAGAAGTAAACCAGTTTAGGTAGTTTTTCACTGCATTGATTATATAAATACACATTGTTTTTTTTTCACTATTTATACAGAGTCCTAAAAATTTTCAATATTAGCAGATAACATCTAGTTTTCACTTAAGGGATTTCTTAAAGTCATCCAGGGTAAGAGTGGTGTCATCTGCATACTGTGAAACTATATTGTTATTTGTTTATAAGTGTATACCTGTGATTCTGAGCTGAAATATTTTAAAACTATCTTGTTGCCATTTACATCTTCTTTTACTCTGTGTATTGCAAACTGAAAGTTATTGTTCAGTAAAAAAAATTATTCAAATTATTCCCCTGAATTGGATGCAACAGAATTGAAGATACATTCATAACCCCAACATGATCTAATATATGTCTCCCATTGTTTTATAATATGCGAATCTTGCAATAGATATATTAAGTATTACCTTATTTTTCTAGCCATTCCTTCTTTTAACTGGGTTACCCAAACCCATGAAGGCATTTCTCAAGAATTCATCCATTTTCCATATTTTAAAATCAATGATATTTGACATTGCTAAGCACTTTACTTCTAGTATTTGCAGAGACA
This sequence comes from Unio pictorum, assembly GCA_030141615.1. NCBI lineage: Eukaryota > Metazoa > Mollusca > Bivalvia > Unionida > Unionidae > Unio > Unio pictorum. The sequence continues at coordinate 2,180,357 of JARLTB010000269.1, forward strand.
ATCTTCTCCAAAACTGTAATAGTGAACATTTGATTTGTTATTCTTTGGTTACATATAAAACAAAGGTTCATACTGTCAATAAGCTAATGAGAAAAGAGGAAAGAGAAGAAGTAAACAAAGTGACAGGTGAAATCTAAAACACAAATTGTCAATGTTGTTAAGAGAACTATCTTAAATGTTGCAGAAATATTTTTAAAATGGTAAAACCAATGCCCTGTAATTCAATAAGAGTATTGTTGTGACTATTGTTTTGTCACTTATCTTTTAACTTTGCTTTTTATTTTTACTTTTTATCTAAAATATCTACAGCAATCAAAATGATGCAGCCTGTGTAGTCTGCTTCATTGCTGTTCATATGGTATTAGCAAAAAAATCTTTTGCTTTTGGCTTTCCAATGGATACCCTTCACCAACCTCCAACACCACCCACAAGATATTGTAGATGGTAAATTTCTTAACTTAAGGCTATGGCATGACTTTTGTTTAGATATTATAATTAAAGATATGGATATATTTGTTAATTAGGTCTTTTAGGTTTGTATTATTCCTGAAATTGATGTGAGGCATGTACACCTCATATAATCTCTGCACAGTATGTAGCCAATGAAATACCAATAGTCCGCTAGGAAGCAGAGCTAGCTAGTTATAGCAACATACATGTTGGTTCAAGGCAAGTAGAATATCTCAAAACTGCATGGATGACAAATATTTTGACTTACATCTAGCTATTAAGTAGACAATGTTTTGCGCATTATTACCCAGGGAATGGGCTAGTGTTTGCACTGTGAGCATCATGTACTCTCAAAAATGGCAGGCCTTCGAACATGAAAAATGCATGTAAAAATTTGGGGGTGGGGTGCAACAACTTTTTATTCTCTGAACTTCCATTGACTGATTAGGCCAAGTGAGTGATATTCTTATGTTTTGCTTTATTAAGCCTATCCAAAATCATGGACCTTTTTGACCTCGTGTATTGTTTATTGTTTAAAAATTTTATTTGACAGATGTATGCAACATTAAATTTGATCATACAAACTGTCCCTTGCACCCTAAGACCAGTTTTCGTACTACATGATCCACATCATAGATGTGAATTTTAGATGCTCTCCAACCCGGCGGTAAGCCTTTAGATGATTTGGTTTTCTAACTCTCCTTGTAAGTACACAAGCTAGAACTCCAGTTATACTAAATAATAATTGCTAAAAATAGGTAATTTGGAAACATCCTTTACAGTTTTGCATGGTTAACAATAGTTATCTTCCTTGTCAAGATAGAAAGAAGGTTAAATGTGCAAGTGTGTGTGATTTGGATTTTTAACATAGTTTTAAAAAAATTCAGTAATATCGCTATGATGTCTGAAGTGTAGCAGTTTATAGTGATGTATAGCACTGGGGTATCAAGCCGCAGACATGTAGCTTGATGTCCCCACCCAGTCACATGATCCTGACAATAGGCTGACCAATCCTAACACTAACCTCATAATGCAGAGTGCGAGATAGCTGTTAGTACCATTGTTAGAAGTGTTTGGTATGACTCGGCCAGGGTTCAAACCCGCAACCTCATTCATCTGAGGTGGATGCTCTAACCACTAGTGGTTAGATAGGAAAAAAGTTATTTACAAACAATTTAATTAAGTTAAATATCGAACATAAGACAAACATTGTAGGAAAGGAACACTTCCAAATATTAAATTTTAAAAAAGTTATATTTATAAGTTTTGCTTACATACTTGGTCAGTGGTCTATTAGTTTTGAGACGTTTGATCTCATCCAGAATCTGAGGTTTTTCATTATTCATTTTTCCCAATATTCTTCTATTACAAAAACAACAGTTTCCAAAGATTCATGTTTTACTTTTACCACGAAGTCATGTGTTGCTTTCATTATATCTTCCTTTATCACATAGTTTAAGTCCTTAAAAATCTTCCTTGTGCATTTTTAAAAAAAAATTTGCTTGTGTCCTTCAGGAAATTTATGTCCTTATATCCATATATCAGTATGCCCATTCCAAATCCACTTTAGTGTGATGGCAAAAACAATTTCAACTAAGAATCATAAAATTATATACATAAATAAATTATTTAGATCACCATGATATTACAGCAGTCTTTGAAATGCTTTCATATCTTCTTTTAACTTTTTGGAGGGGCCCCGAGTGGCCGAGTGGTCTAATGCGCTCTCCGTTGCCATCTCATCTCTGTCTGCGTGGGTTCGAGTCTAGGATTCGGCCAACGTGGGTATGTTAGAAAGCTTGCAAGTAGCTTATCATGGGTCGGTGGTTCTCCCCAGGGTTTTCCCAGGTTATTCCTCCACCATTAATACATGTACTGGCCTCCATGCATAGCCTATCGTGTGCTGAAAAATGGTGTTAAACCCCACAATAACAACAACAACAACTTTTTGGATGTTGACCTTTCCATTACAAAAATTCTTACCTCAATTAGCAGTCACCTCCAAACATTTTCACATGATTAGCTTATTCTTAAATAAATATAAACTCATCATTGGCAGTAAATTGTTCAACAAAAGTTATCAAAAGTTATTATTATTATTATTATTATTATTGTTATGTCATCTATGTGCAACAAATTGTTTTCCAGCAGTAACAACATAGACACTTCTAAGCCATCATGGTCAGATAATGCTATTGTGTTTCAATATATTTAGATAATTATATCTGTAGAAGACAGCAAATGGATTAGTGTATTTCAGATTAAAGATGAAGAGCATACACCAAGCTATCACTGTAAACATCTGATCCATGTACTCTCCTTACTGAGGAATTTGCTAATTGTGAGCCCATACTTGTTTAGCAAGCTGGTGATGGTAGTAAAACACTGTCAGATGCACAGCAGGTGTTAACAACCAATTAGGCCTTTATACATTCTTATCTGACAAAACAGAGAGAGAGAGAGAGAGAGAGAGAGAGAGAGAGAGAGAAGGGTTGTAGATATTCCTACAGGGTAATTTGCTTAACAAAAGGGCAGGCTAGGTTAGCAATTTTTTTTTTTGGGGGGGGGGCAGTGGTCACAAAAACATCACTAGTTCCCCAGCAGGAGTGTGTGAAAAACCACTCTAGTTGAAATATATTCTTAATTATGAGAGAGAGAGAGAGAGAGAGAGAGAGAGAGAGAGAGAGAGAGAGACAGAGAGAGAGACAGAGAGAGAGATTAATTAAGATGTAAAACCAAGAGTAGTTTCTGAATGAATAAATATAACTATGTCCAGACTTGGAAATGTTACTGTTTTCCCCCAAAAAACAGAAAGTAAATCTACTTGTTCCCTTGAGTATTTTGATGAAAATTTAGGGATTATACGATCCTAGATACATGGATGGGTTGATTTATTAATAATATTGCACATGTCCTCCAAACTGTTCAAGTCTCTAGGCTTAGAAGTTTAGGATATTATTGGAGATGGTCTACATATGTGTATAATAGTTTTAAAAACCACCCCCGACTATTAGAGCTTGATATTGAGCTTGGAAGCTGTTTCAAAAAAAAAAGTAAAATTAAGCTCAATTAGATCTAAGAGCACCCACATGAATTTGCGCAAATCTGAAGAGTGGCTTATCTCATCAGTTACAATTATTAGCAAATTAAACTCATACATACATACATACATACATACATACATACATACATACATACATACATACATACATACATACATACATACATACATACATGCATACATACATTTTGCTATGTATATCTGATTTAATATATCTTTTAATTTAATTGTTTTTTTGTCAGTTTTCAATTTTTTAATCTGTTACATGCTATTATAATATAAATTTATTTACTGGAGATGATATTTTTCCAGAAAATCAGTTGACCTGAATCATTCTTTTTGTAAACACCAGGTGTAGGCCTGGATCTTGACCTTGATTCAAAAATGGTAGCAGCCACGTAAAGAAGTTCTTTTTTATTTTAAAATGTATGGTTGTTGTGAAGGTCATGATGGGACTACATGATTTAAGATGTAAACAATTTTTTTATTCTTGGAGTAAAATCATTCATCTAATCAAGGCCATATTCTGTGTACATGTTTTATATGTAAACACGATCACGTGTCCTCCCTCTTCTGATTTCGCAACTTGGGTGATTTTCAAAACTGCATCTTAGAATACGATATAACCTTTGTTTTAGAGAAATATTCTCAGTTTCTGGCTTTTACACTTGGAATCAAGTTGTTTTCTTTTGTTTTAGCCAGATTTTGACTTATAATTATCTTCAGATCATTTGGATTTCAAAAGGATTAATACTTTTTCTCTGGAAATATTTGAAGAGTGCTCATATAGAATTTTTGGAAAGACATTGCTTACAAATTTTATTCGGATTTCAAACACCAGAACTGTAAATGACCACAATGTACAGACTACAGCATATGTCATCGTCATCCATCATGGATTTTCCATCAGGACTCGAACTTGAATTCATTAGAACATTTTGTTATTAGGACTTTTGTAATTTAATTCATGGATTATTCTTGGATTATTTTTGGATTTGATTCTTGAAACTGTAAATTCTTATTTTTTCATTTTTACAGAATTTTTCCACGGATATAAATTATTTGTTATATTATACAAAGCTTTTTGTTTTCACTTTTTCTGTGTTACTGTTTATTCGAGCCTAAACATGTAACAATACATACATACATACATACATACATACATACATACATACATACATACATACATACATACATACATACATACATACTCAAAGTTCTTGCCCATATGATGTAATCATTATTCTGTAGGACAGAAATGCAAGCCTATTTCTGTCTACATCCATTGTAATAAGTATACCACCTTTAAATATACTTTAATCAGAATGCATGCAAGGAAATTGATTGTTTCAAGAATGAAGGAAAGCATAATATCCCCCACCCACTTGTATTAAGAAGAAACCTGGGGTTTGGTAAAGTTATTTTATAATTACTTCAAATAGAGGGACAAATCCCTTGTGTGAAAAGATCAAAGTTGACAGCTGTTGATAGCAGTTGCAGAGAACGGCAGTGCAGTTCTTTTGACTGACATAGCAAGGGGAGGGGGGGGGGTTGTTGGACTATAATTGTAAAATTTGCTAGTGTCTGAGATCTGATTGTTGGAGTATCAAACTAAATGTCAGCACCTGTTGGGCATTGAATGGGATCCCAATGGCTCTCTAATTAATGTAGAAATATTTTGACTGGAGAGAGTCCAATCACTAACATTAGCTATAATGCTAGATGTTCATGTAATGCCAATGCTTTGTATTATAACTGTTAATATCTAGCAGTAAAAGTAAACATATGGCTTATTAAAGGTGATAGTATTATAAGCTGCCTGAAGTATATCCTTGAATGAATTGCCATATAAAGCTGAAATGGCCAGTGAAACAGACTTTGCCTTTGATGAACTTGGCAATTCTATGGAAAAAATTATGATAATGCTTTAGGAACCTCATTAATGGACAATAATGTGTGGCAGGATAATGATATATTCAAAAGTATTGAAGTTCTGGGTACATCACTTATTGACAAATTGGGAAGTTCTTTGAAAGAAGATCAGTCAAAAAGTCACGATGCTTCAGATATATCAGTTGCAGAGGAAGCCATCACTTTTCAAGATGATAACATGACAAAGAAAGATGATGTTGATGCATTTGGATCATCAATAATGTCTACAAAACCAGCAGATTCAAACAGTTGCTTCCAGGATAGCCAGATGGAAAACCCATCATTTACTGAAAGGACCAACGTATGTAGCATCTTAAATGTTATACCACAAAATATTTATAAACCTTAAAATAAATGCAATGTATTTGTGGATTCTATATTTTCTGCTTGTAATTAATTGTAATATCTACCATTTTTTTCTCAGATGTAGGAGTTAGCAATTACATTATTTTATATGATTCTTCAATATCCTATTTCTCATTAAAAACACAAGCGGAGAAAAGGTAAAAAGAAGATTGTGACAAGTATGCCCAGTTGTGAAACAAGTATGTATATCTAGTAGAAGATGCACCAATGTACAAAAGAAACATAATAGTTATGCCTGGAATATTAATATGAAAAATTAAGTAAAATAAATCTGAATGCTGATGGTAATATTATTGCTCCCCACCAACTACCATTTCAAATCAGAAGCAAACATAATTGAAACTACTTCCTCGAGATATGACCTAAGTAGCTTTTCTATGATTAAACATGTTAAATGTGTTTTATTTTAATAATATAAGCAAATATTGCAATATCTGTAGTAGTTAAGCTAAATATAATAACAGGAATTTTAAATTATTGAAGATCATTGATTCAGATATTGATAGTATATGGTTAGAATACTTGTATGAGATGCGTTTGGTGGATCAAAGTAGTATTAACAAAATTTCCATGCTAGTGTCTGCAATGTTTTCAAATAAACTATTTTATCTTTTCAGAAAATTGATAAGGAAAACACTGTATCAGTGGAGATAATGACTCTCTGTGTAGGCTATATGTTGAAAAGAGATCAATGGAAGAGCAGAACAGAATTTATATGAAACTCAAACAATCTCCTAATGAAAGAATTACCAAATATCTGCCTTATATGGAAGAACTACCAGAAATAACAGCAAGAGATGCTACTGACATTTTAATTCTATTAAATGAGAAAAAAATTGTGCCTTACATTAGTGTTGAAAATATCTATATTTTATGATGATTAAAATATTGTGTACAAGTACTTCAATATACTGAATATCTTGTATAAATAGCACCTTCAACAATTTCATCTACACTATTATTACTGGCCATACTATTAAACCAGGCTTGGTGATGAGAGCTTCAGAACAATGCAGTCTCCTTGGAACAGCATTATTACAAAAGGATTTCAAGTTTATCAATGTAGAAATGCAGCAAGTAGCATTATGGCATGGGTTTAAACTTCAGCTTTATAGTAATAATACCTACTAATGGTTTTGCAGATTAAAACAATGGTACTCAAGAATGACCTTACAAATATGGTGATATTACTGCAAGAGTTTTGATATAACAAAGTAGTAAAGAATTATTATCAAATAACATCATTACAACAAGGTTGTCAGGAGTAACAATATAGTAATATTATCACATTAACTAAAAACATTAATGCATATCAGTAAACTTCATCTCTGTAGCAGTATTACTGTATTTACCATATATGTTAGGACACCATATTTGTTGGGACACCATAAACTAATTTTTGAAGTAATTTCTTTGTGCACTGTATGTTCTGGAGCACATCGTGTTTTTTTAGTAGTAAGTTTTGGGACAACTTATAAATCATTCCAAAATTACATGTCGGAAAACACACTCCAACTTTAATGTTATTGTAAAAAATATAAAACTGCAATTGAGATAAAACTCTCTTGTCCACTGCATCATCATTTCATCTACACAACCCTTCTCCTGCACATGTATGATCCATTATTTCAGTGCATGAATATTTGTTAACCTTTCTCATGTCGTGAATAATTATCGTTGAAGGCAACACATCTCTTGAAGTAGAAACTGTAAGGACCAAAATCAGATTTTTTTATTAATCTGCACCATTCATGCTAATTCTCACACATTTAACCCCCATTTAGTCCATCAAGATCAAAGTGCACTAGAGTTTCATCCATGTTAATCTCCATATTGTCGGCAAATTATGTAGTATTGCTACTACATCAGTTGTAGTATTGTTACTACATCAGATTTTGGAGATCAAAAAATTATTGTCTGAACATAGGGTAATGTTACTACATGGGTTTGGGGGGGATAGCTTTGTAGTATTAATACTACATCAGTTGTAGTATTGCTACTACATCAAGTTTTGGAGATCATAAAATTAGTGCCTGCACATAGAGTAATGTTACTACATAGGTTTGGGGGGAGAGCTTTGTAGTATTAATACTACATCAGTTGTAGTATTGTTACTACATCAGGTTTTGGAGATCATAAAATTAGTACCTGAACATAGGGTAATGTTACTACAAGGGTTTGGGGGGATAGCTTTGTAGTATTAATACTACATCAGTTGTAGTATTGTTACTACATCAAGTTTTGGAGATCATAAAATTAGTGCCTGAACATAGAGTAATCTTACTACATGGGTTTGGGGGAATAGTTTTGTAGTATTAATACTACATCAGTTGTAGTATTGTTACTACATCAGGTTTTGGAGATCATAAAATTAGTGCCTGAACATAGGGTAATGTTACTACATGGGTTCGGGGGGATAGCTTTGTAGTATTAATACTACATCAGTTGTAGTATTGTTACTACATCAGGTTTTGGAGATCATAAAATTAGTGCCTGAACATAGGGTAATGTTACTACATGGGTTTGGTGAGGATAGCTTTGTAGTATTAATACTACATCAGTTGTAGTATTGTTACTACATCAGGTTTTAGAGATCATAAAATTAGTGCCTGAACATAGAGTAATGTTACTACATGGGTTTGGTGGGGATAGCTTTGTAGTATTAATACTACATCAATTGTAGTATTGTTACTACATCAGGTTTTGGAGATCATAAAATTAGTGCCTGAACATAGGGTAATGTTACTACATGGGTTTGGGGGGATAGCTTTGTAGTATTAATACTACATCAATTCTAGTATTGTTACTATAGCCAAATTCCCTTAAAAAGGACAAGCAAGCAATTCCTTTTTTATTCTGACAGCCATTTGATGTTTTTTGAGAAAATTGAAATGGTATGATTGATAGTTTAATTTCAGAGACGTTTAATCTGGCAAAAATAGTCACAGGATAACGGATGTGCTTGTAGCCTGAACTTAAGGTGCTCCTAAAGGAAGTGGAAGTAGCATTGAGTCTCGTACCTCCAATTGTAAATGTATGGTTATAGTTACGCCATTAGAAAACGTGTTCTGAGCGGATCGGTTCTGTACTACTAGGACCAGCTTTAGACCGACTCTCATGCACGCCCAAATGTAATCGGACTGGTAGAAGATAAACTGTGTTCCAACTACTGGCAGATAGCCATATCGAAAATGTCTAATATACAAGTCACGGCTATGATATTATTGACTAATGTGTGTGTGTTATTATAAGACATCTCATCCAAATGAATGGAGTGTGCACTTGCAATCCCCAAAGCGGCTATATCACTGACGACTGCGAGAGTTTCCAAATCTAAAATGTCTTTAATTCTCGCAGATTGAAGGCATATTTGAAGTTGGATCCTTCCGTTTCCTCATAAGATAGACCGATGCTGAAGCTCTGGTATATCTTACTATTGGTGTGGGAGGAGGGGGCATACATCCGTGAGACAATGACGGAAACGTGCTTCATTGGACGCTCTCAAGGCTGAATCTTCCAGTGACAGTCATCACTCAAGACCTGATGAGCACCATCTTGGCTGTATGAGGTGAAACTAAGGTCTTTGTAATGCTTGAGACTTAGCTGGTATTGATTTACGTGGCATGAATATCACAGGAATGTAATCGAGCTCCCTGAATTGCAAACAATGATAGAGGTGTCTCGTTTCGTGGCAAGGTTCAGAGAAATTAAAAATCAACATTTGTTCAAACGTGAGAAACTAAGCTGGGTATCGTAACAACTGATTGTCTTGATGTTTGATATGAATTAGACTCGTTGTTTTAAAGGTATGCTTAGGAAGGTTCCAGGAGGCGGATGCCTCGCAGGGTTCTGGTGACTGAGCCCTTATGAGCTGTGCTTTCGACCAGCATGTTCCATAGTATATAATCTAGGCCGGTCGAAACGGATATAGGCCATCTGGGTAGATGGGTAAATCGTCAGGGTAAATCGTCATCTGGGTTAATCGTCAGGATAGTTAAGTTGGGACTCGTTGCGGAATATTTGATCCGTGAAACCATTCCGTGTGTGTTCTCTTGGTTGTCCGTTTATCGCTTTCACTTTCTGTTCCGCAATAGAAACAGAGTCGAATCTCGAGAAGACAAGGCCGATATTAGCCGCACTAATTCTGAGTCCTGTCATGGGTGCTAGGGTGTATGGGCTTTATCTAAATTTTCCATAAGAAAGTCATTCACTGAGGTTAGGTCAGAATGTAGACGTTTGGCATCGTCTCCTTAACTGTGCACTACAGTACATTGCCAATACATCTAATCTGCAAAATAAATATGGCAAAACGTATAAAAATATGTACTTCTGCACAACTAGATCTTAAACAATTTGACCTGGTAATAGAAAAGAGGTCATGCAATAAAATAAAGAAGCGTTTATGGATAGTAGGATGACAATACCATATGTAGAGAGGGAATGCATAAACTAGTTGGTCTACACCTATCTTGTTTGTATAGACATTCACAGGACCATAACAAATGATAGTTAGCTGCATAAAAGGGATATCATATTATATTCATTAGAATTAAACATGTAGGGACAAACATGGATATCATGTCGACTTAGGTTATTTTTAGCATGGCGTTTCAATGCCTGGTAATTTATAAACCATGTTCTTAATGGTGAATCGCAGGAACTACTACGTCTTGTGAAAAGGTTCGTGAACATATGTGACTTGAACGTCTTTACAGATTTTGAAACCTCCAGTATTGGATGTCATTCAGAATCAACCATGGTGTTTCACTCGATAACCAAGTAGCGTGAATGAACTGATTGATGACGCTAATGTCAACGACTGGGTTTAGTTGGACGTTTTCCTTTATGACCAAGAACTGGTTTCTATCGCCATTACTCTGGACAGGTCGCGTACGTCCTGCTGCAAGGGGGTTGTATTGAATGAATATATTTCAATGTTTCTACCTCATGGTAACAAAAGATGCAGAGTCCCTCGCAAACCAATTGTATGATTCAATGATCATCGTTGCCAAATGCTTGCCATTTGGAAGCACAGCATTGTATCCTTTCTTCTGGCTGTATTGTTGTGAGGGTGGTTAGGAGATGATGTCATACATTTAGAAAGGGCGGTCATTTACAAAAATATGTTACGTAAACGATCGTTACCCTTATCGGTATTTGTTCACCTTGGTTCGCGAAAACTGTAATCTTCAACGAGAGGTACTAAGATAGAACAATCATATGTTAGAATGTTTGTTCAAATTTTGTCCATTGGCTCTTTTTGCAGATTTCCAGAATAGTAATTTATTGGTATTTTCTCTTGTGGGGCATGACAATTGATATAATATGGCAGTTAAAATGTAAATAACGAGATACTGACAGTGCTCCTAGTTTGGCCGGGATGCGATCCTTAATGTAGGCGGGGATAGATAGCAGTGCTAAGATATATTGAGTAGCTCTGTTTAAGATCAGTGTCATTCTTGTGATCCATTCCAATTCAAGTCCTTATTAAAATTTTAGTTGAAGATCATGAATGAATAAAGAGTTGCCACCAATGAGGAATCCTGTGATGGTGACATACGTGCAAGGGCTGTCTCTTTCGGAGCATATTTTCGGCATTTTGTAAATGGACAGCACTTTGCTCATTCAACTTGATTTAAAATTTGTCGCACCATCAATTTATATATTAAAGGCATACAACCTAAGATTTTCGACTTTTTTGTTCTTGCAAATGCATGATATTATGAAAAGTATAGAAGAAATAATGAGTAATTAAAGGTTATTCAATTTCAAAAAATATACAACTGTAAGTTTAATCAATGAAAATATAACGAATTTCTGTACTGATTGCTAATTAATTATGCAGAAACGGAATTTACCGATATTCTCCGAAGTCGCAGTGTCAAGTGACGCGCGTCAACAATTATGTCGAGGTAAGCATGTGAATCTCTTTTGATGTAATTATTGCCTTATTCTTCGTCTGCCCTTCTCCTTAATTCGTTACAGTCACCCACAATATATGTATTGCTTATAGATTTCTCATTATATATGATACATTACAAGAATTAGGCAAAAAAGTCAATATGATGGAAAATCCTGACAATAAGAGATTCCTTTAAGTGGACATTCTTGAAAGTGTTTACTTCTCGTGTTTGTGTGATTATGTTACGTTGTAAGATAAACCAACTAAAGATATGACAATTCATATCATTGTAATCAGAAAGTTGATTTTCTTGTTCATTTGCATTACCATCTCACGTTCACGTATCCGATAGTCGATGTGATTTGCGCATTTTGTAGTATATTTACACGTTTGCTTCATTGCATAACACACAAATAATATTTTCCCACATAACATTTAATGTATTTATTTTATTTGGAATTTATTTTTAATGACACTTTTTTAAAACTTTCTGCATGACTTCGACCTGGTTGTTTTAGATGAAGTCGTGCTCCTTGATGCATAGAGGTATATGCAAGATGTCCTAGCAGCAGAAGAAGACAATGATTACAACCAGGGGAAAAGGCATACTGCTAATAGGCAGTTTATTTTATGGACTGAACGTATACCTAAGTACTGGAAACAGACATTTCATTCCAAGCTGTTGAGTATGGCGTAAAATGGATAAATAATTTTGGCCAGTACCATGGCTTTACTCAAGGAAGACTTGGATGATCTATCCAAATATATGATGTGTGAATACTATAATTTATGTTGATTTTATGTTGTATGAAACATTTCTTTTGCAGTATGCAATTTTTATTTTGCATGAACAAGTTTTGTTAAACATTTTTTAAGCTACCTACCCACTAAAGAATGACTATATGTATGGCTATGTTTTGAAAGCAACTGTGAGGAGACTATTTATTAAAAACATAGGATGAATTAAAGTTGACTAGCATTGTCTTGGGATGCAAAGAATATAAAAAGCAAAAGTACACTGGTGAACATGATTTTAATCGTGCATATACAGTAGCACATTAAGTTAAATGATAAATAACGCATATTCATATTGAGTTGAGAAAGCAAAACTTGTTGCAGTGTTTCGTGAATACAGATTGGCTTGTAAATATCAACAGAACCACAAACACTAGGATACTATTCTGTCCAGACACTGCTCATTAATTACAATAACATGTAATACGAAATAGCTCTGGACACCGAATAAGGATTATAAGACTAAAATACTAGTTCATCTAAAGCAACATTGAATGCTTATATCACATATGTGGATCATCAGCCATCTTTATTACAACTAAATCTATTATAATCGACACCATTTAAAAGCATCAAATTTTCAGTTTTTTAAAATGTGTTCATTTACCATATAAATAATTATACCCCTTATATGAATATCCAGATGAATGTACGCAACTGCATACACTGTAAAACTAACTATTATATATTATGAAATGTAGCAGCAGAGTGGGTGAACAGACCAACTTTTACAGGTGTCAATTTAGCAAATTGAGGTTTTCTCGAAATTGCTTAATAGGCCTCAGTTTAGCAAACTGAGGCTTCCTTGAAAATACTTAATTAAATTTTTCAGTAAATTTAGCAAATTTAGTAAACTGAGGCTTCCTTAAAAATACTTAATTAAATTTTTCAGTAAAAAAAAGACGCCATATAGTTGGCGTTCACCCGTTGTTGCTATACGCTAACCGAATTCGCTATAGATACGATGATGAATTAGCAATTGAAAATCTTCAATCGATTTATATAAATGGCAAACATCGGAGAAGCACAAATAACTAGATTAACTAGAGAACGGTTGGCCGCAATTAAGAAGTATCTCCCGGTGAGAGATTCTTTCAGAGATAATTCGCAAGCGCGTCAACAAGCAAAGATGGATTTTACTACTGACACTGAACAGTTATTTAAACCGATAACCACTGCAACAGGTGAAGTTTTAACCGCGATAAAAGAATCTAAACCTGTTGTTGCACCTGTGGTAAAACCAGAGGATAAACCTCCTAAGAAAACCGATAGCAGAAATCAAGAGTTACGAGATAGATTTACCGAAGATTTTTTAGCATTTATCGATAAAAGTTATTCAGAAGAATTGGTAAATTTTACAGCTGCTGGTTTGGTTGATAGATATAATTATTTAAAACCAGGAGAAAAGAAAGTTTTTATCAATGATTTTGACAAATGGATTGATGTGATTTATAAAGTTAAAACAGGGTTAAACCAAATCAGCAAAGTCGATAAACGGTATAGTTCATTTGATGCTGCTGTTAGATTAAAAGATTTTGAAAACGAACAAACAAGAGAAGCTCAACAAAACCTTATACCACCAACTCCCACAAAACGAGAACGAAAGAAAGAACAACAACGATGAAGACAAGCACAAAAACGTATACAAGCAAGTCCACGAAGACAAGAAGACCCTGTTTTGGAAGATCCTCAACAAGAAGAACCTGAAGAGGATGTATTTAAAAAATTAGGTCTGGGATATCACGGTGGTGAAATTTCTAGAAATTCAATACCCTGTTCAAGAAGTATCCTCGATGATATATCACGGTTAGAAGTTCTCATTGGGGGAAAAAGAACTGGAAATAATTCCCCAAAGATAATTAACGAAGCGACTGAAATCTGTCAACGGTTATTTCAAGGACATGTAATGGATATCGGACTATATCGTAGTTTCATCGATGAACTTACCGATGAATATTACAGCGATTAATCACTGATTAGATATATAGCATTTAAATAAAATGATAGTACATCGTAGTATGAACAGAGCAAGACCTGTTTAAAATGTAAACCCAAGATTGCCGGTTTATAAACTTACGTATTTAAATGGACTTGGTGATATTGTCACTGGATTATTTACTAGAGTTGCTCCAAAGATTTTACCTATTGGTAAGGAACTAGCGTCAAAAGCTATTAGGGTTTTCGGTGATAGAGCTGGTACGGTTATTGGTAACAAGGCATTTGATATATTAGGTGATGCAAAGGAAAAACTTATGTCGTTGGCAAGAGGTTCTCCAAAGAAAAATCTAAGAAATTTTCAATTACAGTCTACGGAACAAATGCCACCGAAAATAGGTAACGCGATTAATAAAATGGCAGCGGCGAGGTTGAGATTAATTGCTGGCTCTGGTTTGAAACGGTTAAACATTTAGATCAACTACGTTAATATAAAATGTTCCGGGATGAGATTGATGATGCTTTTAAAGTAAATGATCCCGTATCAAGGAATAATTCTATACGCGATTATCAATTTTTTTCATATCAAGCACAGGATCCAAATCTAAGATCACGAATTGAACTTAGATTCGATGACACATCTAAATACTTCTTGCCTTGTGAAGCATACATCGAAGTAGAAGGACAACTGCGGAAAGGTGATGATAATAAGACTGAATTTGTTGACGCTGATGATCTCGAAAAAATTCCGATTGGATTTGTCAACAACGGTATAATGGCGTTATTTAACAACGCCCAGTATATAATTGGTTCTACTAGAATTGAATCCATCGATAACGATGTTGATATTGCAAATACAGTTATAGGTTTAGCTAGATATTCTGATGATTTTATTAAATCTGCGGGTCATTCGATGATGTTTGCGAAGGATACTTCCGATTACGCTGATCATCGTCAATTTATTACAAGACGACCAAAAAAGGTTTAAGCGGCAAATGAGGATGTTGATGTTGAACCTATTGTTGTACGTAGTAATCCTAATTACAACTCAGGATTTGCATCACGAAAAGCGAACATAGATAAACTTGATAGATTTTCATGTACGATTCCATTGTCGCATATATTTGGATTTTGCCGAGACGTCCGAAGAGTAATATTTGGTGCTAGTCATACTGTAATTCTCACACGAAGACATGATGATCATCTTGCTCTTTGGCATGGTCCTAATCCTGTACAAGATGGTAGTGTAACATTAACAAAGTTAGCGCTGTGGATGCCAATTATGACTCCATCATTGACTGTTGAAACTCGATTGTTATCGTTTATGGACCAATGAGGAAAGTCAATGTTGAGTTGGTGTGATGTTACAACAGCTACTACATCTAATATAGGTGCTGAAATTTTTACTTGGCAACTTGCGTTGACAAAAAATGTTTCCGCACCAAGACATGTTTTTGTTGTATTACAAAATTCAAATAGAAGTAAAAAAATAGCCGGTGCTGCAAATGATAGTCTACAATTAAGATCTCATATGATATTTGACAAATGTAAGGTCAGTGAAGTATCATTGCGAATAAGTAATCAACAAGAACCCGCAGAAAATATTATCATCGACTACGAAAACAATCAAATAGGACGAGTTTATCATCGATTGTGGTCATGTATGGGTCGTGATCAAAATGTCGATACTGGACTTCAAATATCACAGGTGGATTTTAAAGAATTATATCTGATTTATTACTTTTCGCTGCAACATCTTGATCTATCTAAACACTCGACCGTTGATGTAAAATTTCAAGCTCGTATCGGTGAGGCTCCTCCAGGAGGATTTAGAGCAGTTGATGTTATTCTCAGTGATACAAATATGATAATTGAAGGTGGTGGTGGAAGTATGAGAATTATTGATGCACCAGTGGCAAATATGTAATTGGAAATTCTAAAAGAATTTCACTTCGAGATTTTCATGGAATTTTATTGAAATCAAAGACATGTAATTGAATCAATCAGTGTTATATAAAATGTCGTATAACACTATTAATGTCACATTAACACCTGGTCAGATAAAAAAAACTTCAATCAAGTTCAGCTAAAAAATGTGGAACTACGATTACGCTAAAACATAATCAGATGACAGGGGGATCAAATAAGTTATCGTTGACGAAAACACAGGTTAATCATTTTAATAACGCCTTTAAAACAAAGAAAGGAGTTCAGATTACGTTATCTTCAGCTGTTATATCAAATATGATAAAAACCGGCGGAATATTCCCGTTGTTGGCTGCAATTCCAGGGTTGATTGCGTCAGCTGCTCCGGCAATTCTTGGAGCGTTAGGAACTGGTGCAGCCGGAGCACTTGCTTCTAATGTTGTCAATAAAGTTCTTGGTAAAGGTCTAAACTGAAAATCCACGAGAAAAAAAAGGCAAAAGGATTTCGACTACCAGGAAGTCGATTCACAAGATATTACAAAACCAGTTAGTGGAAATTCCACGAAATAATTTCAACGAAATTTAACGAGAAATTCTGAAAGAATTTCCCATGTCAAATTTTGATTTACTCGAAGCTGAAAAACTCCCAATAAAGCATTTCAGAGGTGTATTCATGAAAGATCAATTACCAGCAAAACCAACGATACCATAAACTGGAATAATTAATCTTGAGGATAACACTGGACCTGGAACTCATTGGGTTTGTTACGCGATATATCCAGCGTCGATTATTTATTTTGACTCATATGGATTACCACCTCCGATTGAATTTGGCAAATATGTGTCCATGATTTCTTCGAAATCGCGAAGTAATTCAAAATCATTTCCGGTTTGGTATTCAACGTTGCCCACGCAGACATTAACAGATCCTCCAATATGTGGTCGAGAAACTCTTAACGCGTTAATGGTTATCTCGCTCGGCAAATCCTAAATTACCTCACAAGGCCATCCACGAATACACAATGATGAAATCATCAAAGATGAATCATCGATGATTTTAACAAACAAATATACATATATAGCAATGTCAGATATTTTTGGAAGATCAGTACCACGTGTTTCTGAATCAGTTACTATCGGACAAGTAAAAAAAATAATCAACAAAGCTATCTCATCGATAGCAAATTTAGATGAATTAAAAAAATATGTGATCAAATAGATGATATAATACAATTAAAAAAAACCATCGATGATGTTAAAGTCGCCGCTGGTGACTCCGCTAATGATATGAAAAAACTACGTGACGATTATAACGATCATATAACCAGGTTTAATCAGCTCCAACAGAATATCATTGACACCATTGAAACTCCCATAAATAACTTCTTTGTTGTTCCATGTGCATACCCTGATTTAGATATCGCACAAGTAAAAGCAGCCGTTGATAATTTACCAAAATTACGAACTGATTTTGATTCTCATGTTGATCAATTTACTACTTTACGAAAACATTTTCGAAAAGCTGATGACTCCGTCGACAAGTTTTTCAGAAAGAATGCAAAACCAGAGAATATTAAAACAACTATTGAAAATATTATTACAAAACTCGATGAAATAACCGCGATTAATTCTCGGTTAGGTGTTATTCGCGATGAGAAATCAATTTAAGATTCAATCGCGGTTAATAAGAAATCCATCGATGATCTTAAAACGACCACCAATAACATCGTATTGGATGCAACAAGGATGATATCAATCATCGAAAAGGTAAAAATCCCTCATGATAGAAATATCAACAACGTATACACGATTCAATACGGATCATATGTGGACACCTACAAATAATATGTTATATATCACTGCAACCGTAAAGGGAATTTATCGATTAACGTTAGTGACACCAACGTTGTTTACGATATCATCGTCGAGTTCATCTGGAGTCAATAATACGATATCAACAATTATCGACAAGGATACTATTGAACATTTCACGATTACATCCACCGATAACAACCTAGCTAGGGTTTCAATGTCATGGTATGTTGAATTTGTAGCTGATTTAAGTAAACAGTTAAATTGAAAAGATTTCAAAGAATTTTTGACTACGTTAATAGATAAAAATGTCAACGATGTCATTATCAACGCCAACGGTGTTTGAATATCGTTATAACACCGTCAAAGAGTTTCAAGATAAACTTGGAACGTTAATTATCGAATATAAAAATAAAAAGAAAAAAATACCAGCTTACAATCACCACGTTAGATGTAACTGTTTACTCGGTATCAGGCGTAATCACAGGCGCTGGAATAATACTATCTTCGGTGACTATGATAGCTCCAGTTGTTGTTCCTGTTGTAATATCCGCAGTTGCAACAATTTCTGGATTATTCACCGGGATAACAAAAAAATTATCATCGTGTTCTCAACAAAAATTACACGATTACGCTGTTAAACTTATTACTGCGTCAAACGCTTATTCGGAATTGTCAATGTTGATCTCGTCATCGATTGATGATCAAATAATATCAGACGAAGAGTTCTCTAGGATGGTACGGTTGTATGATTCAACGATTTCAAAATTGGAAAACAATAATTGGAAATTACAAAGTAATTCCAGTAATAATGTCATCGTCACAAGAAATCCTTCAACGAATAGCAACAAATACTACCACGACAAAAACAAAGTTGATCTCGGTGGTAACGAAAACACCAGAATTCAGCGTTGAATTTAATCCTCCGTTGGCAGTATCTGCAATAGCGCTAACGCAATTAAGATGCTACTACAGTTGGCCTAGTGTAAGATCAGCGCCATTCAATGGTAAACTCCCCAATAACAGTTTCACGTTTTCATGGAAAAAACCCGGTACTGATAAACCAGAAACACATACAATACATCTACCAACTCGCGCATATGATATCGAAGATATCAATGACGCAATCATAGAATCAATCCAGGCAATCACAGGACCAAATATCATCGAAGTCAAAGATGAACCTGATAAATACCCAATTGAGATTCATGGACACGAGCCGCTGCTGTCAACGGTCATCAAAGTAAATTCACCTGACTACACCGTAGATATATAAACAGCTCAATTAAAACTTTGTTGGGTTATCCTGAGTTTATTCCAGGCACCATCGACGTGAAAGATCTACCTCGAGAACCATTGAAATCTGACTTTGTATCCACGAAAGAAAGTTATTATGGTTTTTTTGATGATATTGATGGTATACCTAAATTAACATTTGAACCACTAAAACTAATATTAGGTGATTTTTTAATTGATCTTAAATCTGTTGAAAATAATTTTAGATTAATGAACGCTGATTTTAATCGATTTCAAGGTTATTTAATAACTGCAATAAATGAAATTCCACAACGTCGTGATGATGTCATCAAATTCATGGAAGTGTGTAATGCAATTATCTTAGAAATGAGTGATTTCAATCGCAGAAATATTGATCATATTCTTAGTAATGTACATCCTGAAAAGGTAAGAATAGATTTTGCAGCATATTATACAATCAGTGTTAGAGATATTATCAATTTCAAATTTCCAGGGTATAACGTACCATGGATGCGTCAAAAACTCAACGACACCATCGACGAATTCTTCCCACGGGTTCGTCAAAGTTGGTTGGATAGTCTTCCCGCGGTTCATTATCAATTGCCGGAACCTAGCAAATCCGACTTCGCCACTGACGACCCACCAGTGATAGATCCAAAATTCAACTACAACTTCGATATTAGTTTTCTACGTCCTCAAGATATTTATCAAAAGTATTCATATGATGTCAACGACGGAACAGAAACTGATGTACTTAAAAAATACGAACACAACGAGTATGGTAAAATAATATGGAGATTTGCTCTTGGTGATCAAGGTACATTTGTAATTACAGAGAAAAGTCTCCTTGGGATTTTCAACTCGATGAAGCAAATGTTCCAGATGAAATTAAATCAACTTCGAAATTACCTACAACGATCTCTATTGCTAGATTTAACAACTCAGCGTGATACAATCAAACAACAACAACAACAATTAAATCAAATTATCGCCGATATGAACTTCGTCAATGATAGATTACTCTCATTTGTATACGAAGATAAATCACCAAATAAAGAAAAGTTCCGAAGAGTGTTTTCACGCACCAATGACAATTTAGAATTTATGAAATTCCAAGGATATGATGTACCAGCGATGAAAGCGTCAATGAGAAAACTCATCGATGAATTCTTTCCTCAGATTCACGCGTTATGGTTTAAGATAAATCCTCCCACGGAAATTTGAACATCAACGAATTCAGTGTACCGCAACAACAAACACAGATCCCCCGGTAACGTTGATATATCATCTGTTATTGCAATACACGTTATCTGTGATGGTATCCTAGGACGTTTTTCAGTTGACGTTTCAAAATCAAACAACGCCAATCAAGGATATATCATGTATACATTTTCTCCAGATGTCTCCCCGGGGAGTCTCATAGTGAAAAATCCGCCTAATTTGACTTACTTGGAGCCCATTAATCCATTTCTGTCCAAGATGAATTTTTCAATAACCGACCAAGAATTTAACCTAATTGATCTACGGGGAAACACTACAAATAACGCTAGACGTGAAATCCTTAAAGGATTTCCGTCGTAAACGATTTTCGTCGTAAGTGAAATTCTTCGTTGAAAATCTTCGTTGAAAATCTTCGATTTTTCATTTCCATTTTCAATTAAAAAAAACTAAACTGTTTTAATAATGTATCAGCACACGCTAGTATCTATCCATGACAAAGACCTTCTTGAACAAGCTATCGCAGAGGTATTTAACACAACAACAACAGGAGAATACCACGTAGATATAGTCATAGATAACCTAGGCGAAAAATCCTTGTATTTTCAGGAGAAGTTTTTGCTGACAGATTATCAAATGTTACAGCTTCAGCAAAACGTTATAACCGTGGTGAGATTAACCCGTGACCAACTAATGCAGTATACTCATTCATGTTTATCCGTGGAAGATCTCAAAAAAATCTTGAAAGTCCCTTGTGAAAATGCAAAGCAATTTCCATGAAAATTCTTTCAGTGAAAATCTTCGATTTTCCATTTCAATAAAAATCATTTTTAATTTACGATTTCAGAGCTAAAAAAAATCACTGCATAAACTTTTATACTTGTTTGTTGTTAATCTACGACAGGTAATTATAAACAATACAATTTTACTTCCCGGTTTTACAAACTTGTTCTAGTTGAGTAATCGGAGACGCATTCATTACATGTGTACACCGGTTATACAACAAGGAGGCTCTCTACGCGTGGGACTCAGCTTGCTCGATTAGAGCTTTTATCTGTTTCGCCTTACAATTAATAATTTTCTTTTGCTCATACTCGGCACCTAATTGTTTTCTAACATCTTCTACGACCGTACATAATGGTACAAACACACTAACGTCTTCATGATAAACTAAACTCTCACGTATAAATTTTTGAATGCGCTTGATTAGATAATACTGCTTAGAGAGTACATACTTTCCATTGTTTTGTGCAAATTCCATATCCTCAAAATCAGTTATTATTTTATCACAATTTAACCCCGATGATAGTTGAATATTTTGATTTTCAAGTTTGTTAATTTCAGAAATAATACATCTGATATTTTCAGAATTAATATATATAAAAAAGTATGTTTGTTTAATTGGTGAGTTTCACAAAATGTATTCTGGACCCGCTAAGGTGTTGGTCATCTTAGCACGTCCAGAAGCTTTATGCTATTAAAGGATGATAATAGTATATATACAATGGATGACGACAGCACATCAACCCCAATGATCTAGTGTGTATAGCGGTTGTATACACATACGACGGCACATTACACATCACCCATTAGAACCCTATTGGTGTATTTATACATCAAGGGGCGCCCAACGGTTACATATAATCAAGAAGCGTATTCCCCTAGGTGTAGAGTCTAACTCGGATAACGGGTTTGACCTACAAGAGGATACGTTTGGCGAATCGCGCACGGACAGCACACAACAATAGATTATAGGATGATGATGGTATATATACAATGCAATGGATGACGACGGCACAACAATAGATTATAACGTGATAATGGTATATACAATGCAATGGATGACGACAGCACCATTCAACGGCACAACAATAGATTCAATGTCAATGGTATATACAATGAATTGATTCAATGACAATGGATGACGGGGGCAGATCTACATTCATACGTGATCATTACAACCTAGACAAAACCCTAGGTTGTATGAATACCAAAAGGTACCCATACACCGGGGAAGTGTATAGGCTGTAATGATCACATGTATGATTTCGAACGCGAAAACCCCCAATAGTATAAGGCTATATTATGGTATATAAGCCGCTGTTACACGATTAACAGCACAACGCGGTGTGGTGATTTTATTCTTTGTTGTGTTTAATAGTGATCATTGACAACGTTGAAGTAAGACAATCAGAAATCAATCAGAAATCAATGACAGTGTTTAAGATCCGTAACTGTGTTAGGCTGAAATATACCTAAGGGAGTTATTCCCCTTGAACAATGCAAGATTACATACTTATACATAAGTAAACTGAATTTTTTGTCCGTTTTTTCTGGAAATCGCCGTCCTGGTTATATTCTCTGCAACAAGTCGTATTGACGATATACAAATATCAAAATACCTACTGGAGCTATTCAAAGATTGAAACACTCTTTCCTCGTTATTTTCAGTATTAAATGATTTTACAGGTCTAGCATTTCTCGAGTATTTCCCAGTCCTACCTCGTTTGGTGTTTCACTTTGTGTAACAGCTTGTAGATTCGATAAAGAATTGTTCCTACGATTAGAGTCAATGTGATCAATAACAAAACCATCCTTGATCAATCCGTTATATACTTCGAAGACGAAACGATGATTGAGATATTTTTTTTCTCCAGCATCAAACATAAAATACCCAAGATTATTCACAACACCAACTGGCTTCTTGAGTCTACAGTGTCTAACAACACCATCACGAGAGGCTTCATAGTTTACAATCACAGGATGTCGTTGAAATTCTTGGCTCATTTATATACATGAGCAGCAGAGAGGGTGAACAGACCAAGTTTTCCAGGCGTCAATTTAGTAAACTAAGGCTTCCTTGAAAATACTTTTCCAGGCGTCAATTTAGTAAACTAAGGCTTCCCGAAATTGCTTATATAAGCGTCAATTTAGTAAACTGAGGCTTCCCGAAATTGCTTATATAAGATTCAATTTAGCAAACTGAGGCTTCCTCAAAAATGCTTAATAGAAGCCTCCATTCAGCAAAATAGCAGTAAAAAAAAAAGACGCCATTTAGTTGACGTTCACCTCCTCGGCTGCTAATGCGCTAACTAAATATTTGATCAAGTCCGACACGATATCTTGTCCGAGGGTCTGATAAATTTATCGTCACAAATCCGTGTGGGATTGACTGAGCGCGGCTAAAGAAATTTTTAAATTGATTATGATCCATATCGCCACCGCACCAAGTTTGCCAAATATTTCTAAGAGTATGAGTATCAACTCCGTTAAATACACACAGTATATTGCAGTTATCTCGGATCACTTTTGGTATTTGAGTGTAACGTTGAGTGACATATATCACATCTGTGTTTTTGTGACGCCCCCGGGAAAATATTCTAGCAGGATTTTTTTGATTATCTAACATGATATCATCATATACGACTAAATTGTTAATACTTCCGTCGATGGAGTTAATGCTAGGTGCCTCTTCGATATCGGTTATAAACTCAATAACACCATCGCCGTTAATTTCTCGCGCAGCCTCGTTAAAATCCTTTAACACTTCATAACATCGCTGATCATCTACACTCGGAGCAATCATGTACAACTTATCCCACTTCATCCATCTCGTTATCAAATTAAGTAGCAATTGTGTTTTACCACTTCCAGATGGTCCGATGATAATCGCGCGAATAGAATTTGGTAACATTGCATGGTGTCTAATAGGTTCCCGTCGTCTCGTAGCTGAATAATCAATTACATTCATGCTGTTTATATATAAATTATGGATCGATATTGTGTGAAGTGTAGGACGCGTACTGGCACAAATGACTTGACGACGATTACAACGAAAAATAATCGATCAGCGCTTTCTGGTAAATGCGTACAATGTAGTACGAAAAAATTTAGATTTACTTCCACGAAACCTTTAAAAAAAAACGAGGAGGTGATATTGCAGCCAAGTTAGCAAAACTCCCTGGAACACCGTGGGCAAAGTATCCAGGAGAAAAGCACCTTCCAGGATATAGCTACTGTGGACCGGGGACACGATTAGATATCAGACTTGATGATCAAAATCAGCCCCGACCCGGCGAGTATCCAATAAACGCTATTGATAAGGCATGTCATGCTCATGATGTCGCTTATAAAAGCAGCAATCTTCAACACAGACATCTTGCGGATGTGAGATTAATTCATGCGTTAAATGCTATTCCTGATAAATCCTTCAAAGAAAAATTGGCTTCGTGGTTGGTAAAATCTGCTATGAAGGGTAAATTGATGTTAGGTGCTGGTAATTGAAAATGCTAGCATTTTAATATGGAATCTATTTACTATTCTCCGAGGGGATACTGGAGAGGTTACGCAGCAATCAATAAACTAGCTAGTGCATCAAAGGTGAAAAAAACTACAGCGGCAAACTGGTTATCTAAACAGGCAATATGGCAAATTTATCTACCAGCGCCTAAACAAATTAACTATTCGCATTTTGATGTTACAACACCTAATGAAGTTCATCAAGCTGATATACTATTTCTGCCGCATGACAACGGTTACAAATACGCGTTAACGTTAGTTGATATTGCAAGTCGATACAAAGAAGCAGAACCGTTAAAAACAAAATCATCTACTGAAGTAGCTTCTGCATTTGAAAAAATTTATCGACGAGGTCCTCTGCGCTGGCCAAATCTGTTACAAGTTGATCCTGGCAAGGAATTTCAAGGTGTTGTTACATCTACGATGAAACATCATAATGTCGCCATCAGACGAGGACACACTGCGCTACATCGCGATCAGGCAATTGTTGAACGGTTTAATAAAACCCTTGCTGAGCGGTTATTTGGATATCAATACGCAAAAGAATTCATCCAGGATAAACGATCCCGTGAATGGGTCAAGAGATTACCAGCTGTGATTACCGCAATCAATAATGAGATTACTAGAACAATTAATATGAAACCTGTCAACGCTATTAAGAAGGCGTCTATCAAAATGGAAATCCAAGGAATTTCACAAAAAGAACCAATTCTTGGTAGTAATGTCATTGTAAGGTACTTATATGAACCAGGAGAGCTTGAGGGTGGTAAAAAAAGAGCTACCGATCCTATTTGGAGTGTCACTACGCATAGGATATCCGGTATAACACGATCAACTGGTAGACCTCCAATCTATAGACTGGATTCAACTGCTCCTCAGCGAGGATTTACTCGACAACAACTACAAGTGATCCCCGAAGATACTCAATTGCCACCGCGTGGTCTTAACTAGCACCCGATGCCAGAGGCATTGTGCTTGCACCTCTGCGTCTGTTGCACTCAAGACAAGTCAACCTCACATTGTTTCTGACATGACCGAGATTGTTATCTTTTCTATCTACGGTGAATTGGCGAGGATCTTTATCCGACCAATTCCAATTCACTATACAATTACAACTCGCGCATTGATTATTCTGTTGCTGTTTCAGCGTCTTAATTAATTCAGCATCAATGTCAAATTCTCTTTTATTTTTTTTTTATCCTGTTGTTTATAACCAGAGAGTTTTTTTCTGATTATATTATCATCGGCGTGTATATTACTTATTGTATTGTCATTATCATTAACCACAATTCTTCGAAGTTGGTTTATTCGCCGTACTCTGGATACTGCGAGATAAACTAAATTTGACCACTCAATATGATTATCTACTATCCAAAGAGTTGTGTCTGTGATAGTTAATCCCTGTGAAGAGTGTATTGTTGCTGCATAACCTAACGTCCATGGGGATTTATCAGCAGAACTCTTTGAGTTCCCCAATGTATCTTTAACGACGCTGATATCAACCAGCACAATATCATTTAATACTAAATTCTGCTTTTGTTGTTGTCCAGGAATGTCAACGTCGATATTCTGCTTTCGTGTATCCTTAGGTCTATAACAGAGTGGTGCTGGAAGTGTTGCAAATTTTTCTTTATGTAGCGCAAACAACTTCATCTGAAGTGCGTCTCTGACTATTTTTCTACTCGCGATTATTAAATCATTTGGCCTCCACATTTCCCAAAAATCATTCATGGGAGTTTCTGAAATTATTTCACGAGCTATTTCACATTGGATTTTATCCGGTTGTAATCTAATTAGCGCTTTGAATTCTCGTAATTGTTCATCAAGTGATCTATGGTCGGTATTAATCTCTTCATAATAATCTACAAATCCTTTTAGCCATTCATGTGGAGATCCACCAACAAATGGCTGCGGTTGACCGTGATCCCCGCACATGACGACTTTTGTGTTTTTTGTCAACAACCATGATAGAAATGTCTGTAATACTGTCAATGATATAGTACATATTTCATCCCAGATTATTATTTCAGGAATGAATTTATCGCCCATTCGATCAGGAGTCCATGTATCGCCTTTCCATCGAAAGAAGCTGTGATAAGTACAGGCTTTTACTCCTCGCGCTATCATCTCTCTGGCGAGTCTATGAGTTGGTGTTAACACAATCATGTTAGAAACACTAGCGTTTCCACGAAGAAAAAATAATTCGATTGCACGAGTTGTCTTTCCTGATCCACCACAGCCGTTTAAATAAACTGTCTTGTATCTACAAATCGGGTCGGATACGGGCGGTGCAGTAGAAAATTCTGATTGAATCTCTGAGAGATTATGGCTGCTTTTCAAGTATTTATCATCCATAGCAGCGTCTGCGGATTTACAATACTCATGTAATGTTTCTTTTTTAAACCTCCAATTTCCCCACGCTTCCTTAGGATCTGTGAATTTAGCTACATCTGATTTGTATTTCTCATGGATATACATCGAATCAGTAGCTACTCTAACCGCGGTATCGGGAAATCTATTTATCATCGAGAATAGATTAATACAAGAATAGGCTAGCATAGAACTTCTCAAATGTGTGTATTGACAACTATATCCATCACAGTAGGTAACAACCGTACCTAATTTCTCACCATTGGATAGAAAAGCATCCCTACGGGTTACAAATTTTCCTTTTTTTATTAAATCGGTTATGATAAAATCGTATTCTTCATTGTCTAAGATCAATCTCGAAGAATATTTTGCATTGTCAAATCTTCCACCTTGAGTGAATTTACCGATTATTCTTCGTCCGAGCTCTTTAGCCTCTCTATTCCTACCTTCGAATAACCTCTTAGACCAATCTATGATATATTCTTCAGAAACGCTAGTGTTTCCACAATCTCCCAATTGTTTTCGTTGTTCGTTAATTATTTTTTCGAGATCGGGTTTTGGTAACCAAACATCTTTCTGCTCGTTATAGCATATAATAGCTTCGCTGACAATTAATGATGTTAACATACCACAATCGATCATATATCGCAATAGCACAATTGGCATCCACGCTTTTTCATACATATGTCTACCAAGCCAAAGATTACTACACGGATGTAACCCTGTAGCTAATTCGAATGATATCACACGAGCGAACCCGGTTAAATCAAAATTAGAATTAGAAATGCTAGCATTTCCACTAGCAGTTCCAGGCAATGGACCATTAATCGCAACACGAGTCATTTCATGTGTGGGATGTCCAAATCGTTTGAAGTACTCAGAGCATTCTCCATACCCGAGAAAACTTCCAGGATAACACGCGGATATATCAATTGAAATCATACCATCACGTGAGTATTTCGTATTCCACAATCCT
Organism: Unio pictorum; assembly: GCA_030141615.1. Lineage (NCBI taxonomy): Eukaryota > Metazoa > Mollusca > Bivalvia > Unionida > Unionidae > Unio > Unio pictorum. The sequence goes on from JARLTB010000269.1 coordinate 2,208,656, forward strand.
CCATGACCAAATTCGACGCAACTCAACTTCACGTCATTGAGAAAATCACTTCGTGTTGGACGCCATGAGTTTTTTTCTCTTGCAAAGTGAGCTACCACTGATGGAATTGTGAAGCTATCCGTAAGTAGTTTTTCATGGAAATTCTCCGGTGAAAATTCATTAGCGATTTTTCTCATTCTAGTATCTAATTCTTCAGTTCGATATAATTCACCATTTGGTCTTACAAACTGATCAAATCCTATTTCCGGATCCTCATTACTCCTGAGTAACCACATTGACACAGGGTCGTCTTTGGTTAATGTGTGAATAGCATCAAATAATTTCTCTTCATAGAAACCATCCTTAGAAAATTCTTTAGGGATATATCGAACAGTTCTTTCTCGTGGAAATATATTTACCGTGGGTGTCCACGCGTGTTTGTTATGATTGATAATTTCAATTGGAGCTCCTCGCGATTGATATTTTGGTTCGTATAATACTTCTCCGGTTATCGTTGCTACCGATATTGGAAATTTTAATAATGCTTCTAATTTAGCTATATCGGAAATCGTTGCCCCGCGCTGTTTCACTGTCAATTCCCATTCGGTTATTTTGTTTCGTCGTTGTTCAGTTAATTTGTTTCCCCGGGATGCATTTGTGAAGTGTTCTATTAACCGTGTTGCTACACAATTAAGTGGCAAAGCCACTGATGATGAAAACATTGGAGCTAGTTTTGTAATACTTGGGTTATCATTTAGCTGATATATTCCGTAAACAACTGCTGTTACAGGGTAAGATTTCTCATAGTATGGTTTGTCAATTCCAGTTAGAATTCCTGGTTTGGAATCTCTACTCACAATTACAAATTTTTTATCCTTAAGGATTGGGTCAAATTTATCTCTGATAATCCATTCACCTTCCTCTTCGATAATGAATTTTATTCTAAAAAAATACTTCAGTAGAGATTTCCCACCCTTTGGCGAGCCAAGGTGTGAAAGTATCACAGCTGCTCTTGTATCGTTCATAGTAGCATCAATTACGGGTATATTGACACCGACAACATCAAAAATGTTGTTGTTGATAATTCGAAATGTCGACCACGCATGAGATGCTCCATCACGCTTAAACTCATTAAAACAGTCGCTGATTTTACTCAGCAGTGGTTTGTCATCTACTAGACTTTTAGGTATATTAGAGATTCTATCGAGATTAAATCTAGCATTTTTCCAAGGCTTAATTTTCGATAATCTCTTGAATTCCTTCATATTATAATTAAAACAAGTATTTAAATAGAAAGTTTTTTATATAATGAATCATTGCAAATGGCTTATGATTGGATCAAAGACTCCATGTAACAAATCATGCAGAAATGAATTCTGTGGGTATCATATGCAGAGTGTTAGAAACGGTTCGGAGGGGCCTTTACCATGCTTGCATTGTGGGGTAGGTGTAAGAGGTAAGTCGCAGTTATGCATTAATTGCGGGGGTAAGCGTTATAGAGAGTTAAAACGTTATTATGACAAGCGAAGAATCAAAAATCCTGACGACGTCAATGACAACGTCAACGGCAAAATCATAAAAAACGCGACTGACTATATAAAAAGATTTGCTAATGTTATAATTCAGCCAATTAACGAATTAGACAAATAGATATATTATATATACAAATGAGCCAAGAATTTCAAAGATATCCTGTTATTGAAAATTATGAAGCTTCTCGTGATGGTGTTGTTAGACACTGTAGACTCAAGAAATCTATTGGGTGGGATAATGGTATGGGGTATTTGATATTTACTGCTGGAGGGAAAATGTATCTCAATCACCGTTTCGTCTTCGAAGTGTATAACGGATCAATTAAGGATGGTTTTGTTATTGATCATATTGATTCCGATACTAAGAATAACAAATTGAACAACCTTCAAGCTATTTCTCAACGTGAAAACACAAAACGAGAAAGAACTGGGAAATACTCGAAAAATGCTAGACCCGTAAAGTCAATTAATACTGACAACAAGGAGATGGTATTTCAATCAATGTCAGAAGCTGGTAAGTATTTCGATATTCACACCTCCTCAGTACAAAAAGTAGCAGATGGAATTTATAAGACCGCTTTTTCAAAGCGTTTTAAAAACAAAATTCAGTTTTCTTACGTATAATACGTAAATGGAAATCTTACGGATTTCACGGGAGATAACTCCGTTAGGTATAACGCGTGTGACAAATCATCAATGACAGAGTTACTGATCTTAAACATGGAAACGCTAGCGTTTCTAACATTGATTTTGATTGGTTAGTTTCGCTATTATGAATCTGAACAAAACACAATCAATTTTGTCTTTTTTCAAGTATTAACAGAACTGTTTTATAGACATGTCGTATTTAAATATTTTTTTCAGTGTCTGTTTCAAGTATTATGTGTGTTTTCAACATTGTCAGTGATCGCTAATAAACAAACAAATAATTACAATCACTACACCTCTTTTATATCACCTCGTCGTAATGAGTGTATATATACAAATCCGTCCTTGTTATAATTGGGCTTAGCCGAAATTCAAGTGTAAACAAAACCACACCGTCACACGTGGTATGAACGTTATTAATGACATTCAAAACCAAAGTTTCGATTTTGCGGTTTTGTTTACACTTGAATGTAGAAATAGCCCGCATCATCCATTGTCATTGAAATCATTCACCTATAATGTATTGTTGTGCCGTCGTCATTCATTGCATTGTAAATACCATAATCGCCTATAATCTCATTGTCATTGTAAATACCATAATCACCTATAATCTATTGTTATGTATTTGTCGGTTGTAACCGTTGAGCGCGCTGCTTGATGTATAAAACACCAAGGGGGTTCAAAACGGTGAATGTGTAATTGTGCCGTCGTCATTCATTGTATATAATCATAATCACCTATAATCGCATTAAGCTTCTGGGTATATTAAGATGATCAACACCTTAGTATACCCAGAATTTATTTTGAACAAACATATTTTATATATATATATGAATCTTGAAAATCTCAAATTGATTATTATTGAAATCAACAAACTTAAGGATCAAAATGTAAAATTATGTTCAGGGTTAAATTGTGATCAAATTATGACCGATTTCGAGGATATACAATTTGCAGAACAGACGGGAAAATACGTCCTAGCGAAAAAATATTTTTTAACTAAAAAGATCCAAAAGCTTATACGTGAGAGCTTAGTCAATACGGAAGATATTAGTCTATTCGTACCATTATGTAACATCGTTGAACGTGTACGAAAGCAATTAGGCTTAGAATATGAACAAAAGAGGTTTATTAATTGTAAAGTGAGACAATTAAAAATGTTAATGGAAAACTCTGAAGGTGATGAGCCCCACGCGTAGAGAGCCTCCTTTGTTTGTATATAACCAGTACGGTGTATATGACATGTATAATCACACTATGAGGAAGTAAAATTATGTGTGTGACTCAGTACAATAACAAGGAAGTATTAAAATGCTTTGCATTTTTAGGTTAGTGATTTTTTTTTTACTTAAAAATCTTTGATGAAATGCTTTGCAATGAAATGCTTTGCAAAGAAATGCTTTGCATTTCTAAATTAAAAATTGCAATGAAATGCTTTGCAAAGAAATGCTTTGCATTTCTAATTAAAAATTGCAAAGCAATTTGACAATAGTAATACTCTTTCAATAATGGTAGGAGAATCATTAACAACGAGATTAGCTAGAGAAAGGCTTAGCGCTATCCGGAAAATATTACCTCTTCGTGATAGAATCCGCGAAAAACTTCAACAGCGGCAATTACTTCAGACTGACTTCACAGAGGATACAGAACAACTCTTCAAACCTATTGTTAGTGCAACTGAGGGTGTGAAAACAGCAACTGAACGGGCGATATACGGAGATGTCCCTAAAGAGGGGGAACGAACAGAGAAGCCTCTTCTCCCTGTGTTAGAGAAAATAGCAAAACGGACTAAACAAACCAAAAAATCATTAAAAACACTTCCAGGTGATATAATAACCACTGCAAAACGACAAGAAGAACAACAACGAGAACTTCAGGAAGAAATTGAACGATTAGGTGATGTTGATATTTCCTCACCACCACCTGAACCACTTGAAGAAATTCAAGAAGAAGAAGAACAAGACACTGTTCCAAAAAAAGACCATCCTCCTGAAAAACTATTTACAGATACTACGTTAAAGACAATCAGAGGTATCCCAACACTCGCTGGATTAGCTAAATTTACCAACGAAAACATTAAAAAACCGAAGAGAGATGAACATTTAATAAACGACACAGCTAAAGAATATGTAAGTACTAAACTCATTTGGGCAAATAAGGTGTTTTTAGCAAATCGCGGGAAAAATAAAATCACAAAAGACATAAAATCTGATTATAATCAATTTCTAGCTATGGTAAGTGGAGTCACATTCCCACCGCCATCATACACAGCAGACCCAATCCCTGATGAAATACAAATAATGGCAGAGGCTGATTCTAAGAAGGGTGCAACTGGTATCACTAAAAAATCCAAAGAATTTTCAAAAACAGGCAGTGGCATAGTTGGAAACTCTAGTGTAACATGTCCTGGTAATATTCTTAGCGATATAGCACGATTAGAAGTACTCGTAGGTGGAAAACGAGCCGGGAATAACTCACCGGAAATAATCAATGAAGCAGCTGATATCTGTAGGAGGTTATTTCAAGGTGGTATCATGGATATTGCAACATATAGAGATTTCATTGAGGAGTTAGCCGAAAATTTTCACGGTTATCACAGTGACTAGATAATTGGAAATGCTAGCATTTGGAAACACTAGTGTTAGAAGTATAATACTTCTATATAGAGAATGATCATACACTACAACCATGATAAACCAACTAGCGTCTACGTGGTAAACTCACGATTGCCAAAATACCGAGTATACTATGGAGATGGTCTCGGTAATACTATAATGGGATTATTTTCAAGAATGGCTCCAAAAGTGGCTCCGCTAGTAAAACAATTATCGATGAAAGCAATTGATGTTATCCGAGATAAGGGTATTAACGCTGTTGGTGATCTTGCCGGGAAGGCATTTTCAGCCGCTAAGGATAAACTAACAGCGCTAGTTCGACGTAGAAATTTTTCAAAACCTGGAATGAATTCACTACCATCTACTGCAGTAATGCCTACACAGGTTAGTAAAATAATAAATAACGCCGTGGATAAAAAACTACAGTCCATGATTTCATCATCGATGACTCCGTCATTGCAGGATAACATAATAGCAAATGCTATAGCGGGAAGCGGCTTTAGGAAATTTCGACAGAAACGTTAACGCTAGAAGTACTAGTGTTTCCAACGTTAGAAATATTTATTTGAACAGGATTTCCAATTATTATAGTTATTGTAGAAATCCTAGCATTTCTTACATTAGTGTTAGAAACACTAGGATTTTTATTTATTTGAATAGGATTCTCAGTTGTTATGGTTATATTTGAAATACTTGGATATTCGTCATCATTTGAATCAGAATCACTAATGTTAGAAATACTTGTATCAAAAATGCTTGTATCAGAATCACTTATGATTCTAGAATCACTAATGTTAGAAATACTTGTATCAGAATCACTTATGATTCTAGAATCACTTATGATTCTATTAACGTTATCTTTATTATCATCAGCATTTTCAGATATTTTCATCATCATTATTAATATATTCAACTTAATAATTAATTTATAAAAATTATTTTTATTTTTTTTGGCTAATCCGTCAACATGAATTTCGGGGGGTTTTTCACTATCGATTTCTAATTTAGACCAACGGGTATATAATAAAAAATGTTCAAACAAAACCCCGACACAGCCTTTGATATGGAAGCCCCAGTACTTAAAGATGATTCTGTACGTGATTATCAATTTTTTGCTTATCACGCAGTGCAACCTGATCTTCGGGGGAGAATCGAACTTCAAGTTCATGATACGAGTAAATACTTTTTACCCGCTGAAGCCTTTATTGAAGTCGAAGGTGAACTTTTACAAGCGGATGATACACCATATGCAAATGACCCAACTATCCGAGTTGGGTTTGTTAACAATGGCATCATGGCGTTATTTGAAAGTGCTAGATATCTCATTGATGGAAAAGAAATCGAAGCTATTGAACGCGAGGTTGATATTGCAACGGGGATAATTGGACTAGCAAGATATTCAGATGATTATACAAGATCAGCGGGTCCGTCTATGATGTTTTCTAAGGATATTACTGATAACGCCGAACACGTCCAGTATTCTAGGGTAAAAGCATTACAAGCCACAGCAGTTAATCCAGCACCAGCCGGATATGTAAGACCAGGTGCTGATTTTGATGTCATAAATACTATTCCCAGTTACAACCTAGGATTTGCAACACGAATAGCAACGTTGCAGGGACAGCATCGACGGTTTTCATGCGCGATTCCGCTCCATCACATATTTGGATTTTGTAGAAACGTCAGAAAAGTTATCTATGGGGTAAAGCATACTGTAGCGCTAATGAGAAGGGGTACTGATAATTATGCAATATGGCGCGGTGCTGCCGTTGCCGCTGGTAAAGTCACTTTATCAAAACTATCACTGTGGATGCCAGTGTTGACTCCATCGTTGTCAACAGAACCGCGGTTACTGTCATTTATGGATCAAGGGGGGAAGCGATTATTAAGTTGGTTGTCAACGTCCACAGATACCATGGATTCTAATATTGATGGTACACTTACATGGCATCTAGCATCAAAACAGGGTATTACAGCTCCACGGCATATTTTATTGCGCTACAGAATACTGATCGATTAAATAATCAAGAACGTTCCCACATAATATTTGATCAAATTGGGTGTAGTGAAGCCTCGCTGAGAATAAACGGACAGCAAGAACCATCAGAGGATATACAACTTGATTTTGGAAATAATCATATTGCACGAGTTTATCATCGGTTGTTGTCGTATATGGGACGCGATCAAAATGTCGATACTGGTCTACAAATTTCACAATATGATTTTAAAAACTTATATCCGATTTATTACTTTTCGCTGGAACATCTCGACTTGATGAGACAGTCCGTCGTTGATATACACTTCCGAGCTCGTGTAACCCGTGGTGCTATTGCTAATTATAGAGCGGTTGCTGTCATTCTCAGTGATAAGTCAATGATACTCGAAGGTGTTGGTGGACGAATGAGACTGGTAGATGCACCAGTGGAAAATCTGTAATTGAATCGTTTAAAAATTGCACAGCAATTTTGAATTTAGAATCAACCTGTTTTGTATAATGTCGTATAGTAATATCAATGTCACATTGACACCTGGTCAAATAAAAAAATTACAATCCAAATCAGCTAAGCAATGCGGAACCACAATAACGCTGAAACCTAATCAAATGAATGGTGGAGGAAATAAACTATCACTGACGAAGACTCAGATTAATCATTTTAATAAAGCGCTGAAAGAAAAAAAAGGAGTTCAGGTTACTCTTTCTACGAGCGCGATCCTTAACATGGAAAAAACTGGTGGAATATTCCCGTTGTTAGGGTTAATTCCAGGGTTGATTGCCGCAGCGGCCCCAGCAGTGGCGAAGGCGGCAGCGTTAGGAGCCATTGGTACAGCGGCTGGAATGGCGTTGAAAAAGGCAACTGGAAAGAGTTATAAAAAAAAAGGAAAGGGTCTAAGACTACCAGGAACCCCGTATTCATGGTACAGCGGCAGATCCGTTCACGGATCAGGTCTTCGAATTCCAGGAACGATATAGTTCCGAAATCTTCGATTTCCAAACCGATGGTTCCCATGTCTAATTTGGATTTAATTGATGCCGCTAAAAAATTAAAAATAAAAAACTTCAGAGGTGTTTTTATGAAAGATCAGTTGCCGGCACAACCAAATGATGTTGAAACCGGTATTATTAATCTAGATAACAGCTCCGGACCTGGAACTCATTGGGTTGCGTACGCGATTGATCCACGCGGGATTATTTATTTCGATTCATATGGATTAGCGCCGCCGAAAGAATTTAACCGCTAAGTGAGAAAATTAAAAATACCCCGTTGGTATTCAACACTTCCAACACAAACAATAATTGATCCTCCAATATGTGGCAATGAAGTATTAAACGTACTCGATGCTATTTCAAAGGAATCTTTAAAACCACCTCATATAGTAGTGAATGAGTATACTAGCGGTCAATGGATTAGAAATCCATAGGATTTGAACGATAAAAAGATTTCTATAATAATGATTGATATTTGGGGACGACCTTTATCATCACTGAAGAAACCCGATAGTGGAGTTGAAACCGTTGATAACAGGGATATTCAAAAACTAATCGAAGATGAAATAGCTGAAATATTAAACCTAGCAAATGTTGATCCTGGTGAAATAGTTGTATTTCAAGATCGTCAGGGTAAATTGAAAAGTAGCAATATCTCTCTTAATGATATTTTGGTTAAACAACGAGACGCAGCAGAAGATACTATTGCGTTATTTTCTGATGGGGGTAAACTCAAACCAGGTGTACTTGTTTCAACAATTACGGATAAACTAACAACAGTCGATAACACGGCGAATTCATTGAAATCACTCAATGATAAGTATGACGATCATATAGTTGTATTTGATCAGTTTAGTGAAACACAAAGAAATACAATTGACCAAATTGACAAACCCATACTAGAATTTTTTGGAAATCCACCAGTAACCACACCAAAACTCACCACAATAAAAGATTCTTTGGTGGAACTAGCAACTCTTCAATCAGAATATGAAAAACACACGAAACTATTTATGACGTTTCGTAAAAACCTCATGGACAAGTTTATTGGGAGTCCATTTGATAAAATTGAAATAACCCTTCCTGATATTAAAAAATCCATCGATGAACTTAAAATATTTAATAATGCAATAAAGGATGATGCAACGAGGATGATAAGCGTTGTTGAAAAAGTAAAAATTCCTCATGATAAATCTATCGTCAACAACGTTGTATACACGATGCAATATGGATCATTTACATGGACTCCCACAAACAACATCTTAAACATAACCGCAGCAGTCAAGGGTATTTATCGATTAACAATAGTATCACCGATTCAATTCAATATATCATCAAGTAGTTCATCTGGAGTCAATAATACGATATCAACGATCATCAACAAGGATACAACTGAACAATTCACGATAACAAATACAGATACAAATCTAGCCAGGGTTTCAGTAACGTGGTACGTAGAATTCGTAGTGGATTTAAGTAAACAATTAAATTGATTTAAAAATTCTTTCAGAATTTTGAATTGAAAATGCTAGCGCTTTTAAAATAAAATGACTCCACCATCGAATCAGTATCGCTATGATCAAGTCAGAGAATTTCAAACTAAACTCAACTCTCTCTGTGAGGAGTATCAAATAAAAATCAAAAAATACCAACGAAGAATAACCGCAGTTGATATCACCGTATACTCAGTGTCGGGAGTAATCACTGCTGCTGGGATAATACTATCTTCGGTTACAATGATTGCTCCGGTCGTAGTTCCAATAGTTATTTCTTCGATAGCTACAATTGCGGGTATATTAACCGGGATCACAAAAAAACTATCATCGTGTAGCCAGAGTAAACTACACAATTATGTAATTAAATTTCACATTGCATCTGCCGGTTACTCACAATTATCCTCGTTGATATCATCATCACTCGACGACACAACAATATCAGATAGCGAATTTTCAACGATGGCTCAATTATATAAATCAACAATGTTAAAATTAGAGAATACTACTAATAATAATGTCGTCGCAAGAACTACTTCAACAAATAGTAACAAATACAACACCAGTGAAAACATGCACGATATCAGTAACCTCAACGCGTCCCGAATTCAGTGTGAATTTTCCGATTCCCGTTCCTGTGAGCGAGATCGCGCTAGCAAAACTACGAGTGTATCATAGCTGGCCCAATATCAGATCGGTAGCATTTGGTGGTCAACAACCAAATAATTCCTTGGTGTTCGCGTGGAAAAATCGTAAAGACGGAACCCCAGACTGGAACGTTGTCTCGTTACCAACTGGGTCATATCAAATCGAACAGATCAACGCTGAATTTCAACGAAGAATTAAATCTCTCACTGGAAAAGAATCGAAAATCGCTATAACGGTTCACGAGCCGACGTTATCATCTGCGATCGAGATTAATTCCCCTGGGTATGTTGTAGATATTTATCAGAGTTCTATAAGATCAGTGTTAGGATGGCCTGAATTACCACCTCAACGAGAAACTGTTGATAAACCAGAACCTGTAAAATCCGATTATGTCACAGACAAGATGAAACCTGATAATCCAATAAAAAGTTATCAAGATTATTCTCCCAACAAATTTATAGGATACGACAACAAAAATAATATGATATTTTACACCAACTTAATCAAAGAAAACTTAACAGCGATGAATAATGATTTTTCATTATTGTTAATATCCATCAAATCCGGCTCTCTCACCAAAAACGAGTTTATTAGTGTAGTACAAACAGGTAACAAATCATCAACGATATGGAAACATTTCATACGCAAATTATTCAACAAGTATTAATGAGTGAAATTTATAAAGAAATGTTTGCGGTAGAATTCAATATCCCAAAAGAGGATATTCAAACATCTAAAATCCCTGGGTATAAACCCGACGAATTAAAAAAATATCTCAGTTATGCCATCGATATTGGGTTTAAGAAAATCCATGACGATTGGAAGAAATTATCACGACAAAAAACAAATATTTTGACGTTTAATAACGACCAAGATGGCGGTGGGAGACATATCGCTCCGAACAACGTAAATATATCCTCGGTGATATCATTAAATTTAGTATGTGACGTTATCGAAGGAAACTATCAAATAAATCTTGAGCAAACAAATCAAGCTCAGCAAGGGTATATTTTATATTCATTTGCACCAACGGCTCCTCCAGGATTTCTAATTATTGAAGACCCAACTAATCTAGTCTATATGCGATGTCATAATAATTTGTTAACGAGAATTAATTTCAAACTCACTGACCAATCTAATAATTTAATTGATCTACGAGGTGAAGTTTTGCAAATTAGTTTGTTTGTACAGTCCTAAAGACTTTCATCGTAAAAAAATTGTTAGCGCATTAGCAGCCGAGGAGGTGAACGTCAACTAAATGGCGTCTTTTTTTTTACTGCTATTTTGCTGAATGGAGGCTTCTATTAAGCATTTTTGAGGAAGCCTCAGTTTGCTAAATTGAATCTTATATAAACAATTTCGGGAAGCCTCAGTTTACTAAATTGACGCTTATATAAGCAATTTCGGGAAGCCTTAGTTTACTAAATTGACGCCTGGAAAAGTATTTTCAAGGAAGCCTTAGTTTACTAAATTGACGCCTGGAAAACTTGGTCTGTTCACCCTCTCTGCTGCTACATATTTTATTTGTCTAAATCATTATTTGGTTGAGATATATTATTTGAAAATCTCTGAACGTAGTCCTGAGCAGTTTTTATAATCTTGTCGCTGACGTTGTCGTTGACAGAGTCAGGATTTCTGATTCTTTTTTTGTCATAATAACGCTTCAACTCTCTATAACGCTTACCACCACAACTGATACATAACTGTGATTTGCCTCTAACACCTACCCCACAATGGAGGCACGGGAGAGGACCATTGCTCCCCCGACGAAAACTTTGCATATGATACCCACAGAACTCATTTCTGCATGATTTGTTACACACGGTTACTGATCCAATCATGAGCCATTTGCAATGATTCATTATATAAAAAACTTTTTATTTAAATACTTGTTTTAATTATAATATGAAGGAATTCAAGAGATTATCGAAAATTAAACCTAAATTCAATCTCCATAGAGTCTCTGATACACCAAAACGTCTAATAGACGATAGCATGAAGGAGTTCAGGAGATTATCAAAAATTAAACCCGGATTTAATCGGGATAGAGTCTCTGATACACCAAAACGTCTAATAGACGATAGCATGAAGGAGTTCAAGAGATTATCGAAAATTAAACCCGGATTTAATCGGGATAGAGTCTCTGTTAAACCAAAACGTCTAATAGACGGTAGCATGAAGGAGTTCAAGAGATTTTCGAAAATTAATCCTTCGAATACTAGATTCGATCTCGATAGAATCTCTGATATGAAGGAGTTCGAGAGATTATTGAAAAAAAATCCTTGGAAAAATGCTAGATTTAATCTCGATAGAATCTCTGCTATATCAAAAATTCTAATAGACGATATAACCAAGTTGAGTAAAATCATCGATTGTTTTAACGAATTTAAGCGCGATGGAGCATCTCATACGTGGTCGACATTTCGAATTATACATGATGATGTCAATGTACCCGTAATCGATGCTACCATGAACGATGTAAGAGCAGCTGAGATAATCTCACACCTTGGCTCGCCAAGGGGGAAATCCAAGGGTGTAAAATCCAAAGAATTTTCATTGCAAAGTAATTCCCAACAGAGGGACTTTTTCAGAGAAAATTCATTATCGAAGTCGAAGGTGAATGGATTATCAGAGATAAATTTTGAACCAATTCTCAAGGGAAAGAAAACTGTCATTGTGAGTAGAGATTCCAAACCAGGAATTCTAACTAGAATTGACAAACCATACTACGAGAGATCTTATCCTGTAACAGCAGTTGTTTATGGGATATATCCGTTGAATGATAAACCCGATATTGCAAAACTAGCTCCTATGAAATATTCAAGTTCACTGAATTGTGTAGCAACACGGGTAATGGAACACTTCACAAATGCATCCCGGGGAAATAAACTAACTGAACAACGACGTAGGAAAATAACCGAATGGGAACTGACAGTGAAACAGCAAGGTGCAACAATTCAAGATATAACCAAATTAGAAGCATCATTAAAATTTCCAATATCAGTAGCGACGATAACCGGAGAAGTATTATACGAACCGAAATATCAATCGCGAGGAGCTCCAATTTAAATTATTGATCATAACAAACACGCGTGGACACATGCAGTAAATGTATCTCCACGAGAACGAATCGTGAAAGATATCCCCGGGGAGTTTTGTAAGGATGTTTTCCACCAAGAGAGGTTGTTCGATGATATTGTTGCGTTGTGTAAAGATGATCCTGGGTCAGTGTGGCTACTTAGCAGTGCTGAAGATTTCGAATCAGGATTTGAACAATTTGTAAGACCAAATGGAGAATTATATCGCACTGAAGAGTTACACTCGAGGATGAAAAAAACCGCTGTAAAATACTCGAATAATTTCCATGAAAAACTACTCATGGATAGTTTTACGATTTCATCAGTGGTAGCTCATTTTGCACGAGAAAAGAACTCATGGCGTCCAACACTAAGTGATTTTCTCGAAGATGTTAAATCAAGCTGTCTTAAATTTGGCCATGGAGGACTGTGGAATACAAAATACCACCGCGAGGGTATGATTTCAATTGATATATCTGCGTGTTATCCAGGGAGTTTTCTCGGATAAGGAGAAGCCGCTAAGTACTTTAAACGATTTGGACACCCCACACATGAAATGACTCGTGTTTCGGTTAATGTTCCATTACCTGATTTTGACTTAACTGGATTCGCTCGTGTGGTATCATTTGAATTAGCTACAGGATTACACCCGTGTAGTTATGTTTGGATTGGTAGACATATGTCTGAAAAACACTGAATGCCAATTGTGCTATTGAGATACATGATTGATTGTGGTATGCTGATATCGCTGATTATTTCCGAAGCAATTATATGCTATCGAGCTCAGAAAGAAGTTTGGCTACCACAACCCGATCTAGATAGTATAATACGCGAACAACCAAAACAATTTTCGAATAAAAAATCGGAGATTTTCAATGAACAACAAATCATGGATTGGTCTAGGCAGTTATTTGAAATTGAAAATGGACTAGCAAAAGATTTTGGACGAAAAATAATCGGTAAATTTACTCAAGGTGGAAGATATGACAATGCAAAATAGTCTTCGCGGTTGATCATAGACAACGCTGAATACGATTTTATCATAGCGGATTTAACGAATCAAGGAAAAAATGTAACTCGTAAAGATGCTTTTCTATCCAATGGGACTAAGTTAGGTACAATTGGTACCTACTGTGATGGATATAGTTCCCAGCATACACATTTAAGATCATCTATGCTTAGTTATTCTGTTATTAATCTATTTTCGATGATAAATAGATTTCCTAATACCGCGGTTAGAGTAGCCACTGATTCGATGTATATACATGACAAATACAAATCAGCAGTGGCTGAATTCACATCCCCGGAGGATGCGTGGGGGTGTTGGAGATTTAAAAAGGAGACGCTACATGAATACTGCAAATCTGCTGATGTTACCATGGACGATAAATACTTGAAAAGCAACCAATTATCAGAATTTTCTAATGCACCACAGATATCAGATCCGATTACGCGATATAAAACCGTTTATTTGAAGGGCTGTGGAGGATCAGGAAAGACAACACGAGTAATTAATTTATTCAAGGATAAAATCAACATGAATGTGTTAACACCAACTCATCAACTTCCCAGAGACATAAAACAACGAGATGTAAAAAAATCTGGTACTTATCACAGCTTCTTTCGATGGAAAGGCAATAAGTGGACTCCAGAGCGAATGGGAAATAAATTTATTCCACCGGTGATAATCTGGGATGAAATTTGTACAGTACCGTTGAAAATATTAAAAATGTTTCTTGAATGGCTGTCAACGAAAAATACAAAAATTATTATGTGTGGTGATCAAGGCCAACCACCACCATTTGTCGGTGAACCTCCTCATGACTGGCTCAAAGAACACGTTGATTATTACGAAGAGATTAATGATGACCTTAGATCGTTAGATGAAGTATTACGTGAGTTTAAACAACTAATCAGATTACAACCGGATAGAATCCAATGTGAAATAGCTCGTGAAATAATTTCAGAAACTCCCATGAATGATTTTTGGGAAGCATGGAGACCAAACGATTTGATAATAGCAAGTAGAAAAATAGTCAGAGACGCACTTCAGATAAAACTATTAGATTTGCATAAATGTAAATTTGCAACACTTCCAGTACCACTCTGTTATATACCTTCGGATACACGAAAGCAGAATATCGACGTTGACATTCCTGGACAACGTGAAAAGCAGAATTTAGTGTTAAATAATATTGTGCTGGTTGATATCAGCGTCGTCGAAGATGCATTGCGTGCTGATAAATCCCCGTGGACGCTAGGTTACGCAGCGACAGTACACTCTTCACAGGGATTAACTATCACAGACAAAATTGTTTGGATAGCAGATAATCGCATTGAGTGGTCAAATTTAATTTATCTTGCAGTGTCTCGAGTACGGAGAATAAATCAACTTCGAAGAATTGTTTTAGATGATAATGACACTTCAATAAGTGATATTGTCAGCGTTGACAGAGTCAAGAACATAATCAGAAAAAAACTCTCTGGTTATAAACAACAGGATAAAAAAAATAATAGAAAATTTAACATTGATGCTGAATTAATAATTACGCTGAAGCAACAACAGAATAATCACTGCGCGAGTTGCAATTGTATAATGCGTTGGAGTTGGTCGGATAAAGATCCTCGCCAAATTACCGTAGACAGAAAGAATAGCAGCGTAGGTCATACCAACGATAACGTTATGCTGACTTGTCTTGAGTGCAACAGGCGCCGGGGTGCCAGCACAATGCCTCTGGCATCGGGTGCTAGTTAAGACCACGCGGTGGTAATTGAGTATCCTCGGGAATTACCTGTAGTTGTTGTCGAGTAAATCCTCGCTGAGGGGCAGCTGAATCAAGTTTATAAATTGCTGGTCTAGAAACGCTAGCGTTTCCACCCGTAGATCGTGTTATACTAGATATTTTATGCGTAGTGACGCTCCAAATAGGATCAGTAGCTCTTTTCTTACCACCTTCAAGCTCTCCTGGTTCGTATAAATACCTTACAGTGAGATTACTACCAAGAATTGGTTCTTTGAAATCTTTTTGTGGTTGTACGGGTATATACTTTTTTTAATAGCGTTGTTAGGTTTCATGTTGATTGTTCTAGTAATCTCATTATTGATTGCGGTAACTACACCTGGTAATCTCTTAACCCATTCACGGGATAGTTCATATTGGATGAATTCTTTCGCGTATTGATATCCAAATAACCGCTCAGCAAGTGTCCGATTAAATCGTTCAACAATTGCCTGATCTCGATGTAGTGCAGTATGTCCTCGTCGTAACGTGGTATTATGATGTTTCATCGTTGTTAAAACAGCGCCTTGAAATTCCTTGCCAGGATCAACTTGTAATAGATTTGGCCAACGCAGAGGATCCCTTCGATAAATCCTTTCAAATGCAGAAGCCACTTCAGTTGATGATTTTGTCCTTAGCGGCTCTGCTTGTTTGTATCGACTCGCAATATCAACTACGGTTAACGCGTATTTATAACCGCTATCATGCGGTAGAAATAATATATCAGCTTGATGAACTTCATTAGGAACTGTGACATCAAAATGCGAGTAGTTAATTTGTTTAGGCCGCGGTAGATAAATTTGCCATATCGCCTGTTTGGATAACCAATCCGCCGCTGTATTTTTTTTTTACTTTTGCAGCGCTAGCGAGTTTACTTATTGCTGCCTTACCTCTCCAGTATCCTCTCGGAGAATAGTAAATAGATTCCATGTTGTTATTAATTACCCGCACCAAATATTAATTTACCTTTCATGGCGGATTTTATCAACCACGAGGCTAATTTTTCTTTTAACGATTTATCTGGAATAGTATTCAACGCGTGAATCAACGCTACATCTGCGAGATGACGCTGTTGTAGATCACCACTACGGTAAGCTATATCATGTACACGACACGCTTCATCGATAGCGTTTATAGGATTTTCTCCCGGATTAGGATTATCATGACTATCAAGTCTTATATCTAATCGCGTTCCCGGTCCACAATAACTATATCCGAGAAGGTGTTTTTCACCTGGATACTTCCTCCATGGTAACCCTGGAAGTTTAGCTAACTTGGTTGTAATATCTCCTCCGCTTTTTTTAAAAGTGTTTTGATGAATCTCTTTGAGATTCCATTTTCACAAATCTATATTTTTTTTGTACCGCATATTTCACACTTGCCGGTGACCGCGCTTCTGTTATTTTTTTGTGGTAACAGTCGTTGGGTCAATAGTTGGTGTACGCGATTTACATTTCACACAATATAGATCCATAATTATATTTATGTTATATCAACAAATGGAAGTGATCGATTTCTCCGCGTTGAAAAAGCAAGAGCCGATAAAACGTCATCCAATGTTACCAAAGTCAATCAGAATGATTATCATCGGACCTTCCGGTGTGGTAAAACCCAGTTGCTGTTAACTATGATAATGAAGTATATCACCTGGGATAAATTATATTTAATCGCTCCTACCGTGGACGATCAACACTGCTATCAAGTATTAAAAGATTACAACGAAAATGCTTCAGAAGCTTACGGCGGAAGCGTAATTGAATTATTACAGTTATTGAAGAAGCGCCATCCGTGGAAGACCTGGATGGATTCGTTAATAATCTTGTTGTGTATGACGATGTGATGTTGGACCAACAAAAGAATCCAGCTAGAATATTTTCCCGAGGACGTCACAAAAACTCTGGCGTGATATATGTAACTCAACGGTATACACAAATACCAAAAGTGATAAGGGATAATTGTAATTTATTGTGTCTATTTAACGGAGTTGATACTCATACGTTAAAAAATATTTGGCAGACATGGTGTCCTGACATGGATTATAATCGATTTCAAAATTTCTTTAGCGGCGCTAGAGCTACCCAACATGGATTTGTAACGATAAGTATACACGATCCTCGGACACGATATCGTGTCGGATTAGACCGTATCTATAGCTAATTCGGTTAGCGTATAGCAGCAACGGGGTGAACGCCAACTATATGGCGTCTTTTTTTTTTACTGAAAAATTTAATTAACTATTTTCAATGAAGCCTCAGTTTACTAAATTTGCTAAATTTACTGAAAAATTTAATTAAGTATTTTCAAGGAAGCCTCAGTTTGCTAAATTGAGGCCTATTAAGCAATTTCGAGAAAACCTCAATTTGCTAAATTGACACCTGTAAAAGTTGGTCTGTTCACCCACTCTGCTGCTAATGTACTAAACATATATAAGTACAAATGTGCATGTACAGGCATAACTTTGATTCAAGAGAACATTACAGTCAGACACAAAAAACTGAAGGCTATCATCTAAGAATAATTATGACATATATAGAGGTTTCCCGTGTTATTTAGGTTGGGTGGGGTGCTCCCAATATTATTTAAATTATTACAAAAGACCCCCCCCCCCCTTCGCATGTTTTTGTGCGGAAATGAAGTACTGATAGACAGATGCAATGCTCAGAGCCCCCAGTCAGTGGTGCCGACAGTTAAATTAATGAATACACAAAATGTGAAAGTCAAATAAACAACAATTTAATAGCATTAAATAATAGTCATCTCTCAAATGAAATTCAAATTAAAACCCTATCACTTGTTATTAACTCGACCAAGTTATGGCCTATTTTATCATCTAACTTCGTGTAATAGATTTTCCTCTTGTCCTGTGTCCCTACTCATCTGTATGATCTTTCTCTGGACTGGTAGTCCAATTCCATACAGTCCATCTAACTTCTGCCTCCATTCTTCCTTTTTCTTTGTCTCCCAGAGACTTTTATATCAGAAACTAGTGTACCATTACTATAAAAGATTGATTACAGACATCCTATTCCAAAATACTAGACAGTTCTATAGAAATTATATTGATGTTTTAGTATCCTGTGCTTGGTTTATATGCTTTTGACACAAGTGATTACCGTTTACTCAATGCCAAACTTAGTACAGCACATAAACAAACTACTGCAGTGAAACAAATATTGAAATTAAGCCCACCCCCATGTATGTTTCCTATTGCATTTCTTTTAAAATTAGGGTAGCTAGGTACTCACACACACACACACACATACAAGTATATATATATATATATATATATATATATATATATATATATATATATATATATATACTGAATAGTATATATAATGTACTAAGTACAATGCAAAACTGGCACAGATATACATAATATACATATCAAATTCAGGAATGCAGGAGTCATGTTACCAGTCGAGGAGACTTTGATCTCTTGATTTTTTAGACGTAAAATGACTGGTTGTACTTTATACTTTCCTTGATGTACCCATTAAGTTCTGGCAGTGTTGTAATCCAAGGCAAAGTGTATTTATGCAGATTTGATACCAATTAGCCTACGCAGACAAACAAACTCTTACACATTCACAGGGGCGTTTTAATTGCTAACTGACCTTTAACCCTGTTTTCAGCAATATATCACTGCTGAGATCATGAAATTGGGCCTACTGTACAGTGATGAAAATATACCAAATTCTGTTTCAAAATTGTAACAGTGTATGTGATTTGGATTTTTAACATACCTTGAACAATTTTTCGGCCATATTGCTATGATGTTTGCAGTGGGGCAGTTTATAGTGATGTCTAGCACTGAGGCATCATGCCGCAGACATGTAGCATGACATCCCACCCAGGTACATTATCTTGACAGTAGGAAGACCAGTCCATACAATAACCTTTCAATGCTGAGCACCAAATGAGGCAGCTGTTAATACCATTTTGATGTCTTTGGTATGACCGTGCCAGGGATCAAGGCCTCCACAATCTCTTGCATCTGAGATGGATGCTCCTACCACTAGGTCACTGGTACGGTCAACACAATTATGTAAATAGTAATCTGTTGTAAACAAATATAATCGGCAAAGATCATTTCTAATTGATCTCTTTTTTATAAAAAAAAACAGAAGTTAACAGCATTTTCTTCATTATAAAATTAGTTTGAAACTGTATGTGAACCGGTAATGGCAGGCATCGCTGCACCTGTGATAAACCACTTCATTACATTGTATTCTTAAAAAAATTGGTAAATAAATTCAGGAAAATATATAATTTAATTAGCCTAAATATTTATTAATGAAACCAGAAATATGGGACAATAATATGTTGTGGATTTCGAAACAATGTTGTTAAGCTCAATGCTGTTTTCTGATTTAATTCATTTTCATGAAAAAACATACATACATACAAACATGCATGCATACATACATACATACATACATACATACATACATACATACATACATACATACATACATACATACATACATACATACATACATACATACATACATACATACATACATACATACATACATAGTAGTGAAGCAAAAACTCTTGTAAGCAATGCGTATCGTTGGTATCAGTATTTAAGCGAATAATAAAACGATAAAAATGCAGTCATAATATTGGATGTATGTAATAAATCTAAAAAGTGTGTAGTTAAATTAAGATGCACTCACATGGCACAACACATGTTCTTTGATGGGTTTTGTTCGAAAAAAAGGATCCAGTTCAGTTACATTTCAATTTTAATGCTTTAATGTGTTCTCTATTGATAGGTACAGTAATGTTTAGCGGGAGCAATGAAATCAAGATGAAGAGTATGAATTGAAGTAATTTGCTCCAATTTAGCATTCATTCATTCACTATTATTTGTAAAATATATATATGGCATCGCCAATTTATCCTACTTCTGCAAATGTTTATCTGTCTGTGAATAGCTCAGACCGATGTAAATTAGATTCCAATCAAAAAAGTAAAACATCCGGAAGCAAAATCTGATTCCAACAATGTGCATGTGCACAAAAATCGGGTAAAGCTTGACCCCTCCCTCCATGCACTGGCATTAAATTCATAACTAATATAGCAAGGGAAAATCAATGTTTCATTAGACACAAATATTATATATATTTTACAAATAATAGTGAATGAATGAATGTTAAATTAAATTGAACCGGCCACGATGGGTCATTATTCACTGTTTTATCTTTCAAAAGAAAGTTATTTAATTTTTCCCGTGGGATAAGGAATGGTGCCACATCCCCACGGGCGTTTATGCACACATGGTGTGCTATTTAATGAGGTCATGCATAAAATATACTTAACTGTATTGCATTACTTTTATTTACAGCCATCACTATTTACATTATAAATAATTGGTATTTTAAAAAAAACAGTAGTGACTGCTTGCCTCTAAATAAAGTATTATGGTTGCGTGCGAAAATGAAGATGATCATTAATACCCATTTGGAAGCCTCAAAAATAGCTGCAGTTTGTCATGTACATGCGGATTTCAGCGATATTGTTGCAGGGCTGTGACATTTTATTTCACTAAATGGAATAATGCCAGTTTATATAAAATATGTTATTTTAAGAGTTGTGATAAAAAGTTAACAATACAGAAATAAAACAGCTGTATAACAACTTGACTGTTCATTGCAAAATTGAGACTCACCAGTATCCAGAAAGAATTCGGCGACCTCTGGATTAGTTTCCAGGCTCAAAGTGGACTTCTTTTTATTCCATCGTTCATGCTGGTCACCAATACATATGCGTGTGCTGCCATAACTTGCCTAAAGAGCTTTTTTTCCCCTCCTTTCAGAATCTAAGTTTTGGTTTTCGATATACTTGAGGACACGCCATTATTTTTGTAAACATGTGTTTGCGCATGTTCTAAAATTCTTAATCTTCGGGAGAGGACAACACAGATGTTACACGAATATAGGCGTGGCAAAAAGCGAATTATTGTCTGGCAGACAATAATTAAAAATCGCGTATTTTATCACAAAATTACCGATACTAGCCTGATTTCGACCTCAGTAACAGCCTGAATCGTAATTTTTCAACTAAATAAGTAATCGCGAACTGAAAAAAGAACAAAATAATTTCATTTGTTTTTACTTAAGTTGTATGCCTTTAACATCAATTTTATAGTATCGAACTTCTCAATAAGAACAAAGCAAATATAATGCAAATGTAAACTGGACAGCATATCGGGTACCGTATGCCTAATACAATCTAACAGCAATTAATAAAATGTGGTTTGCGTCAATTGGCAATTTACATATTATGGCAGTATTGATACAACATATTTCATTTATGATGAAGAGTTATGTTTGCATTTTTAAGAGTTTCAACAACGGAAAACTGGTGAACC
This sequence comes from Unio pictorum, assembly GCA_030141615.1. Classification (NCBI taxonomy): domain Eukaryota; kingdom Metazoa; phylum Mollusca; class Bivalvia; order Unionida; family Unionidae; genus Unio; species Unio pictorum. The sequence goes on from JARLTB010000269.1 coordinate 2,230,793, forward strand.
ATATCTAAATCGTAATTTTGTTTACGTGTATTTCATTGACCATTATGACAGTATTTTCATACGGTGTGAATTAAACCCATAATGTGTAATTATTTCAAAGATGATTTTTGTTCTTGTTGTTGCATGATTTAACACAATTGTGCAGCACAATATAGGCTAAACGTAGAAGTTATTGGTATATTTTCTCACATATACGTACATTGGTGAAACAAGAGACTCGAAATCACGCAGAGAGAGAGAGAGAGAGAGAGAGAGAGAGAGAGAGAGAGAGAGAGAGAGAGAGAGAGAGAGAATGGTGGGATAGCAATTATCCGTAACGGTTTGCGCTTTAGACAACCTGGACACTGAACGTTAGGTTGTATAATGGCCAGTGTAATGAACATATTTTAGAAACAAACTCAGTTAAATGCAAAATGTTTTTCAATTATCAGCCATCTAATCAACGAGTATGGAAACTATTTATCCAATACATTGCTTGTGCTCATTTCCATATCTTTCTACCTCCAGTTGCCCGAGTCTGGGTACGACCATCAGCTAATCTGTCCCTCATTCAGTTCAACTGATTTCGTGAATTCCTTTGCGCCAATTGTTTGATGGTTTATTATATTCATTAGGTTATATTAACGCTATATTTTAAACTTAGGGCTTTCATGCATGGCATGAATTTAATACAAATGATTTGGTTGAAAACACAAATTTTAAACGCAGTTCCAAGATATAAAGAAGTAGGAGAAAGGAGAGTAAATATCTTCCATTAATAATTTTGTTTGTCAGGCAATATAATTTCACCATGTGAATATAGTGAATAATAATGCTAATACTAATCATTGAATTTAGACACAGGATTCAACCTGAAAATTTAAACGTTCCATACAAGTAATCAATCCTTATCTTTGCAATTGAAAACATTTATATCACTAACCTACCAATTCTACCCTTCCCCCCCCCCCTCTCTCTCTCTCTCTCTCTCTTTCTCTCTCTCTCTCTCTCTCTCTCTCTCTCTCTCTCTCTCTCTCTCAAATGATGTGGGTATCTCGGTAGGCTAGTTTTTATAATTGACACGGCGACAAGAAACAGCACATGTTAGGTGATTTGTTCATACATAAAATACAATTAATGGTTATGCATATTTAGCAGGGTCTGTATCATGAAACAAAAAGCGAAATGTTGTGAACTTAACGGGACTTTTCCAACGTTTATTCTAAAGTATATGTGTCTAATTGCATTTGTTAAGTTATGGAATAAATGGACTTTCATTTACTTCCGGATTAGCCTTCTGTGTTTACATACCCTCTCCCAATCAGGTTTCTACTTCATACATGATTGGGGCCCAGGCTAAGCAGAGTAGTATAAAATGCTTTTCTTCGGCACTCAGACAACATCTCACCTCCGTCCGTGTGTTCAAATCTGAGAAAGCTTGCCAGTAGTATTTCGGTCAGGGTCATCTCGAGGTCTATATTCACTAAACATACTGACGGCTATGTATAACCTATCATGTACATATTAAGCGGTGTTGAACCTAACAACAACAGCTCTTATTGATATGTATAACTAATAATTCATATACAATATTTGTTTAGGAAGTGAAATGAATATAAAGTCTAACCATACCTCAAGCGTTATGTAATCCCAGTATCCGACCACAGCGTGTCACTGCTGTGTGTCAATGTTTTGAAAATACACTACTAGGGCCTACAAAGAATCCAGTTTAAACTGCCGCTTCAATTTACTTCCTTGTTTGCCGGACAGAAAGTAAACCTGTGTTTATTATAATCCTGTCTAATACATCTTTTTGATTGAAGACTGGATAACTAATTAACATTGTGCATTTACTAGCCGTGTTTGCTAGATACCAGAAATTGTTAATTTGTCGTATATTTATATTTTACACAAAGTCAAGAATTCAAAAGTTATATTACCACGCATTGACACTTTTTACCTCCCTTGACTGTAAAAAACACACACACATCTTCAAACTGTATATACGAATTGAAACCCATTTATATATTAGGACCAGGGTTCCTCCAGAAATATAATTTATTAATGTTGGTTGTTTGCATTTGAAACGGGTTGAGCAGGGTCTGGAAGGGTTTTAAGAAGGTGTGGTGTCTGTGGAACATAGCACTCGGTGCCGGGTCAAATTTTGAAGTTCCCGAAAGATCCGACGATTACAACGTTTCCAAGGTATGTTTGTATTAATTAACTGTGAGAAAATAAGCGTTACATAGGAAATTATCCCAGTTCTTTCTTGCTCACTTGCTCATTTAGACATTTAGACTCTGTCCCACCACAACCCCACTGGATAAGCTCTGATAACATCGAACAATTACACACTTAGTTACACCCCATGCCGGTCGTGCTAACGAGAGAGAGAGAGAGAGAGAGAGAGAGAGAGAGAGAGAGAGAGAGAGAGAGAGAGAGAGAGAGAGAGAGACAGACAGACAGACAGACAGACAGACAGAGACAGAGTCAGAGACAGAGAGAGAGGGGGATGCTGTGTGAAAAGAATGCATTAGCATAATGATATTGGAGAGAGAGAGAGAGACAGAGAGAGACAGAGAGAGAGACAGAGAGAGAGAGAGAGACAGAGAGAGACAGAGAGAGACAGAGAGAGAGAAGATGCTGCATAAAAGGAATGCATTAGCATAATGATATTGGATATATTTTAATTTAGATAGGTACTGATATATTTAAGTTAAAATAATTATTTGATTAATTCGGTATGGCCTGGTATGCTGTTTAATATATATTGATCTTTTCTAAAAATCTGCGCGATTTGTCAGCTCTGACCTGATGGTAAATCTGGACACACAATTTTCCTTCACCCATGAAATGCTTGATCTGGCACTTTTCAAAATGACATAGCAGAAGAACAAATGGCCCCACTATTTTACCACAAACAATGAATAGTTTGGTCCGCCTATGTTTCCGCCTCTCCGCCACTGTAAGGCGGTAAGAAATCAGAAAATACACCATATTGTTATGTATAATAAACAACATTGATATAGTTTAATGGTAATATTACCCTTACGGAGCCTCACTGTTATTGATCACACACAAAAAAATGAATAGAATTCCATTCATTAACTAACGTACACGTATAGTGAACCAATTCAGTTTGACCCCAATGAGAATGTATATCAGACCTATCAAATCATAATTTCCTTTGTCGACAAATAAATGTTTGATATGTTTACTCATCTTTAGTCACAAATGGGAGTCCTTGAAGGGGCGCGCTTGACATTGTCTAACCCGAGCTCAAGGTTTACTAATCCGATATCTCGATTTACTAATCAGATCTCTAGGTTTACTAACCAAATATATAAATTTACTACTTTCTGATTTCGAATTACTAATCTCGATTTCCTAATCCATGATCACGAATTACTAATCCGATATCTCGATTTACTAATCAGAGCTCTAGGTTTACTAACCAAATATATAAATTTACTACTTTCTGATTTCAAATTACTAATCTCTATTTCCTAATTCAAGATCACGAATTATTAATCCGATATCTCGATTTACTAATCAGAGCTCTAGGTTTACTAACCAGATATATCAATTTACTACTTTTTGATTTCGAATTACTAATCTCGATTTCCTAATCCAAGATCACGAATTACTAACCCGATATGTCAATTTACTAATCATATCTCTAGGTTTACTAACCAGATATATCAATTTACTACTTTCTGATTTCGAATTACTAATCTCGATTTCCTAATCCAAGATCACGAATTACTAACCCTATATCTCGATTTACTAATCATATCTCTAGGTTTGGTAACCATATATATCAATTTACTACTTTCTGATTTCGAATTACTAATCTCGATTTCCTAATCCAAGATCACCTATTACTAACCCGATGTCTCGATTCACTAATCATATCTCTAGGTTTGGTAACGAGATATATCAATTTACTACTTTCTGATTTCGAATTACTAATCTCGATTTCCTAATCCAAAATTACGAATTACTAATACAAGATATCGATTTACTAATTCCAAATTTTGTTTTATTAATACGGGATCTCGATTTACTATTTCGAAATCTTGTTTTAATAATCCGATATATTGACCTACTAATCCGAAATGTTGGTGTAATATTTGGAGATTTAAGTGTATGACTTTGGCATCTGAGTGCCTGTTCTTTAATGAATGAGTTTACTGCCAATGAACTGACGTAGGCTGGCGGCTGATTATTGAAGCATGTTTAGTATATTTTAACTGTGGGTGCTACTTCAGAAATAATAAAAAAAATATTATTCGTTGAGTGACAAAGCAAAATGGTCAATGTAAAGGATAATAATACATATGCACTGCGGTATCCGGAAAGCGAGTTATTTCATTGTCATTGAAACAGAGTAGAGATGTCACAGATTATAGTTGTGCAGACTAGACGTTTCAATAATCAATACGCCAATTATGGGGAATTTATTTTACCCGCATGTGAAGGAAAAGCGGGCATATTTACATTTTCACGCCAACTGTGTGTTACTCGACTAGTCCGTCCATACTTATATCATTCTTGTTAGATTCCTGAAGTCCATTATCATTGTCTAGGTAGATTCCCCGGGGCATGTTAATATTATATGGATGTTTGTTTCAGGTTTCATCTGGGCACGCTTGATCAGGTTAAAAGATCTAAAGGTTTTATGTCTAAGTTAATATGGAAACTTAAATCATGTGTACATTGCTTAAACATTAGGATTTGGTTTCCGATTTGACCTCATTGGATTCATATACAGATGGTATAAAGATCAAAAGGTCAGAGTTTGGATCGAAATTTTCTCGACGCCTAGGCACTCGGAAATAGATAAAATTTCGTGTATTTTCTTCTATTTTTATTGTTTGTCTTTTCTAATCTAAGTTCTCTTGAGTAACAGGATAAGGATTTTTCTGTAGAAACTCCAGCTCCTTGCAAAATGAATAAGATTTTAAAGGACTTGGAAAAGTGCGTTTTAATAAACTGTTGCAAATACTTTCAACAGGTATCACTCCACTATTTATGTTGACTACAGATTTCCTCTATTTTTCTAAAATTTTGATGAAATTCAGTGACTTAATTAAAGGTTAGGATGCCCAAGACTATTTTACTTATGTTAGTCACCATGCGTGTCCGAAAATAGCTGCCTCTTTCTTAAATCATTGGACATTTTACTGAAATTAACCTTTTAAAAACCGGTTGAAAAATAAAGCATTAGTTATCATCCTAAACAAACAAACAAACTAAGAGCGGAACTAACACAAAATTTGGGTTTGATTTGTTTAGGCTTTATTACCGCTTTTTATAAAATGCTAATTAGTGTTCATGGTTTAGCTAATCTCCAGAGAAAATCAGAAACAATTTGTAACCGATCTTCTTAAAGATTATAATAGAATGTAGCAAAAACTGAACCGCTCAGTTAATATAGTGATATTTTATTTAAATAAGAACCAAAGACCAATGACTCCATAAAGTTATACTTGAAATTATAGAATTAAAGACTGGATCTTCGCCCAGAGAAAAAATTATAAATGTAACAGAGATTTTATTGGCAAAAATAGTGTGAGGCTGATTTGTCTATTATGATAAAAGACATACACCGATAAATGTGATATCCTTCTGCTCTTGTCGGTTCCTCGGAGATGAGAACAAATAAGACCAAATTATCGGGTATAAATTATAGTAATTTTCGATCTGTCATCATAATCGTCGATACAGCTTCTGAATCATAGAGTATTTCAGGTATTTATTTGAAATTACCTCGTGTTTGTAAGCAATGCCTAGTTTTCAATTTTAAAAAAAAGTAGGTTTTTTCTACTTAACGCATGTGCACTTCAACTGGGCATTCTTCGATTTTACCTCCTGGAAACATAATAAACCGACTTCATTTTGTAACATTTATGAGTTTATATTCTATAAATAAAGATACCATTTCTGCCTAATAATATATCACCAAGAATATGTCTTCAAAAATTATTACAATTGCGACATATCAAACATTGTTTTTAAAACATAATTGATATAAAGCATGAAATAAAGGGAGTTTATCTTCCAAATAGCACATGATATTTATCTAAAACGTCGAATGTTGTGTCCTGGGTGATTCGCCAAAATGAATCAGCTCTAGTTCCTGAAAGTTGAAACAAAAACAGGAGTCCTCAAGCGATACAAAGGGAGTCGATATTACATTTTTAATGGTAATCCGACGATGTTTCTGGATATACATTTGTTTGATTTTGTAATAGGTAACACGTATTGTAATACCACTACAGCTGCAAAGCATGTATTTCGTACAAAACCCCTAAAAACATAGTTTGACGTTATGGTGTATCTACATAAAAGTATACATACGTTTATATTTATTTCCATTGCATAGACGTTCGCATTAAATACACATTTCAGAAATTGGTACTGCAAGCACAATGTATAAACAAGTTTTGAACTTTTAATTGTAATGTAAAGGAAACAAATGTTGACGTTTTAAAAGACGTTACCGAATGAAAATCTTTTTTGAAATGCATGCATTTCGTACAAAGTATTCATTAGCTCCTCCCCCGTTTATCAGGACACCATGCCGCATCTACACACTGTTCACTGTCAGTCTGAATGGCTACTGAGCGAGTACAAATAAAACATTTGAGGCATCAGCTGGTTCTATGGAATGTTCCGACGTAACATGTTTGTAGTCAAACACAAGAGTGGAGTTGCAGCATGTAAGTGTAGAGCTTTTTAATTTTTGTTTTATTGATTTGTTTACACGTAAGTGTAATTACTTAGGAATCAACAAGCATGCATATATCGTCTTCCGTGTAATGTACATGAATCATATAATCAAAATATTTCTGGCATAGCTTACACTCAAGATTCATACACTGCGAGAATAACGTGCCAAGTCTATAACGAATACGCCACCGGATTTTTAAATAATTAGCCCTTTCTGGTCGACCTCAAATAACGTGGTTTGTCAACTGGTTATAAATAAGCGGCAAATTCAAATTAATATTATCAAGAAATATTAAAACATCATTCCCACGTCTTGTTAAATGTTTTATATATTCATCCTCAAACATACCAGGATATGCCAAACTCATTGTATGCTTTAAAAGTACTAGTCTTTCTAAGATGAAGGAAAACATCAGCAAAAAAAGGATAAATGTACACGTGTTGTTTGGAAGAACACAAATGTTCCTTTATCTAAGAAATAACCAAGTATAAATAAGATAATTTCAGCAGAACACGTGGTCACACTTGAATTACATAATTTATCCCTGTATGGCATATGTGTTGATAGCCCAGCCCAGTTAATGATTTATTCTGAAATAAATATATTCAGACTCAAAACCTTTGGGTTTGGGATCGAGTCTTCGAGTCGTTTATGTGGATTTTACTGCTCAAGCCTTGCAAAACTTTTGATTTCACAGAGCAATTAAGTAATAAGCACATTCCTTGTTTTTCCTAGATACGCGTGTCCTCGGGTAATTGTATCTTAAACTCTCATATACGGTTTCCTTCTCTACATGATTTCAATTCATACTCTTTCATTTTCCTCTAGGTCCTCTGGCTCAACGATCCTTAATTTCGCTGGTGTGGGTGGAGTGTATATAGTATCTTCCCCGCTGGTCAGTCTATATGTTCCCTGAAATATACGGTTTACAAATTAATACATGTTCATATATTACGCTCCATTCTTACTTCAATGGTCCATCGTTTTTACTATTTACCGTGAAGTAGTCTTGTTTATCCGGCATCGGTTTGTCCATCAGTCATTGTATTAAGGCGTCAGGAGCGGGAACAGTTTTATTTCATGGTCAATTATTGATTTAATCAATTTGTCCGATAATCACCTTAATGCAACAATTTAATGCACAATTTGTTCCGGCAAGGTTCAAGTGGTAAAACGAGGTGCTTTCGCATTTTATTATTGAATCTTCAGGTACAACGTGAAGTACTTTCACCACATATTATCAGCGGCTTAGATTCTAAACCGAGGTGTTTTCAATACGTATCATATAATGTGCGTGTGGTAAAGAGAAGCGTCTTAACGGATGCAGAACTCGGATAATCTTAATTAGTAGTGTTTGCTGTCTCAGACCATGTCAAACCACTGCATATGCAAGTAATTACATAACAGTCAATGCTGATGAAACCTGTTTTTTATATAGGCATTTTACAATCTATTGGTAAAGTGGATAGGCTTCATATAGTGATTGGGGATGCGGCAAAACCCAATAAATTTAAAGTATTAACCTTACAAGAAAGAATACGTTTAATTTAGATGTACATGTACTAATTGTTGTGCGGTAAGGGTGTTTAGCTAAAATACTAAATATCATATTGCAAGTTATTCACAATAGATCATGCCTGTGAGATAGAATGTAGACATTGCATTGTAGTTATCTTGTTGCATGGATACTATGCAATGTGCAGTTAACGTTTCATATGCATTGGTCCTTTTGTATACTACATATGACATACATCCCTCAGTCAACCAACTCCCACGTCCCACAGTCATAAATACGAATACCTGTAAATCGATAGCATCTAGCGTACCATGTAGAAACCACGATTTGCTGATGACAGCAAATATAGTTCCTAACATTCCTGACTTTATATAGTGAAGTGCCCCTAAAACAGGCAATTAATCTTGTGTTGGAATAGTGTGGTCATATCATTGGAAAGAATCTATAGTAATAACGTATATTAACATATCATACTAATGATAATAATATGGATTTGTAAATGTTTCTAGCATATGCGTACATGATAATAATATGGCATTTGTAATCGTATCCAGCATATGCGTACATGACAATAATATGGCATTTGCAATCGTATTCAGCATATGCGTACATGATAATAATATGGCATTTGCAATCGTATCCAGCATATGCGTACATGACAATAATATGGCATTTGCAATCGTATCCAGCATATGAGTACATGACAATAATATGGCATTTGCAATCGTATCCAGCATATGCGTACATGATAATAATATGGCATTTGCAATCGTATCCAGCATATGCGTACATGATAATAATATGGCATTTGCAATCGTATCCACCAAATGCGTACATGATAATAATATGGCATTTGCAATCGTATCCAGCATATGCGTACATGATAATAATATGGCATTTGCAATCGTATCCAGCATATGCGTACATGATAATAATATGGCGTTTGCAATCGCGTCTAGCATATGCGTACATGATAATAAAATGGCATTTCTAATCGTTCTAGCATATCCGTACTTGATAACAAAATGGCATTTCTAATCGTTTCCAAATTTTGAATATAGCTCTCTGCTCCTGAAGTACTGAGATACAAATACAATGCAATAGTTAGTTTTAGTCACGTGCTTAACCGGGTAATATCAGGGTCACTCGCTATATACATACATTGATAATGGTATTCTAAATTATTTACGTGTGGAGGCTTAAAGTGGGCTGATACTGGGTAGGATTGAAGACGGTGTTTATATCATCTTGTAATGTTAATCTTTCTGACACGAAATGCTATAGTTTCATGTCTTATTTACAAAATAGGAACATATTTTACACATCCTTAATATATGCGTGCTGCATGGGTGCTGCATGGGTGGTGTGTTAGGAAGCGATATTGCGTGAAGTTGTCATCTTGCAAGTGAAGCAATATAAGCACCACCTGAGCACATTTGGTTTTTGTTCGCTGTACAGGAAAGAGACTTGACTAGGAACTTACAAGTTTAAAGACAAAGTCATTCCTTGACCAGGATACATGCGTTACAAGACTGGTCCAAGAAACTCGGAAATCGTGAGACAATACACATGTAAAGTGAAGATATCTTTTCACTCTATTCCTTTCTCTGTTTCTGTCTCTCTTTCTCTCCCTCTTGATCTTTCTCTTGATTGAGTAAAGACGCACCACGACGACCTTGTTGACGAGACTGTCAGCGACACAGTCGACGACTCTGCGACCACGTCTGCGACCCGGTCGGCAACTCGGCGACATGTTAGGCGACTCTGCGACTGTCTCAGAGTATGTATGTATGTATGTATGTATGTATGTATGTATGTATGTATGTATGTATGTATGTATGTATGTATGTATGTATGTATGTATGTATGTATGTATGTATGTACGTACGTACGTACGTACGTACGTACGTACGTATGTATGTATGTATGTATGTCTTACCATACATAGCACAAGTTAATCGATAGCTATAGTCACACAAAATCAGTCCGATATACTTTAATCAAAGTAGCATAATTTTAAACAAGTCGTAACTATTGATTCGTTTCCTAAAGTAAGGGAAGGAATGATAAAGGATAAAGGAAGCATACATTACAGTCCCTAGGCAAGGCTTTCGAAGTTTTAATGACAATCACAGCAAAAACAACTTTTACAATCTGCAGGATAAATTAGACTCAAAGATATATCTCCTGGTCGCATTCAAGTCAAGACGTGTCGACCTATATTTAGAGAATTTTAGTACCTTATTTACAGCCTTCGTGTACAATTATCACCCTTATTTTTTTATAAAGAACATATATTCACTTGTCGTACATGTAAAATAATTCATTATCTTGCAGTAGTAGAGGCCTTAGAGTTAAGACTTGAACAACGATCACAGGTTCCATCTTCCCCTCTGCCAAATTACCTGAGTTACTGATTGGTCTCCTTGTACACGCTTTCTCTCTTCCTCTCTGTCTCTTTCTCTCCATATATATAAATATATATATATATATATATATATATATATATATATATATATATATATATATATATATATATATATATATATATAGATATAGATTGAAACAAGGTTCGACATGGTTGATGCCAAATAATCTGTTTTGTAATGGAGGTTGTACGAAACAACATCATGAACGTTTTAAACAATTATGTTACGTGGTTATGAAGAAAGTGTAAGGTTCGCATCTTTATGTGTAACATTTTGTTGAACATTACAACAAAATTAATATTTTCATCCACTACATTGATTAATATTCCATGAATGTCTTTTCGAGATTGGGTGGGTGGAAATAAAAACATAGTTTTATCAGATTTTTATGAATACTATCAAAAGGTAACTTCATTAGGTATGCTTTTTAAATGTTCAACCTAATGTATGTTGTGTCTGGTCAGGATGGATGTATCCGTGGATAGGCGACTAAATGGGGAACGGATGTGCAAAATGTGGAATTATTAACTGGGTTATAATGGTGATTTGATATGGGTATAACATGATATAACTTAAGTATAGGGAGAGCAAAAGTGATTAATTGGTCCCAAGTTTGTGTTATTCAATTAAATTTATATCTTAGAGCATAATTTGAAGAATTTTATTCAATGATATAGCCTGAATAGACAATTAACTGTATTGGTTAAATTTACTTGCACAGTATAATACAACCAAGGCAGGATTCTACTATTTCGAACATGGTGAATCCGAGATTATTCGCGTTTCTGGATATACTTACGCAATGCAAACGACATTTTTCTTGCATATTTTAGAAGCATCTTTAAAATTTCGTCAGATCTATATTTCTATTTTTGTAACCTTTTCTTCCTCTTTGCAATCCATTATTTATTCTCACACCAGATGTTTTCGAATGTCTAGGCAAACTTCATTAAAAGGATAGGGGCAATGTATAATTCAATATAAGTGGGAAAGTGTGGTATTGAGACGAAATGGATAAAACGTATGGCGATATTTATGTCCTATTTCATTCAGTTAAATGTCATGTGCCGTAACAGTGACACTATTCATAATTTATTTAGTGGAAATGAGAAATGTCTGTTAAATCAAATTTGGAGAAATCGAACAAGAACTGCATTAATAATCTAGGAATAATTTGGGCATGTGAAACGGATTCTAGTCATATCCGAACAGCCTTGGAAGTATTTCGTAAAACAAGATACGAATACCTATGTTGGATATAAACAGCATTTGAAAATAATAATAATAATAATAATAATAATAATAATAACCTTAAAAAACCATAATGAATACGGGATATAAGCTGGAAACAAACTCATGAAGTATAATACCCTATTGAATACCTCTGCAGTCTGTACAATTATCAGCATGAACATGTCGAGAAAAGCATATGCCATTTCGTTTCATAGTAACAGGTATATTAATGTAGCAATGAATAACATCAGATACAAATGTTTGATATTGATAGCATACACTGATGAAGTCAAACAGTCATTTGATTAAATTATTCAATTATATTTACACTTTTGTTATATTTATTTAATTTGTATCTTGTGATTGACCATTGTACATAATGTATGGTTGGATGTTTAGAGTACATGCCTAATGTTATGAAAGATAAACATGTTTACTGGATTTGGAGTTCCCAATACAATCTGTAGTGTTACCATTTACAGTTTGATGTAAAGTACCAATAATATGACCAGATAATTTTGTCCTCTTATTATTTTTACGGATTTTAAATCACGGTTTTTTTAGAATTACACATATGCTCTTTTAAGATCAATTTAATGAATTTAATTCGTGTTTCATATTTATATATGTAAATTAATGCTGGTATTGCAATGAGCAGCAGAGGAGGTGAACAGACCAACTTTTTAGGCGTCAAAGATGCTTCCTTCTAGTTAATATTTACTAGGAAGTCCTCAATTTGTCAAATAGACCTTTCTAATAAATATTAACTAGAAGGGTCCATTTGGTAAAAAAAAAGACGCCATTTAGTTGGCGTTCACCTCCTCTGCTGCTATGCGCTAACAATTTTTTTACGATGAAAGTCTTTAAGACGAAAATCCTTTCAGGATTTCACAAACAGACTAATTTGCAAAACTTCACCTCGTAGATCAATTAAATTATTAGATTGGTCAGTGAGTTTGAAATTAATTCTCGTTAACAAATTATTATGACATCGCATATAGACTAGATTAGTTGGGTCTTCAATAATTAGAAATCCTGGAGGAGCCGTTGGTGCAAATGAATATAAAATATACCCCTGCTGAGCTTGATTTGTTTGCTCAAGATTTATTTGATAGTTTCCTTCGATAACGTCACATACTAAATTTAATGATATCACCGAGGATATATTTACGTTGTTCGGAGCGATATGTCTACCACCACCATCTGGGTCGTTATTGGACGTTAGAATATTTGCTTTGGGATTCTTCGAATTTTTCCAATTATCGTGGATTCTTTTGAACCCAATATTAATAGCATCGTCAAGTTGTTTCTTTAATTTATCTGGGTTATATCCAGGGATTTTAAATTTTGAAATATCTTTATTGGGAATATTGTATAGATCCGCAAACTTATCTTGTATGAGCTGATGTTCATTTAATACTTCTTGAATAATTTTCGAGTGAAATATTTTCATATCGTCGATGATTTTATTACTTGTTTCTACGACGCTAATAAATTCATCTCGGGTGAGAGAGCCGGATTTAAGAGATATTAGCAGTAGTGAAAAATCATTATTCATCGCTGTGAAATTTCCGTTGATGATAGGAACGTAAATTGAATAATAATTTTTGTTGTCTATGAACTTACCGGGAGAATAATCTTGATAACTCTTGACTTCATTGACGGGTTTTATTTTGTCGGTGATATAATCGGATTTTTTAGGTTCAGGTGGTATAATAATATTTTGCGAGTCATCCGGTTGTAATTCGGGCCATCCTAACACTGATCTTATAGAACTCTGATAAATATCGACAACGTATCCTTCTGTATTTATTTCGATAGCAGATGATAGAGTCGGTTCATGAACCGTTATAGCGATTTTCGATTCTTTCCCAGTGAGAGATTTTATTCTTCGTTGAAATTCAGCATTGATCTGTTCGATTTGGTATGACCCAGTTGGCAACGAGACAACGTTCCAGTCTGGGGTTCCGTCTTCACGATTTTTCCACGCGAACACCAAGGAATTATTTGGTTGTTGACCACCAAATGCTACCGATCTGATATTGGGCCAGCTATGATACACTCGTAGTTTTGCTAGCGCGATCTCGCTAACGGGAACGGGAATTGGAAAATTCACACTGAATTCAGGACGCGTTGAGGTTACTGATATCGTGCTTGTTTTCACCGGTGTTGTATTTGTTACTATTTGTTGAAGTAGTTCTTGCGACGACATTGTTATTATTATTATTATTCTCTAATTTTAGCATTGTTGTTTTATACAATTGAGCCATCGTTGAGAATTCGCTATCTGATATTGTTGTGTCGTCGAGTGACGATGATATCAACGAGGATAATTGCGAGTAACCGGCAGATGCAATGTGAAATTTAATTACATAATTGTGTAGTTTACTCTGGCTACACGATGATAGTTTTTTTGTGATCCCGGTTAATATACCCGCGATTGTAGCCACCGCGGAAATAGCGATTGGAACTACGACCGGAGCAATCATTGTAACCGAAGACAGTATTATCCCAGCAGCAGTGATTACTCCCGACACCGAGTACACGGTGATATCAACTGCGGTTATTCTTCGTTGGTATTTTTTGATTTTTATTTGATACTCCTCACAGAGAGAACTGAGTTTAGTTTGAAATTCTCTGACTTGATCATAGCGATACTGATTCGATGATGGAATCATTTGGATCGTCATTTTATTTTAAAAGCGCTAGCATTTTCAATTGCGAAATCGAAGGATTTCTTTTTCAATTTAATTGTTTACTTAAATCCACTACGAATTCTACGTACCACGTTACTGAAACCCTGACTAGATTTCTATCTGTAGTCGTTATCGTGAATTGTTCAGTTGTATCCTTGTCGATGATCGTTGATATCGTATTATTGACTCCAGATGAACTACTTGATGATATATTGAATTGAGTCGGTGATACTATTGTTAATCGATAAATACCCTTGACTACTGTGGTTATGTTTAAAATGTTGTTTGTGGGAGTCCACGCAAATGATCCGTATTGAATCGTGTATATAACGTTGTTGACGATAGATTTATCATGAGGAATTTTTACTTTTTCAATGACGCTTATCATCCTCGTTGCATCATTTTTCATTGCATTGTTGAATGTTTTAAGCTCATCAATGGATTTTTTAATATCAGGAAGGGTTATTTCAATTTTATCAAATGGGGTTCCAATAAACTTATCAATGATGTTTTTACGAAACATTGAAAACTGTTTCACGTGTTTTTCATATTCGGATTGAAGAGTTGCTAGTTCCAACATAGAATCTTTTATCGAGGTGAGGTTTGGTGTGGTCATTGGTGGATTTCCCAAAACTTCTAGCAGGGGTTTATCAATTTTGTCAATTATATTTCTTTGTAATTCAGAAAACTGGTCAAATACAACTATATGATCGTCATATTTATCATTGAGCGATTTCAATGAATTCGCCGTGTTATCGAATGTTGCTAATTTATCTGTAATCGTTGAAACAAGTACACCTGGTTTTAGTTTACCCTGATCGGAAAATAACGCGATAGCATCCTCTGCTGCGTCTCGTCGTTTAATTAAAATATCATCGAGGGAGACATTACTGGTTTTCAATTTACCCTGACGATCTTGAAATACAACTATTTCACCAGGATCAACACTTGCTAGGTTCAATGTTTCGGCTATTTCATCTTCGATTAGTTTTCTAACATTCTTAATTTTATCAAGGATTTCAACTCCACCATCAGGTTTTTTCAGCGTTGATAAAGGTCGTCCCCAAATATCAATCATTGTTATCATAGAAATATTTTCTCTTTCTAAATCCGATGGATTTTCAATCTAAAAGATTTTCAATCCATGATTTTCAATCAATGATTTTCAATCCAACGACCGCTAGTATACTCATTCACTACTACATGGGGTGGTTTCATCAAAGATTCCTTTGAAATAGCATCAAGTACGTTTAATACTTCATTGCCACATATGGGTGGGTCAAGCATTGTTTTTGTTGGTAACGTGGAATACCAACGGGGTATTTTTAATTTACTTACATAGCGGTTAAATTCTTTCGGAAGCGCTAGTCCATATGAGTCAAAATAAATAATCCCACGTGGATCAATCGCGTACGCAACCCAGTGAGTTCCAGGTCCATCGCTGTTATCTAGATTAATAATACCGGTTTCAACGTGATTTGGTTGTGTCGGTAACTGATCTTTCATAAAAACACCTCTGAAGTTTTTTATCGCTAGTTTTTTAGCGGCATCAATTAAATCGAAATTAGACATAGGAAACTTTGATTCCCGAACTATATCGTTCCTGGAATTCTCAGGCCGCTTCCCTTGTACCATGAATACGGGGTTCCTGTTAGTCTTAGACCCTTTCCTTTTTTTTTATTGGAATTGCTAGCAATTCTACCACCAGTTGCTTTCTTTAGTGCCATTCCTGCCGCGGTACCAACGGCTCCTAACGCTGCCGCTTTAGCTACCGCTGGGGCCGCTGCGGCAATCAACCCTGGAATCAACCCTAACAACGGGAATATACCACCAGTCTTTTCCATGTTACGGATCGCGCTCGTAGAAAGAGTAACCTGAACTCCCTTTTTTTCTTTCAGCGCTTTATTAAAATGATTAACCTGAGTTTTCGTCAGCGATAATTTATTCCCTCCGCCATTCATTTGATTAGGTTTCAGCGTTATTGTGGTTCCGCATTGCTTAGCTGATTTGGATTGTAATTTTTTTATCTGACCAGGTGTTAACGTAACATTGATATTACTATACGACATTATACAAAACAGATTGATTCTAAATCGCAAGCGATTCAATGGAAAAATCCAAAGGATTTTAATTGCATAGTAATTTTCAATTAAAGATTTTCCACTGGTGCATCTACCAGTCTCATTCGTCCACCAACACCCACGAGTATCATTGATTTATCACTGAGAATGACAGCAACCGCTCTATAATTCGGGATAAGGGTAGGAACTACCCCACCAACTGGTGGACCAGTCGGACGGGTTACACGAGCTCGGAAGTGTATATCAACGACGGACTGTCTCATCAAGTCAAGATGTTCCAACGAAAAGTAATAAATCGGATATAAACTTCTAAAATCCAACTGTGATATTTGTAGACCAGTATCGACATTTTGATCGCGTCCCATATACGACAGCAACCGATGATAAACTCGTGCAATATGATTGTTTTCATAGTTAAGTTGTATATCCTCTGATGGTTCTTGCTGTCCGTTTATTCTCAGCGAGACTTCACTACACCCAATTTGATCAAATATCATGTGGGAACGTTCTTGATCGTTTAATCGCGCAGTATTCTGTAGCGCAATAAAAATATGCGGTGGAGCTGTAATGCCCTGTTTTGATGCTAGATGCCATGTAAGTGTACCATCAATATTAGAATCCATGGTATCTGTGGACGCTGACAGCCAACTTAATAATCTCTTTCCCCCTTGATCCATAAATGATAGTAACCGCGGTTCTGTTGACAACGATGGAGTCAACACTGGCATCCACAGTGATAGTTTTGATAAAATGACTTTACCAGCAGCGCCGCCAGTGCGCCAGATTGCAGCATCATCAGTACTTTTTCTCATTAGCGCTATAGTATGCTTTACTCCATAGATAACTTTTCTGACATTTCTACAAAATCCAAATATGTGATGGAGCGGAATCGCACATGAAAACCGTCGACGCTCACCTTGCAACGTTGCTACTCTTGTTGCAAACCCTAGGTTGTGATTAGGATTAATATCAACGACATCAAATGTACCAGCTGGTCTTGTATATCCGGCTGGTGCTGGATCAACTGCTGTATCTCGTGTTGCTTTTACTCTAGTATGATAAACGTGTTCAGCGTGATCATTAATATCCTTGGAAAACATCATAGAAGGACCAGCTGATCTAGTATAGTCATCAGAATATCTCGCTAACCCGATTATTCCCGTAGCAATATCAACCTCGCGTTCAATAGATTCGATTTCTTTTCCATCAATGAGATATCTAGCACTTTCAAATAACGCCATGATGCCATTGTTGACAAAACCAACTCGAGTACCAGCTGCATATGCTGTATTATCCGCTTGTAAAAGTTCACCTTCGACTTCAATAAAGGCTTCAGCGGGTAAAAAGTATTTACTGGTATCATGAACTTGAAGTTCGATTCTTCCACGAAGATCAGGTTGCACTGCGTGATAAGCAAAAAATTGATAATCACGTACAGAATCATCTTTAAGTACTGGTCAAATGCAGTATCAGGGTTTTGTTTGAACATTTTTTATTATATATCCGATGGTCTAAATTGGAAGTGAAATCGTGAAAATCACTCAAAATCGATGCAAAATATAAATTGAAAATAAAAAAAATAATATTATGTTAAATTAATTATTTAGTTGGGTATATTTATAATGTTGCTGATGAAAACAAATCTAGATAACGAAGATCAGATCGAAAATACAAGTATTTCAATAACTATAACAACTGAGAATCCTATTCAAATAACCAGAAACACTAGTGTTTCTAATACAAGTATAGGAAATGCTAGCATTTCTACTGAAACAATCGAAAATTCAGAGAATACAAGTATTTCAATAACTATAACATTGGGAAATCCCGTCCAAATAAATATAACTAGAAATGCTAGCATTTCCTATACAAGTATAGAAGATTTTTGAGGAAATATTATTCACCGTAAAAATATAATGAATATTTTTCCCGCTGTTATGTTATCCTGCGGAGTTATTGATGATGAAATCTAAAGATTTTCAATTATTTTAAAATCAATCCTAACAGCTTTTCCCTAAGGAAATTAACATTAGAAATCGACCACTTTACCCTACGGCGAGTATTGAGATTTTTTGCTGAAAATCAGTCAAAAATCACTAAAAAATATGAAAAATTGCTAAAATTATTGAAAAATCATCAAAAAATTAATTTTAAAAATGAAAATTTCATTTTAGGTGGAAAAACATATGGGAAATTAACATTAGAAATCGACCACTTTACCCTACGATTTCTAGCAAAAACTGTCACAAAATCATCAAAAAACAGTTGAAAATCATCAAAAAACAGCTGAAAATCATCAAAAACAGAGGTAATTTTGATAAAATCAAAAATATAAAATATTTTATAAAATATATTTTTAATAAACAATAACAATCAATCAATTATTTCCATTGCAGGTTGTGGGACTAAAATGCTTTAGCATTTTGAAATTCATTTTAGGTGGAAAAGTCTATGGGAAATTAACATTAGAAATCGACTACTTAACCCTACGGCAATTATTGACAATTTTTGTTGAAAATCAGTAAAAATTGTGATTTTTTATGAAAAATTGCTAAAATTTGTGAAAAATCTGCAAAAAATCAATTTTAGGTGAAAAAGTTAACGGGAATTAACATTGGAAATCGACCACTTAACCCTACAAATCTCAAAGAGATTTTTACGGCGAGCATCAAAAAATGGCATAAAATTGAGTAAAAACAGCTGAAAATCATCAAAAAACAGCTGAAAATCATCAAAAAACACCCCAAATTCAGTGAAAACATCGCAGATTTTTTATTTATTATAATAATTATTTTTTCATTAAAAATTTATAAAATTTTGATTTGCAAAGCAATTTCACCGACGTCGGAAATTCTTTGAATTTCGGAAATTCTTTGAATTTCTAAAGCCGCTTCCCGCTATCATATTTGCTATTATGTTATCCTGCGGAGTTATTGTGTATGACGGAGTCATTAATGACTGTAGTTTTTCATCTACTGCGTTATTTTTAATCTTACTAACACTAGCAGGCATTATCGCAGTAGATGGTAAAACACTAGTGTTTCTAGGTTTTGAAAATCTTCGTGATTTCACTAGCGCTGTTAGTTTATCCTTTGCGGCTGAAAATGCCTTCCCGGCAAGATCACCAACAGCGTTAATACCCTTATCTCGGATAACATCAATTGCTTTCATTGATAATTGTTTTACTAGCGGAGCCACTTTTGGAGCCATTCTTGAAAATAATCCCATTATAGTATTACCGAGACCATCTCCATAGTATACTCGGTATTTTGGCAATCGTGAGTTTACCACGTAGACACTAGTTGGTTTATCATGGTTGTAGTGTATGATCATTCTCTATTCAATTGCTATTTATCTAATCGCTATGATAACCGTCCACTAACTCCTCAATAAAATCTCGATATGTTGCAACATCCATGATACCACCTTGAAATAACCGCCTACAGATATCAGCAGCTTCATTGATTATTTCTGGTGAGTTATTCCCGGCTCGTTTTCCTCCTACGAGTACTTCTAATCGTGCTATATCACCGAGAATATTACCAGGGCAAGAAATGCTTGCATTTCCAGAAATACTTGTATTTTCAACGCTAGAGTTTCCCATGCTTGTATTTCCACTTGAATATCCTTCTCCTTTATACTCTTTAATTCCCTTCAGAAAGTCCTTATACGACTGTTTTTCCTTCTCCTTCTCAGTAAGACTCTTAATTTCTTTCTTCGTTTTATATATCCAATCATACCAGTCATCTCGTGATATTTTACTATCTTGATACTCCTTTTTGAGAAGTTCCCTTCTTATATTATAGCTTTTAACAGCAAACTCACCAAAGGTGATGTAATCGCTGGGTTTTTTAAATGGGAATTCTCTTATTTTTAATACAATATCAGGATTGAGTTTGTCTATAAAGGAAACTCGACTCTTAGTGGAAACTGCGCCTTCTTCTTGTTCTTCTTCTTCTTGTTCTTCTCGTTCTTCTCGTTTTTCCTGTTCTTCTTGTTCTTCTCGTTTTTCTTGTTCTTGCTGTCGTTGTATTTCCATCTCCCCTGCGATTTCACCTGGAAGTATTTGTACAGCCTGTTTTGTTTGTTTAGTTCGTTTTGCTATTTTCTCTAACACAGGGAGAAGAGGCTTCTCTTTTCTAGGACCTTCCTTAGGGACATCTCCATATATCGCCCGTTCAGTAGCTGTTTTCACACCCTCAGTTGCACTAACAATAGGTTTGAAGAGTTGTTCAAAATCCTCTGTAAAATCAGTCTGAAGTAATTGCCGCTGTTGAAGTTTCTCACGTATACGATCACGAAGTGGTAATATTTTCTTAAGAGCGCTAAGTCTCTCCTTTACATTCCGTGTGGTTAATGATTGTCCTACCATTATTGAAAGAGTATCACTATTGTTAAATTGCTTTGCAATTTTAATTTTCCATCTTCGATTTTCAAGACAATTTCAATTTGAAATTGCAAAGCAATTTGAGAGAAATCACTAAATTGTACACTAACCTGTTATACTTCCTGTTACACACACACAATTTTACTTCCTCATAGTGTGTGATTATACCGTATCGGTTGAGGCTCTCTACGCGTGGGGCTCATCACCCTCAAAATCTCCTTGAGATTTTTCCATTAAAATTTTTAATTGTCTCGCCTTATGGTTAATAAGCTTTCTTTGTTCATAATCTAAACCTAATTGCTTTCGTACACGTTCAACGATGCTACATAATGGTACAAACACATTAACATCTTCCGCTTTGACTAAGCTCTCACGTATAAGCTTTTGAATCCGTTTGGTTAAAAAATATTTTTTAGCTAGGACGTATTTCCCGGTCTGTTCTGCAAATTGTATATCCTCGAAATCGGTCATAATTTGATCACAATCTAACCCTGAACATAATTTTACATTTTGATCTTTAAGCTTGTTGATTTCAATAATAATCAATTTAAGATTTTCAATATTCATATTATATAAAAATATGTTTGTTAAATTGCTTGCAATTTCACAAAATGAATTCTGGATACACTAAGGTGTTGATCATCTTAGTATACCCAGAAGCTTAATGCGATTATAGGTGATTATGATTATATACAATGAATGACGACGGCACAATTACACATTCACCGTTTTGAACCCCTTTGGTGTTTTATACATCAAGCAGCGCTCAACGGTTACAACCGACAAACACATAACAATAGATTATAGGTGAATGAATTGATTTCAATGACAATGACGACGGCACATATATATAACCCCATTATCTAGTTATGTAGGCGGTTATATATACACATAGGACGGTACAACAATAGATTATAGGTGACACAATGACAATGGATGACGCGGGCTATTCTACATTCAATTGTAAAACCAAACCTAAAATCAATAAACTTGGTTTGAATGTCAATAATAACGTTCACACCACGTGTGATTTCAGGTTTGGTTTACATTTGAATTTCGGCTAATGCCCAATTATAATAAGGAGGGATTTGTATATATACTACTCATTAAAACGAAGTGACATAAAAAGGTGTAGTGATTGTAATTGTTTGTTTTGTTTATTAGCGATTACTGACAACGTTGAAAATACGCATAATACTTGAAACAGACACTAAAAAAAAGTTTAAATACGACGTGTATATGAAACAGTTCTGTTAATACTTGAAAAAAGACAAAATTGATTGTGTGTTGTTCAGATTTATGTAATTATAACAGCCAATCAAAAACTACTTCGTGAAATTCTGAAAGAATTTCCATTCACAAACGGTAACTCTGTCATTGGTGATTTATCACACGCGTTATACCTAACGGAGTTATTTCCCGTGAAATTGCAAAGCAATTTATACATAAACAAATTGAATATTATTTTTAAAACGCTTTGAAAAAGCGGTCTTATAAATCCCCTCTGCTACTTTTTGTACCGAGGGAGGGCAAATATCGAAATGCCTACCAGCTTCTGACATTGATTGAAATACTATCTCCGTGTTGTCAGTATTAATTGACTTTACGGGTCTAGCAATTTTCGAGTATTTTCCAGTTCCTCCTCGTTTGGAGTTTTCACTTTGAGAAATAGCTTGAAGGTTCGATAAAAAATTATGTGTCTTAATACCATCAATGTGATCAATAACAAAACCATCATTGATTGATCCATTATACACTTCGAAGACGAAACGGTGATTGAGATACATTTTCCCTCCAGCTTTAAATATCAAATACCCCATACCATTATCACACCCAACAGATTTCTTATTTTTACAGTTTCTGACAACACCATCACGAGAATCTTCGTAACTTTTAATAACAGGATGTCTTTGAAATTCTTGGCTCATTTGTATACTAATATATCTATTTGTCTAATTCGTTAATTGGCTGAATTATAACATTGGCAAATCTGCCTATGTAGTCATGAGCAGTTTTTATGATTTTGCCGTTGACGTTGTCATTGACGTCGTCGGGATATTTGATTCTTCGCTTGTCATAATAACGCTTCAACTCTCTATAACGCTTACCCCCGCAATTTACGCATAACTGCGACTTGCCTCTTACACCTACCCCACAATGCAAGCATGGTAGAGGCCCCTCCGAACCGTTTCTCACACTCTGCATATGATACCCACAGAATTCATTTCTGCATGATTTGTTACATGGATTCTTTGATACAATCATAAGCCATTTGCAATGATTCATTATATAAAATTTTTTTATTTAAATACCTGTTTTAATTATAATATGAAGGAATTCAAGAGATTATCGAAAATTACGCCTTGGAAAAATGCTAGGTTTAATCTCGATAGAATCTCTGATATACCTAAAAGTCTAATAGATGACAAAACCATATTGAGTAAAATCAGCGACTGTTTTAATGAATTTAAGCGCGATGGAGCATCTCATACGTGGTCGACATTTCGAATTATTGGTGTCAATGTACCCGTAATTGATGCTACTATGAACGATACAAGAGCAGCTGAGATACTTTCACACCTTGGCAGGAAATCCAAGGGATTTCTAAGGAGGTATTTTTTTAGAATAAAATTCATTATCGAAGAGGAAGGTGAATGGATTATGAGAGATAAATTTGAACCAATCCTCAAGGATAAAAAATTTGTTATTGTGAGTAGAGATTCCAAACCAGGAATTCTAACTGGAATTGACAAACCATACTATGAGAAATCTTACCCTGTAACAGCAGTTGTTTACGGAATATATCAGCTAAATGATAACCCTAATATTACAAAACTAGCACCTATGAAAACGTCGTCATCGTTGAATTGTGTAGCAACACGGTTAATAGAACACTTCACAAATGCATCCCGGGGGAACAAATTAACTGAACAACGACGAAACAAAATAACCGAATGGGGACTGACAGTGAAACAGCGCGGGGCAACGATTTCCGATATAGCTAAATTAGAAGCATTATTAAAATTTCCAATATCGGTAGCGACGATAACCGGAGAAGTATTATACGAACCGAAATATCAATCGCGAGGAGCTCCAATTGAAATTATCGATCATAACAAACACGCGTGGACACCCGCGGTAAATATATTTCCACGAGAAAGAACTGTTCGATATATCCCTAAAGAATTTTCCGGGGATGGTTTCTATGAAAGGAGGTTATTTGATGCTATTCACACATTAACCAAAGACGACCCTGTGTCAATGTGGTTACTCAGGAGTAATGAGGATCCGGAAATAGGAATTGATCAGTTTGTAAAACCAAATGGTGAATTATATCGAACTGAAGAATTAGATACTAGAATGAGAAAAATCGCTAATGAGTACTTAGAAGGATCTCCTGAAAATACAAGTATAGGAAATACAAGTATAGGAAATGCTAGCATTTCTACAGAAAAACTACTTACGGATAGCTTCACAATTCCATCAGTGGTAGCTCACTTCGCAAGAGAAAAGAACTCATGGCGTCCAACACGAAGTGATTTTCTCAATGACGTGAAGTTGAGTTGCGTCGAATTTGGTCATGGAGGATTGTGGAATACGAAATACTCACGTGATGGTATGATTTCAATTGATATAGCTGCGTGTTATCCTGGAAGTTTTCTCGGATATGGAGAATGCTCTGAATATTTTAAACGATTTGGACATCCCACACATGAAATGACTCGTGTTGCGATTAATGGTCGTTTGCCTGATTTTGATTTAACCGGGTTCGCTCGTGTGATATCATTTAAACTCGCTGATGGGTTACATCCGTGTAGTTATGTTTGGCTTGGTAGACATATGTATGAAAAAGCGTGGATGCCAATTGTGCTATTGCGGTATATGATCGATTGTGGTATGCTAATATCGTTAATTGTCAGTGAAGCTATTATATGCTATAACGCGCAGAAAGATGTTTGGTTACCAAAACCCGATCTAGAAAAAATAATTAACGAACAACGAAAACAATTGGGAGATTGTGAAACACTTATGGATTGGTTTAAGAGATTATTCGAAGGTAGGAATAGAGAGGCTAAAGATCTCGGACGAAGAATAATCGGTAAATTCACTTGCGGCGGAAGATTTGACAATGCAAAATATTGTTCGAGATTGATCTTAGACAATGAAGAATACGATTTTATCATAGCCGATTTAATAAAAAAAGGAAAATTTGTAACCCGTACGGATGCTTTTCTATCCAATGGTGAGAAATTAGGTACGGTTGTTACCTACTGTGATGGATATAGTTGTCAATACACACATTTGAGAAGTTCTATGCTAGCCTATTCTTGTATTAATCTATTCTCGATGATAAACAGATTTCCCGATACCGCAGTTAGAGTAGCTACTGATTCGATGTATATCCATGAGAAATACAAATCAAATGTAGCTAAATTCACAGATCCAAAGGAATCGTGGGGAAATTGGAGGTTTAAAAAAGAAACACTACATGAGTATTGTAAATCCGCAGACGTTGCTATGGATGATAAGTATATTTGTTGTGACCGTAGTGAAATTCAATCAGAATTTTCTACTGCACCGCCCGTATCCGATCCGATTTGTAGATACAAGACAGTTTATTTAAACGGCTGTGGTGGATCAGGAAATACAACTCGTGCAATCGAATTATTTCGTAGAAACGCTAGCGTTTCCAAGTCAACCATGGTTGTGTTAACACCAACTCACAGACTCGCCAGAGAGATGATAGTACGGGGAGTAAAAGCCTGTACTTATCACAGCTTCTTTCGATGGAAAGGCGATACATGGACTCCTGATCGAATGGGCGATAAATTCATTCCTGAAATAATAATCTGGGATGAAATATGCACGGTATCGTTGACAGTATTACAGACATTTCTATCATGGTTGTTATTGAAAAATACAAAAGTCGTCATGTGCGGGGATCACGGCCAACCACAGCCATTTGTTGGTGGATCTCCACATGAATGGCTAAAAGGATTTGTAGATTATTATGAAGAGATTAATACCGACCATAGATCACTTGATGAACAATTACGAGAATTCAAAGCGCTAATTATATTACAACCGGATAAAATCCAATGTGAAATAGCGCGTGAAATAATTTCAGAAACTCCCATGAATGATTTTTGGGAAACCTAGAGACCAAACGATTTGATAATTGCAAGTAGAAAAATAGTCAGAGACATACTTCAGATGAAATTATTTGAATTACATAAACGTAAATTTGCAACACTTCCAGTACCACTCTGTTATAGACCTAAGGATACACGAAAGCAGAATATCGACGTTGACATTCCTGGACAATTTAGTATTAAATGATATTGTGCTGGTTGATATCAGCGTCGTCGAAGATGCATTGGGGAATTCAAAGAGTTCTGCTGATAAATCCCCATGGACGTTAGGTTACGCAGCAACAATACACTCTTCACAGGGATTAACTATCACAGACACAACTCTTTGGATAGTAGATAATCGCATTGAGTGGTCAAATTTAGTTTATCTCGCAGTATCCAGAGTACGGCGAATAAACCAACTTCGAAGAATTGTTGTTGACGATGAAATCATTGCTAACGATATTATCACTGGTGATTTTATCAGAAAAAAACTCTCTGGGTATAAACAACAGGATAAAAAAAATAAACGAGAATTTGACATTGATGCTGAATTAATAATCACTTTGAAGCAACAACAGAATAATCACTGCGCGAGTTGCAATTGTATAATGCGTTGGCAGTATTCGGATAAAGATCCTCGCCAATTTACCGTAGACAGAAAAAATAACAATCTCGGTCATGTCAGAAACAATGTGAGGTTGACTTGTCTTGAGTGCAACAGACGCAACGGTGCCAGCACCTTAGGTGCTAATTAAGACCACGCGGTGGTAATTGAGTATCCTCGGGAATCACTTGTAACTGTTCGCGTGTAAAACCCCGCTGAGGAGCAGTTGAATCCAGTTTATAGATTGGAGGTCTAGAAACGCTAGCGTTTCCAACAGTTGATCGTGTTATGCCGGATATTTTATGCGTAGTGACGCTCCAAATAGGATCAGTAGCCCTTTTTTTTACCACCTTCAAGTTCTCCTGGTTCGTATAAGTACCTAACAGTCACATTACTACCAAGAATTGGTTGGGAAACTCTAGCGTTTCTAGAGAAATCTTTTTGTGGTTGTGCGGGTATAGATTTCTTTTTAATAGCGTTGACAGGTTTCATATTAATTGTTCTAGTAATCTCATTATTGATTGCGGTAACTACACCTGGTAATCTCTTGACCCATTCACGGGATCGTTTATCCTAGATGAATTCTTTCGCGTATTGATATCCAAATAACCGCTCTGCAAGAGTCCGATTAAACCGTTCAACAATTGCCTGATCGCGATGTAGCGCAGTATGTCCTCGTCTGATGGCGACATTATGATGTTTCATCGTTGTTAAAACAGCGCCTTGAAATTCCTTGCCAGGATCAACTTGTAAAAGATTTGGCCAGCGCAGAGGACCTCGTCGATAAATTTTTTCAAATGCAGAAGCTACTTCAGTGGCTGATTTTGTTTTTAACGGTTCTGCTTCTTTGTATCTACTCGCAACATCAACTAACGTTAACGCCTATTTGTAACCGTTGTCATGCGGCAGAAATAGTATATCAGCTTGATGAACTTCATTAGGTGTTGTAACATCAAAATGCGAGAAGTTAATTTGTTTAGGCGCTGGTAGATAAATTTGCCATATTGCCTGTTTAGATAACCAGTTTGCCGCTGTAGTTTTTTTTACTTTTGATGCGCTAGCGAGTTTATTGATTGCTGCGTAACCTCTCCAGTATCCTTTCGGAGAATAGTAAATAGATTCCATATTAAAATGCTAGCATTTTCAATTACCAGCACCTAACATCAATTTACCCTTCATAGCAGATTTTACCAACCACGAAGCCAATTTTTCTTTGAAGGATTTATCAGGAATAGCATTTAACGCATGAATTAATTTTACATCTGCGAGATGTCTGTGTTGAAGATTGTTGCTTTTATAAGCGACATCATGAACATGACACGCCTTATCAATAGCGTTTATTGGATACTCGCCGGGTCGGGGCTGATTTTGATCATCAAGTCTGATATCTAATCGTGTTCCCGGTCCACAGTAGCTATATCCTGGAAGGTGCTTTTCTCCTGGATACTTTGCCCACGGTGTTCCTGGGAGTTTTGTTAACTTGGCTGCAATATCACCTCCTCGTTTTTTTCTAAAGGTTTCGTGGAAGTAAATCTAAATTTTTTCGTACTACATTGTACGCATTTACCAGAAAGCGCTGATCGATTATTTTTCGTTGTAATCGTCGTCAAGTCATTTGTGCCAGTACGCGTCCTACACTTCACACAAAATAGATCCATAATTTATATATAACAGCATGAATGTAATTGATTATTCAGCTACGAGACGACGGGAACCTATTAAACACCATGCAATGTTACCAAATTCTATTCGCGCGATTATCATCGGACCATCTGGAAGTGGTAAAACACAATTGCTACTTAATTTGATAACGAGATGGATGAAGTGGGATAAGTTGTACATGATTGCTCCGAGTGTAGATGATCAGCGATGTTATGAAGTGTTAAAGGATTTTAACGAAGCCGCGCGAGAACTTAACGGCGATGGTGTTATTGAGTTTATAACCGATATCGAAGAGGCACCTAGCATTGACTCCATCGACGGAAGTATTAACAATTTAGTCGTATATGATGATATCATGTTAGATAATCAAAAAAATCCTGCTAGAATATTTTCCCGAGGCAGACATAAAAACACCGACGTGATATATATCACTCAACGTTACACCCAAATACCAAAAGTGATCCGAGATAACTGCAATATGCTGTGTGTATTTAACGGAGTTGATACTCATACTCTTAGAAATATTTGGCAAACTTGGTGTGGTGGTGATATGGATCATAATCAATTTAAATATTTCTTTAGCCGCGCTCAGACAATCCCACACGGATTTGTGACGATAAATTTATCAGACCCTCGGACAAGATATCGTGTCGGACTTGATCAAATATTTAGTTAGCGCATTAGCAGCAGAGGAGGTGAACGCCAACTAAATGGCGTCTTTTTTTTTACCAAAAGGACCCTTTTAGTTAATATTTATTAGAAAGATCTATTTGACAAATTGAGGACTTCCTAGTAAATATTAACTAGAAGGAAGCATCGTTGACGCCTAAAAAGTTGGTCTGTTCACCTCCTCTGCTGCTCAATGTGATGCATAATAATTTCGAAATAATTCAAAATTATGGTATCATTGCGAATTAATTCAAGGATATTTTGTAGTATTTATTTATGATACATTACAACCGCCAACAAATGCCACATTCCAGGATATAGGTACGTGAAGACCTTCAAGAGAGGAACTCATTCGAATCACATCTGGAAGTCAATACTGTTCGACTATATTTAGGACATTTTGGATTCAGTTCTCAATACATCAAGTTCTTTATAACCTTTCACTTTGAATCATATGGGATTTTGTTGTGTGTTAATTCAACAAAACACGATGGTTTATACTATATTCTGTTACATGCCATACGACTACGGATGGAGTCATAACTAAACACTGGGGTTCATCGACGATAAGATTAACTTTAAAATGTTTACAAAAACTGATATTGGTTGTTTTAAGTGTGATTTTACTTTGTTGTTTTATCTTTATCTTCCATGAATGTTAATTGTGCATACGTGATAAAACAATAACGAAAGAACATGCCATAAAATGTTATCAAGTTGGTCATTGTCCTTTAAAAAGGAGGAATTGCTTCAGATTCCCTCACACTATGATCTCCTAGAAGAGAATGCTTCTTTAATGAAGCAAGATACAGCAAAAGTATATTGGTCTATGATTTGCTGGGATGAATTATCTTCATAAAAATGTTTATAATTTGATCATTAAGTTTCTATCTTGTTCTAAAATAAAATGAAATGAATTGATAAGCAAGCTGTTTGAATTAGAGTTACTAAAATTCCAGCTTCAGATAGCCATATGTTTAATTGCAGAAATATGACAAGAAGACAAACAGTAAGAATATTAAAATAAAATTTCATAAAAGATAAAGGGAGAGAAATAATCGGAACCTGGCAACTACACATATGAATGCAAAGATTACAAATAGAGAGGGAATACAGAAGTGCAATTGAAATTAAAATAATTAGGACTGGCTACAGACCCATCCCCTTTTGCACTAAGCTCTGGTTTTGCTGTTACCAGAGCTTTTAAGTTAGTAACTCTTTTAATAAGTAGTGGGTGGATATGTTTTGAGTACTTCTAAAATGTTAAAATGCATTGGACTATATTATTGAAAAGTGAAGTTGCCCCGTTTGGCGATCAGCATTATGAGGCTAATGTTGGGACAGGTCAACTTGGTATCGGAAAATCGGACTGAGTGAGGACATTGTGCTATGTGTCGCCGGCATGAAGCCTCCATTTCTGCATAGATCGTAGCGATTTGACCAAACTTGTTAAAGCTACGTAATAAATCTAAATCACACAAACACACAAGTATACACTTTACTGTGAGAAAAATTATACTATTCGTACTCTAATTAATGCAATACCGTGAAGGGTGATGAGTTGGTACAAAATGCATATTGACACATGCTTCGTAACAGTGATAAGGGAACCAGACGGACAAGTGCTTGATATGTGGTATTCAGCCAAAAGGTTAATTAAGATTAATATAATATTGTATAGCTCCAGTTAGTGGAAAATATCGGGAAGTGCGTCTGTGTAGATGTAGAACAACTATCATGGTGAACAAAATGATCTACACTTTGGAATATCATGTTGTTACGTTATTGATG
The DNA here is from genome assembly GCA_030141615.1 of Unio pictorum. Classification (NCBI taxonomy): domain Eukaryota; kingdom Metazoa; phylum Mollusca; class Bivalvia; order Unionida; family Unionidae; genus Unio; species Unio pictorum. The sequence continues at coordinate 2,261,711 of JARLTB010000269.1, forward strand.
ATTGATCAGAGTGCAAACGCAGCTAGAGAATGAATATAGAACTATTCCAAACATATTTCTTCGTGATCGGGGTATCGAATATATACTAAAGGCAATACATATTGTCAAACACGCAGGAAAACGACAGCTTAATTTAATTACAAAGAATTACGACCCATTCACTTCTAAAGATTTTAAAGCACTTGCTAGTGATTCTGCAAATCTTATCCCTGTTAAAATAGTAAAAGACACACTAATAGTTCGGAGCTTCTTTGCGCAGTCACTTTAATTATGTTATATAAGGCTTATTCTCGTGAATGTGTTTTATGCAGGGCTTAAAATAACTTTGAGGTATTGATCACAGTGATCCTATTTTATGATCAAGTCTCTATATTCTAATCAGGGTGATAAAAAAACAAGGACACGTTGTCTAAAAAGAACAGGAGCATAAAATTTGTTTGTGTTTGAGAGTTTGTTAGCAAATTTAAAGTCACATATGTACCATCTTCTTTGGATGTAAAAGTGGTGTCCTTGTAATATAATGGAGACTACATAATGACACTGCTGAGTACGAGTGGTCAGTCATTGTCTATCCGAAGTCATACAGAAGGTGATTCTTTTTTCTAGACGATTAAACAGGTTTGGCTGTTTATTCAGGTATCATTAAGTCGTAAAGGTATATGTTAAATCATTTGTATTTCTCTTTGTCTGAGGAGGCTTCTTCTAGTGCACTTATTTTTTAATTTTCATTGTGTGGGGTACGACTTGATTAATGTTCCATTCCAGTATAATGACATATTTGCACTTTCAAGCCTGACGTTCATTATTAACATCAATAAAATTCATTCAAAATTCTTCATGCAGACCTGGCAAATTAGTATACAACGTTTAAGACTAAGTGCTGCTTGATATACAGTAGTCTGTAAGAAATGCGGCGATAAAGAACATTGCATCGCTTTCCACCTGACCTCCATGTTGATGAAATTGGCTATATCGTAAACATACTTCCACGTTTGTAGAACAGACGCTAAGAATTCGAGGAAATGCGTCGGTAAGACAAAAAGTCTGTAGACGATTGGAACACATAATTGTCATGAATTTTTTTCAGATTGTGGAGGCAGCTGAAAGATTATTCCGTAGATAATCACTTGATGCTCTAATTGTACACCAGACAGTAACTTTAGAAGAATTAGGCCAAACGATCCAACAGATTCACTCGGGCTAAAACATTTTAAATCCAAGATTGTAACACTGCTCTTCACTATGACAATACAATTTACTAACGCCTAGGAAACTTGAGAGCCAGTTTTCTTCGTTTTCGTTAAGGTAGTGGAGCCGATACGTATTGTGTTACCTGGAAATTAACTGGCGATGAATGCCTAGGATAATTACACAATTCACAGCACATTGTAAGTTAGATAACGCTGTATACAAGGTGTCTCTAACGAGATGCTTCCTCTGGGTGGCAAAGGCTTGTGGAAGACTGAAGAGACACTTGGAATAAATTAAGGCAACAAGATTGACATCGTAAACCGGAAGTGCATATATGTACTGTTACTTGAGAGTGTAGAGTGCATGCATATACCAGACGTAGTAAGCATGAAGTGTCTATAATCAGTAAGCGGATTAGACTGAATCATACGATTGTATGTATAAACTCTATAAACTATATATATATATATATATATATATGTATATATATATATATATAGATAGATAGATAGATAGATAGATAGATAGATAGATAGATAGATAGATACATAGATAGATAGATACATAGATAGATAGATACATAGATAGACAGACAGACAGACAGACAGACAGATAGATAGATAGATAGATAGATAGATAGATAGATAGATAGATAGATAGATAGATAGATAGATAGATAGATAGATAGATATGTGTGTGTATGAATATATTATCGGTTTGAATAAAATTAAAATATTTTTCTTCAAATGACGTGATGGCCTTTTCAATCTATAATTTTGATTTGAGATTTATGTTTGGATTTGTTTTCCGATATATTAGTCGTTCTCAACTTCCTATTCAAGAAGACAAAGTCTTGAAACAAAACAGGAAACAAGGAAGGTAAAATTAAAGGAATCTTAATTTGTGTCCTTGGTCTTTGGTATATTTGTTATGTATGTGCTATCAACCTTTTCGTGGAGTACACCAGGGTACTTAACAAATCCCATTAACATAGCATATTACCAATGTAAATCGACCTCATTTCGTACGCTCCTTTTCGAAAACTCGTCTTACCGTTGTTACAAGTCATACATTGTTTCCTTTTCCTGATACAGGGTTCGATCCATGTCATTAAGGGACTTTTCTAGCTGTTCATTTTGTCAATGTTGGAATACATACTAAACTCAAACATGATTAACACACATCAACAGTATATATGTTTGCAATATAAGGCATGAATTTTGTCGTGTTCAAATCAAATCAATTTACAGCACTAATCAAGGAAAAGCCTTCCTAAACAATATAAGACAATATGAAACTATCAGATTATGGAACAACGCTTTCAGAATAAAATTGATTCACTGATATGCAATCTGTTTGGAAGTAATATTCACTATTGTATTTTGTTCTGCTTCATTTATTATTAACTTTCCAAAACAACATACTCATTGTCTAATCTTAAATCCTTTTAAATTACCACAATCGAACAAATTCAATACTAACATCCAATGCATTATTGTGTTATTATTCTAATCAAGTTTGGAAACCACCCAAAAATGAACCATTGGTAAATAAACACAATGATATCTAATCAAGCATCCACCCAGAATGCTTAAAGGTGAACTAAGTAAGAGTGAATACATTATATGTCTTACTTTTGGAGTGTCTCGATATCACTCTGTAGTTGCTTGTTAACGGCAAGTGTACTTTCACGTTCTAATACCAGACATTCTACTCTTGATTGAATTCAAAATAAAAACAGATAACTCGAAAACTGCTTTATTGTTAAGCATACTTGATTTAATATATTTATATTTCTTTTAATTATTTGATTGTCAGCAAAAAAAATTATATTACATGCTATTAGACTATACATCAATTCATTGGTTGATCTGAATTATTTTTTCGCAAACACAAAATGTTGACCTAGCTCCTGGCCTTGATTCGGGGTTGGTAGCGTCTATGTAAACAAGTTCTATTTTTATTTTAAAATGATTGGTTGTTGTCAAGAATACAATTGTTTTACGTGATTTAAGAAGTAAACAAGTTTTACAATTTTACCTTTAGAGTAAAATGTTTGTTTTTTAAAGCGTCATGTTAGGCGTACGTATCATAAATATGATTAGGTGACCCCCATCTAGAATTATCAGCTTGGGTATATTATTTAAACTATTTTATGTCACGATGAAAACTTTGTTTTAGAGAGATATGCTCAGTTTTACACTGGAAAGTGTGTTTTAGCTAGTTCGAGCTTTAATAATTTTCATTCAGATCATTTGGATTTTAAAGCATTACTTTGTTCCTCTGGAAATATTTGATGTGCTCATACAGAATTCCTGGACAAATACAATTTAAAAAATATTATTCCGACCTCCAAGACCGGAATATTAAATATTTGTGTTTCTACAAGGAATTGTAGATACGCACAGTACAGACTTCGTCATTCGTCATTGCCTTCCATCTTGGAGTTTCCATCAGGACTTAAAGTTGGATTTATTAGAACTTTTCGTTACCAGGACTTTGTAAATTAATTCGTGGATTATTCTTGGATTTGTTTTGGATTTGATTCATAAAACTGAAAGTTCATTTTCAGGTATACAATCCTGTTAAAGTGAAATAAATTATTTGTTTAAGTTTACAAAGCTAGCTGTTTTCCCTTTTTCTGTTTCTTAGAGATTAAATACTCAACGTATATCACTCTTTCCATGTACATCACGTGCATCGTCGGTGTTTCTTATCTATGCAGTTAACTATACATCTGGACAGTGACTTCGCAGTTTCGGGTTCAATTCTACGTATTTGTATTGGTTTTAAGTGGATACTCTTACGACAAAAATTAAAAGACAAATAACATGGTACGCGCATCATATAAACTTGAATGTAAAAAATAAATATTTAGGAAAAACGGGATTACTTGTCCTGATCTTGTACATTCTTGCATGATGGCTACAGGAACAAACAAACCTTCTATCTGAAATTGTTTACTGACAGTTAGCGTTGAAATCGCGTTCTGATATTATCCATCGTCTTGCCAAGAGTTATTTGTTGGCATAGGAAAATTGTTATCAATGTCATATGTCACCTCATCCGCTTCACTGCATTACGTGTGATGTACTCATTCATTGAATCTATTTGTTTGAATATTATCATGCGACAAATCCTAATGGGATTCAGGTTCGTCGAGGTCAAGTATCGGTCCCAGGTGTATGATGTGAAATACTACGACCTATCCATCATATTTGAAATCCGTTTTGATATATTAAAATTACAGATACAAGTATATACGGATTCGAAGAATTATCATACATATTGGTATGTTCTAGAGATGTGAAGATGAATTGTGTCGATAATTAAGTCAATCTGCAGATAGATGTTATGATATTTGAAAAGGTGTTTGATGTCAGGTTTTGTCCAGACGTTGCAGACTACGTAAAATATCCGCCTTAGTACGCTAACTAAATAAATATTTGCTTATTTTTATATTTCTCCCAATTTATTTGTCGGCAACATAACAAAATCTAGTTTCCAGTAAAGGTCACTGTGGAGTTTTGCATCTAAGTGATTTATCAAATGTAAAAGATCCACTTTATTATTTTCATCATTGCTCTATTATTGTGTAAGTTCCGTCAATACAAAAATATGCAACTTGTCGTATCTAAGTATCCCAATTTTCAGGGAAACAGAATGGCCAAAACATCGAACAGTAAGATGAAAATAAAACACAAGTAGACAAAATTTGAATGTAATTGTTTGTTTTCAAGCCTGAGAGAAAGACACTGTAATTGTATGGACGATATGGCTAGGAGCGTAAGGATGAGCAATTATAACTGTTTGTGTGATCATTTTCTTCGTTAAAGAGAGAAAATTAGAATATGTTTGAAATTTGCATATGTGATAATTGTAATTTATTAAAGTGTCTTACGTATAATAGTACGATGTCACTGTAGCAGAAACATTATATTAGATTTAGTTAAAACTCGTTAGTTGTAGATATGCACGGTACCCATGAACGCTGGCGCAATGCAATTGTATCGTTTTTATCGTGGACTTCAAGCAGGAACCACACTGATAGCCATATTAATTACGATCTTAATTTTTTAAAATAAACTTTTGATAACTTTTGCGATGGTATTATCCGATCAAAGACCTTTTCTGGTGAATAGCTGTAGCATTATGAGCCAAATGTGGCCTCTTATCAATTATACCATCACAATGTGTCAGAAATTCTAGAGCACATTAGTATGGTAAATACCAGAACAAATTTAAATAAACAGAATATGCGATTTAAATCGTTGTGATCTGTGTCGTTTTTTCGAATACCTTTCACTTAAACACTACAGGGTAGACTTATTAAAATATTGCATGATTTGCATGTAAAACAAAACAAATATTAGTTTTCCTATTTAAACTGTAGCGCATTGATTAAACATACAATAGATAATGTACCCTCTGGTTCCAATGATAGGAGATTGTTGTATAGGATCTATAATTAAACGTGACAATCCATATCCATTGGAGAATATGAATCTTGTTTTTTGCCTTCAATAATTATAGGGATGCAAATGGTTAACTAGAAGGGAAGCATTCCCTGTTTACACTGTTCCTTTAAATATTGCATTTGTGTTTGAGTGTGTGAGTATGTGTGTTAGAGGGAGTGATGCCAATTCATCTAGTTGGAACACCACTATACAGACTAACATATGACTTATGTACTGAAATGTGAGTCATAAAGTTAGCCTACATGGGCAGGGCAATATATGTTCTTTGCGATCATGTCAACCAATTCTAAAATGAAATGAACTCGATTCATATCAATCTCACGTAGACAAGATTGAATGTAAACATGAAAAATGCTTTTACTATTTATTGCTTAACATTTTCTACTGGTTATCGAAATCATTTTATTTCTAACCGTCTCATTAGGCACGTTTTTCTTCTTACTATTGTTTTGTGATAAGCAAAGGTAAGTGGTTTGGTTCTCATACTTCAGACTCATCTGTAAAGAGGACACAAACGTTATCCAGGGAAGACATAACAGCAGTAGGTGGATCAGTTGTTTGAGTTTGTGTTTGTGTCCTTATCATTAGCATCATCATTATTGCTGTTTTGAAGAAAGGAAGGCGAGCGTCTATAACGTGATAAATCAGTCTCGAACTTAACATTGCCATATATAAATACCTAATTTTATGAATATTAATTGTATTTTTACTAAAGCATTACATGTCAAAGTGGATTTTACCCATACGTATTATATATGATGTGCAACTAATGTACTAATGACTCGGTTACTTAGACTAAAAAAGTTACTCTCACTGATTTTGCTGGTTCATGCTTTTACCGCTGTCCACGTTTATCTCAATTGTTATTAGTAAAGTTGAAATAGATGTATACCTTATTAGCGGAGGCTTGGGACGTTTTGAGTCTTTCAAAGCTATTAATCTCAGTAACCATTTATATTGATAATAATCTAATATTATAATCGCAGCGTTTAATGCATCAATTACATCCACAAAAGTTGCACCAAGGTAGGTATTTGACAAATTACAATACATGTTAACTTGGCACAATGGGTCCTATCAGTTGTTTAATGATGTTAAAAAAGATAGGCCGGAATTTTCTAATTTTAATGTTTCGGTATATTTTGTAAGTATCGTGCTACATTAATATTACCGAGGATAGGTATTAATGTTTTCATAGACCCGCTAAAGTGTCGATGTTGTACATAATATGATTAGTGTTTTCAGTATCGACCCAAGACATAACCCATATAAAAGAAAAATCTTTTAAAAATGTATTTTCGGATGTTTGCTATCATCTTTTCTGATCAATTACATATGGGTAATTGGAAAAACAACAAAATGTAGAATAGCTTTATCTACTGATTTTAATTTGCCATGGTAATGATGTCTAATAAATGTTTTGAAAAAATCAAATACATTATGCATAATGAATAGTGATTGTATGAGGAGTAATCTTGCTAAAATACACTTGATAAGGCATTGGTAAAGCACGTGATGGCAATCTTGAACATATGTCTTTTAATATATTTTGCAATGATATATGGGCGAGTGTAATGCTTTTTTCCATCCTCTAATGTCTAGGAACACCGATACTGGTAACTCAGAAATGGAGATGAATGAGACAGGTGTAAGCAGAAAGAAAACGTTCGGAGACAGGGCAGCTAAAGAAAGAATAAGTCCATCTTATTATAACGTCACTTCATTATGCATACCTACCATTTCGTAATTATACATATGTATGATATATGAGTGAAATAAACTGTTCCATGGAAAATGTTTGCTCTTTAGCGATTTATGGAACTGCTTAGAAGAATGATGTATAAAGTGTCTAAATGAAAAATTTGTGACACTACTCAGAACACAATATTTCAAGATCTAATTGATAATAATTGTTTAAAGATCAGTAAAGTGGAACTCAATCCATGTTTCATTGCCGTATTTAAAACACGTATATATTTTGCCTAATGTAAGCAGGCGAAGGTCTCATACTTATGCAATATATAGACATGTGTTCAGTGCCTATGGAAGGTTCCGACAATCAATATATTTGTGATGAACTATTTAGTAAAGAAGATCTATACATATATAGTTATGTGTGTGAATATCTATCGTTCATTTAATGCCTCTTAGCAAGATTGTCATATTCTACAAGTTTGTCAGTTTTGATTAATGCAGATGCTAGTATATCGTATGCATACATTGGTTCTTTAAATTACATTATTATACTTCTTTAAAATGAGGTTAATCCTTCATGAAGGAATGAGCAAACGATATTTAAGAAATCTGAGTTAGATCGTACTATCTTGCGGTACAATATGGTGAAACGATAAAATCTTGTAGTTTGTTTCAGGGCATTATTTTAATAGATTACCACATTTTGTTATATGCCGAAAAGCATTTATTTACATTTATTTAATGGTCTTTAAAAGCATACTATATTCCTCGTGGGATGAGGAATTGCATTTCAGACTAATTACATTTAAATGGATGACTGTGGCAGTAGAGTACGAGATAATTCATTACATGATGATTTCATATATGCCAATTGCAAGTTTGTAGATCAAAGTCATTTCATTAGTTCACTACAGTATCTGCATTCATTCCATTTAGCGACTGCCTCCAGGGATGACAGTGAACATGCGGTTACTCAGATCATAGAGGATGAATATGAGGTAAGACAAGATAAACGTTAAACCAACTAGTTTATAAAGCAGACCTTCAATTGATCCAATATAATATAAGTCAATATCTATTTACGGGTTTATAGTATTGTTTTATGAATCAACAGTCAACAGAAACGCAGACAATATGAAAACTCCACTCTGAACTAGTATTATTAGATGCAAACATACCACTCTTATTAATGTTTACGAAACGTAATGACCTTGATATGGACATTTTGGCCACACTCGTTTAATATTTATATCTTTACACTTATAATCATCGTTTGAGTCAATAAACACAGAGTTCAGCATTCAATGTTTAAAATTAGTTGCGATATCAAGTTATTTAAAGTTTCAAAATTACGTAGAAATGTTTAGAAATTTATCTTAACCTATATAATTAACTATATTTTTTTATTTTATTCAAATGAAAGGAATTAAAATAATGTAAGGGAATGAAAATAGAACAAGAGTAGGCAGTGAAAATGAGTTAGTAGTTAACTACACGATTATATACATCTATTTCCGACGCAATAGTATTTATGACAAAGATGACGATAATAATAATCAAAATATCTTTACGTCTGAAAGAATTTTTTTACAGCTGCTTAATAACACAAGTTTTATTTCTTTTTCATCTTAATCCTTATGTGTCACGACTGCATCGTTCAAAATAAGTCACCTACAATATTATTGATCAGGAAGCATGTATGCCCAGTCCACAGTCTCTGAACATTATCAATATTTGGATTAAAATGAGAAATCTATATAATTCATTTATAATGATCTGAATTAGTACTGATAATCGAAATAATGATCTTGAACAGTAAAATAACATTATTTGGCAGAGAACGTGAGACAGAAGAATGCAGCACATTCGTGAAATTCTATTACAACGCTGATGCATTAGTCAGATGTCAGTAGCTTGTAAACAACATCATTATCAAAGAGATGCTACTTCATTTCAAAACGAGTTTATATCAACGGCCAAATGCATCTGAAATCCTGGTTAATATCACTAGTCACGTATTCATTGCATCATTTCACTAGTTCGTTTCATTACATCCTTGTGCTATCCCTTTGACAACCATCGGTCCACCTTCATGCAGAAACAATGCAGGCCATACAACAAAAGCAACTCTTTTACCAGTGTTCGTGTAAGGCCTAAATTTGTTCAGGTCTAGCATCTTTTCAGAGCTATCGCCCATATCAACATCTGCGTCTAAGTGCATTGGCCTCTCTTGCACTCCCATCTTCCAGCACAAGTCAATGCAGATGGCCAAGTACTCGGAGGTCTTCGGGAATGCATCGATCGATACATCAAACTTCGTCAAAAGTACTGAATGCAAATGCTGAAAAAAAGTCTAAAATATATCATTAATTTTGTCTCAATCGGATTGTCTGTGTATTTTCATGCCGCTCGATCTGTATAACTATCACTGGTAAATTGCACTATAATGATTAATACGAAATAAGTCTATATTATGTCGCAATTTATTATAATGTTATTAAGCTGTACAGCATCTTGAAATAAATGAACAACACTAGATCATTCGATTATGACTATACATTATCAATCGATAAGACCTGTTATACATACCATGTGCCTAAAATGACCTTTAGATACCATATTAAGATTTTGTGAAAACAACACATTTCATGCCGATTGACACCATACATGATTCAATACGTCAATCTGAAAAGAAACTCGTATTGTCTGACCCACTTTGTGAATTGCAATTAGCAATCAATGCATTTGGTGAAATAGGTCTCGACTTTTCTCAATCCAACATCTATACGCAAGTATTACCCTAATTAAGGTAGTTTGTAAAGCACACAATGGCTTTTAAAAGGTTAAAATAAAATAGTTTATTTCTTTACTGTTATCATTACCTTGTGCCTAAAATGACCTTTAGACTAACACAACCCAAACAGAAACAAATATGTATGGATTAATTTGGTAGCTAGCGTGCATAAATCGTTTGTAGCTTCTACTGACTGGTCAGTTTAAGCGAATTTTGTAAGCAGCACACATGCTTCAACCATAACGATGTGCAATTATATTTCATATAATTGTTTATTGTAATTGTTTACAATTAAGTGGTTATATGACACAGCTCTGTCGCGTATCAACACTATCAAGTTGCGTTACATAAGATACGATACATCATCGATACTCATATAAACATGATGACCTTTTCATTTTAAGATACAGTGTCAATGATTCGGTGTATATAACACCTTGATATAATGGTTGCATGTCTAGTATGGAAATTTACATACAGACATAGACTTATCATAGACAAGTTTAAAATAAACTCAATAATAATACTACTAGTTCAAGATCGTTTGCTTTCTGTGATATTACGTCATTTAAGGCTTCATTTTATTTAGATGCATATCTCATATTGCTCGCCATGACCAGGTTTGTGTAATGAGTACATAATTTGAACATAATAGTTAGCTCATGTCTTCATTTAAATGTAGCTGGCAGTAAGGCTTAACCGTCAAAACAGAATTATTAATACAATTTCTTTCTCATCATGCAAGGAAAATCTTCTGTAGAACAAGTTAGAGTGTGGGATTGCAGTAGACTAACACACATCATCATCATCAACATCAGTCTCTTGACCTAATGTAGTCGTTGAGGCACTGTGCTGCTGACCATCTGAATATTTTCCTCCACTTGTCTCAATCATGTGTCAATGCATGTGTCTCCTCAAAACTTTTCCTTGTCCATTCTGCGATGTTGTCAGTCCACTTTATTCTCTGTCTACATGTTTTTCTGCCACCTTGGACGCTGCCCTGCAGTATTGTTGTGGATAGACTGTTGGCTCTAGTGACATGGCCATACCATTTCAGCTTTCTCTTTCTGACAGAGGTCTTCATATTGACCTACAATGTTCCTGACGGTGTTACGAACATTTTCGTTTGTGAACTGGTCCACGTAAGAGATACCATGGATGGTTATGTAGCATCTCATTTCAAGTGCCTGGATTCTTCGTTGTAATTCTTCAGTCAGTGTCCCATCCTCACATGACTATAGAAAGATTGAGATGACTAGTGCTCTCAATAGTCTGATTTTAGTTTTCAGACATATATTCTTGTCTCTCCAGATGGGTCTTAGCTTTGACATAGCTGCCGTTGTTTCTGCTGGTGACAAACTTTCTGCTCTGTATCCCTCTTCCGTGATTAGGGAACCAAGATATTTGAATTGGTCCATTGTTTCAAATTCCTGTCCTCTGACTTTAATATTGGTTGAGATTTGTTTTGTTTTTTTAAAGCTTTGTCTTCTTGGTACTTATCTCCATGTCATGACAAATCTGGAAGCTGTTTTAAACCAGGTTCTTCACTAAGGTGGCACGCCCATCTTCACTGCATTATAAGTTCAGCTGGGATGTCGTCTACTCCAGCTGCTTTCCCATCCTTTAGTTCTCTTATTGTTGACTCCAGCAATAAGAGACTAGCACAGTCATTCACAAGGTACATCCTGCGGATGCAATACAACAAAGGCCATCAAAGCCAAAATTTAACCTTTCGTATATCATGCATATCATTTGTTGTCAGACTGGGCGTTTGGCATCTTCCCCATCTGAATCCTGACTATACACATCAGCCTCTATCCCCCATTATTTATCAAGCAAGAGAAATACAGAATGCATAACATGTGGATAATAAGTCCACGAAATTAGTCAAAACATATACTTATTCTGTAGGTTGTATCCGGCTACTAGACAGCTAGCCTCATTAGATAGAGTGATGCTTTTCAGGCTATTTGCTGTACGATTGCGTCATCCACAACTGTGGTAGATTGCTTCAAAACGGTTGATATTTCTATACTTGTATTGGGTATAAGTCCACAACCGCACGATTTCGTTTTCGTGCATGGAGTTGCCAGTGAGGTTTAATTTCTGCCAACACGTTTTCAAATTCAGCGAAGCTAATTATTGCCTCATCAATATCCACCAAATGGAGCTATGTAATCGTGTTGAGACTGTGCTTTGTGCCATTGCAAGAAGCTCTGAATAGGCACGTATTCTCAAATGCAATTGCATCAACATTACCTTGCTGGCACAGACAGAGACTGGATTACTAGTGATATAAGCACAACAATAATTCCAATTAATGATCATACGATGGATGATGTGGGTTTCCTTCCATCCACATCAGCACCAGAATGTGTTGCTACCGCAACACCACTTATATGTATAGCATATAGGATCTAATAAGTTGTTTGCATCTCACAATCAACACGGTCCTATTGGTACATTTACCTCGCAGCTGCTGCCCCACTTCGATTTGTTTCACGTTGGTAACGTAGCAAATTACCGTTTTTCTTGCCACAACTATCATGAATTGAACATCTCCACCATGTGAAAAGTTCAATTTCCGGCGACTGCCCGTTCTTTTGGTTTAGCTCCCGTTCAAACAAAAGCACACCAAAGTTTACATCTAACGATTGTCTCTGCCCAAAAGCTGTTACCCGAACAGGTGCATCCTCGTTAGAATACCAATTGAAATCTTTTTAGTTTAAATTAAATCAATGTTAGTGTAAAATATTCGTCGCTCAACATATAAATGGTGGATACAGTGGCGAACACTACGTCGCTGCCATAGAAACCAATTGAGCTTGCGCGTCTTGTGATTATGTCTTCTTTTGCGCGTTTGCCTGTAGCAGATCAGTGTGATTTCATAGGACGAGTTCTACTTGACCCTTAAATTATATGACAGCTCATACAAAGGCTTGGCAACACAGCTATAAAGTTGGTTTTCATCGCGACGTGTAAAGAGGCTCGTTTAAACAGTAACAATAAAAGAGTGAAAACAATAAAGTCTGTAAACGTCAACAAATTATAATATTTCCCATTTAAAACAATGTCAAACATGAGGAAAAATTACGGTTATAAGTATACAATCTATAAAAAGATCCAAAATTAATCCAAGAATTAAAAGTAGAAGTCAAAGTAATAAATATTTTAAAGAATCTGAGTTGGAGTCCCATTTAAATCTAAAATGAAGGCGATTACGTATAATATAGTCAGCGTAGTACTGATGTGTCAAGAGTTATTTGTTGAACAACATAAATAATACTGTGGTGTTTGATTTGAATCCTGTAAATTTCGATAATAGTCTTTGTGTAAGAATTCATTTTTAGCAAAATATTCGATGGACAAAAAAATCTTTAAAAATCAAAATAATTTGAAGACAAATTAAATATTAAACTCAAACTGGTCACAAAAGAGCACTTCAATGTCTCAAGCGTTCAAAGGCCAACTGCCATATTCTGCCCAATTTCTCTATAGGAAAACGTGTTACACTAATGTAAGACGCAAAACTTGTTCCTGAATGATGGTAAACGTCCTGAAAAAGCCAGAGTTTCGAAATACGTTTTACATATTATTTGCCACGTACTCCAAATAGGGCCTCCATTTCACTCTATGAATCCCACACTAAGAAAATATAAAAGAAATCAACAAAAATTTAATTCGAATCATGAAGTAAGGTCAGGAACTATGTCAGCATTAGATTAAAAGTTCCTAATATTAGATTTACGAAAACGGAACTGAATTTCTAGAAAATATCGAATCAAGTCAATACAACTACATTGTAATAACATGTAAAGGAATCAAAGAATAAAACAAACTTGAAACCAGCAAACAAACAATTCAACTATAATATAAATTAAATCAAGTATACACAACATTATACAGTATTGATAATGTGTATCTGTTTTGACTACTATCTTGAAAGAAATCTTCCACGTGCTGCGCATTTCGATATTTCTCTTGCTTGCTAAATCAAGGGTGAAATTTTCTGCAGTTTTGTTTTGCTTTCTATGGTTTAACGCCATTTTTCAGCACAATATAGGCTATACATGGCGGCCAGTATTAACGGTGGAGGAAGAACCCGGAAAACCCCTAGAAAGAACCACCGACCCACGAGAAGCTACTGGCAAGGTTTCTCACATAACTACATTAGCCGAATCTTCGACTCGAACCCACGCAGACAGAGGTGAGATGGCAGTGATCCGTAACGGACAGCGCTTTAGACCACTCGGCCACTCGGGACCCCGAAATAAATAAATATCCTGCAGGCACAGATCTAAGGGTACGCTCTACATTTTCAATCGGGCACTAGTACTATACATAAACACCACTTGTCCTTAACACGGTTAGATACATTACCTTCACGGCTTCATCCCGTAATGCAGTCGTCGTTGTACGCCAAATACGTTTAATTTCCTTTTCCTGATCAAATCTCATTGTAGTTGTACAGACAAGATGCTGAAAAGAAATGTACCTTATTTCAACGCTCGTATGTATCATAAACAATAATACATATGTATTGTCATGTATATTTTGATACGAAGTAATATTAGAAAACACAGGATTAGAGAGAACGGCTGTTAAGGTCAAGTTCATAACCATATGATCAAGAATGCAAGGTGACCAAATGTAGTGACCAGTATGCAGTGACTCGCATATCTTTTACATCAAAATGCAATATGATTGCGTACGGAGTATCTTGCAGCAGCTTAAGTTTCTCCTTGTCTAATAATCGATGAACGAATATCCTTTAAAAGTACATCATATATATATATATATATATATATATATATATATATATATATATATATATATATATATATATATATATATATATATATATATATATATTTGTATTTCTTATGTAATTATTATGTAAGCATTAAAAACGATAGGTTCTTTCGCTTTCTCGTGCGCTTGACAGGATAATTAGATCAAACTGGGTTTATTCATGTAGTCGAGTGTTAAATTAGAAATTTTCGTTGAGTGTAGCTGCGCAACTGTTGTCCCTACTTTCAGAAGTTTCGTTCTTTGTATAAGGGGAGGGGAGGGGAGCTCTTGATCGAGTGGGTTTAGACGTTAATGCATGAGAGTTATACTATGATTTGTGGTAAGGAGCGATTCGTGTTTGGAACTTTGTATGGCTCTCTATTATACTGTTTGTCAATATATATGTGTACGTAATTATATGGTATAGAAATGACACCGCTCCTGTCTAAGCTGAAATACGTACCTCTTCTTTACTTGCTTCTAAATTGATGGTTGCGTTTGTATTGTCCGACTTATGTGATGAAAGCTCAGATTGAGTGGCAGTTGTTTTAGTCCCCTGTTCATGCACGACATATGAAAATATAGAAACGCTAAACATTCATGATTTCTCAGGTTTATGAAAATTTAAAGTATTTAATTATTAAATTTGACAAGTATTTGAAAGGATATTTAACCACATAATTTTTAAAAAATAATGTAAAGAAAATGCATTTTGCGAATCAATTAAAATTTTCTTACATATGATATATTTAAGCGATACTTGAAATATATGCAAAATATCATGTCTATATCTGAAATATTTACCAGGCAGTTTAATATTAGACATTGTAATAAGATCTAAGCAATCGTATGTACTATTATAGTAAACATTTTACCTCATGAGACCCTCTCACACACGCAAAAACATGAATATCGATAGTAGACATAATGGACTGTAATGACCGGTATCTCTCCCACGTGATTTCCATGCATTTGTGGAAAGACATCTGTAGAAAGAGATAAAAAAGATAGCTTGACCCAAGTCAGAATGAATGAATAAATTTTAAATTGACATATTTTTAATAGTAGAGTTTGTTCGAAATTGATTTTTAAAAAAATGTAATCATAATGTTTCTCACCACTGCTCTTATATCGTGGTTTTATTGTATGCTTCAGGTGGCCTTTATTGAGATAAATATAACAAAGGTTCCTGATATATATATATATATATATATATATATATATATATATATATATATATATATATATATATATATATATATATATATATATATCTTGCCTTTTTACTGATTGTCTTTGAGAAAATGTAAAGTCTACAATCTAAAATGCGCATAATATGGGTTTGTTTTCCATTCCTATCAGTAAAAAACATCAATACAAACAATTATGCACCAGGATCATATCAAGCAGCTTTCCAATAGCTTCTTTGTCTGTTAGGTTCCGACTAATTAGTTCTTCAAAGGCATCTGTCCATTCATTGTCATACAGCTCCGAGTAAGTTTCTGCTAACTTGTTAGGTCTATTTGCATCACTCAGGTCAGCTATATTCGTATTTTCATGGATAAGTCTGTCTCCAGCAAGCTTACCCAGCCTTGATGATATGCATAAAAATTGAAAAATAGTTTAAAATTATGTCATATTGTTTATAATTGTTATTATATAATCTCCTTACAAAGTGACGCTTTAAAAACAGAATCACTGTTTTTTCAATCATCAAAGTGAGTACCCTTACCAACGGCGAGTTCGACTTCGAGGATAATAAAAGATTACATAGTTTTAATGTAACTTAGCAACAGCAAGTTAAGTTTGCACAGTTTGAAATAGTAAAATCACCAGAAACTTCATCACTATCGTAGAACAAAGACTGATTCATCACTACATATCATATTTCTGACAGTCTTCTAGAAAAGTTTGATCAATATAAGAACACTTTAAATAATGAGATTGTAATTTCTTTTCCTGAGTTGATCTTTAACATTGTATTAAATGTTGTGAAAATATAGCATATTGCGATTTTATAAATTGAGTGTGTAAGAAATATAAAGTTCACCTATTTAACAAATCATCACATTTTATTTGAAGGCCGTCAATTTGTTTCTGTTGATTCTCCGTCTTCATGACTTCAGCGTCGTATAATGCTTTAAACTTAATCTCTCTTTGCTGATGGTTTGCCATCTGTATCTGCATCATTGCCATGCTTAAAACAATTGTTGTAATGGATCATAAAACAATACAATGTAAAGGAATAGCATATTATCAGTTATACAAAATTTTAATGCAACGTATTATGAGATTGCAACCATGTTCCATAACAAGAGGTCTCTGTAGTCTTTGACTTTAGGTTTGATTGAAAGTCAAGCGCAATAGGCTGTGAGTCTTAAGAGGCAGCTGATAGAAGTATCGATGGGACGATTGAGTAATAAGAAAAAGACGTAACATTGCTACATTTTCGGCAAAATAGAAAAACGTTTCTGAAGTAAACAATAATGACAAAATGTATTAATACCTTTCTGTTTAATACAGTGCTCACTAAATGCCTTTTTACGCTAAGACGATTAAACATTCGTTCTATGAACCTAGATCCAGTTTGTAGATTCACAAAATTCGCTCTCGTCCAAAGTTGTGTTGTCCTCATTAGCATTAAATCGTTCAGAATGCCATGTATTTGTACATAGAAGACACTGTCTCTCACAAAACACACTTCCCTCTTTATCAAAATCGGAACTATATTTACATAATTGGCTATCTATTGGTTATTGGAATAATATACATCTGAAAGCAACACTGTAAGTATAACATAAACAGATGCATTTCAATAATGCGGAAAAGATAATGAGAGCAATAATAATAATAATAATAATAATAATAATAATAATAATAATAATAATAATAATCTGTCATATTTAAAGAGGGTATCTCAATAGGTTAAATGCACATACCACCCTTTGACAATCGCTACAAACTCATGTCTACATGTAGTTTTATGCAAATGAATCTCTCCATGAAAATAAATAGTTTCAAGTAAAACATCTACAAATACATGCTAAGATATATTTTAAAAAGTATGACGATTAAACTGCATATGTACATTTCAGTTTGATCTCCAATAACTCTGTATTAGTCACTACTTTTAGCAAGATGTATTGTTAACATAGTAGTTAATAGTCACTTAAAGTTAGATAAACATTTACTATATTCTGCAAAAATACTGTATGTGGAAAAGTTTACGGCAGTATTATACTTGTTACAAAAAACACCAGTAGAGAGATGATCATACTGTATAGGCATTTTAAAACTTATATTTGTCTAGGCTCTTAAGATGCAGATTTGAATTACTTCATATACATTTTCAGACAGGATTCATCCAAATTTACCTGAATTTAGCAGATCGAATACGATTGATAAGCGAGTTTCGTATTTTAGCTCCTTAATAGTGTACACTTGCTTTTAATGTTCAATGCGATGTTTTGAGAATTCTAATGTTGTGTTTTAATTTGACCTTATTTTATAATGATATAGACAAGACGTTTGGTTGCTTAACTGTCATGAACTCTCGAAAAGTTTCTTTGAGACATTTATAAACCAGAACGGCTTTCAGAAAATGAATTCCATCTTCTAATTTTAACCACTTTAAATTA
The DNA here is from genome assembly GCA_030141615.1 of Unio pictorum. Lineage (NCBI taxonomy): Eukaryota > Metazoa > Mollusca > Bivalvia > Unionida > Unionidae > Unio > Unio pictorum. The sequence continues at coordinate 2,280,298 of JARLTB010000269.1, forward strand.
TGTGAATATGCCTAATAATAGTACATCAATGTTGACATCAGGAAACATCGGAGCTGCTTCTTTTGTAAGCTGGTGAATTATGTCTAGTTGGGAAATAGTACGAGTTATCCATATTTCTTAACAGTAATCAACTGCTGGAAGTATATACGCATAGTATAAAACAATTGCAGCTTCCTTTGATAGTTGTGCCTGCATTTTAATAAGCATTGCAATATTAGGTGTGAGAGACCTACATTGTCTACTTATTTTCCACCTTAAGACTTCTGGTACAAAGTAATATTAACAGCTTATCGTCATTTATATTTTTAACTAAGTTATTATTAATGTGCAATAAGATATGTTTTCTCTTTTGAAACAGTGTTCAATATTAACTTTCCTGAATAACCAATCTCATACAAAGGTGATAAAATTATTTTATGTTAATCGAATAGCTACATCAACGGGATTGTTACGTGTAATGTGCATAAACGTTAGGTACCACGACAACTATACAAGTTGCATACATATCAATAGTTATTTGCCGTACGTGTTATTGGTACATAAATGTATATATATATATATATATATATATATATATATATATATATATATATATATATATATATATATATATATATATATATATATATATATATATATATATATATGATATTTAAATGTTATTACCAATCGAGTTAGAATAAAATGTATTATAATGTCATAAGGTAAACATAATTATACGCTAATACCAAAAAAATATTCCCACCTATCATTCGCTTTTTTCAACTGCTCCCTGTCCGATTTCCACTTTTCATCCACGGCTTTGTTCAGGTCTTTTTGAATCTGAAAACTATACCTCAGCTGTAAAATCGTTTTACCTCAGGAAAGGAAATGGTTTGATACACAAATAAAATGTGAAAAAAACTATATATATATATATATATATATATATATATATATATATATATATATATATATATATATATATGTATCAGTGCAAAACATATTTGACAGGATAAAAGGAAATTTACCACATATGTCATATATCAGATATTAGATATTTTGTATTGGATGTAAGGTTTGTGTAACAATTTTTTCTTTTCAGATTTCACATATCTGTGGCCAATGAACAAGTGCGTATACAAAACGTTAAATGGGCGAATCGTCGTATGACAAAAGAATTAAAAGTGGTATTGTTGTGCAAAATGTATTCAAAGTTGTTATTTCTTCCAGAAATGAAACCTAGCCGATTGAAAATGACTACAATGTAATGTTCTGCTCGCGCTGACAACAGATAGGCATCGTAAATGTAAAAAAGGAAACTTTAAAATAGAACTAATGTTGCTGTTTCGGTGATCAATCTAAGATATAAAAATATTTATACATACTTTACTTGACACTGTTCCAAATCATCAGTCAGAACGTCTATTCGTCTGTAGAAATAACAAGGATAATTAATTCTGAGCAAATAAATATATAAACATATACTAACAAAGTTTATTGTTATTTTGTTTGTATTTCTTTTTCCAATAATAATAATAATAATAATAATAATAATAATAATAATAATAATAATAATACCAACAACAACACAATGATTCACTGATACATTGTAATGTTGAGAATTGTCATTAATACCATACTATGTAAGAGTCACTCACAATATTCCAAGACGTGGCTCCTACTTACATACTTTATCGAAAGGGCATCTTCCTGTGTATGTCCACAAACACCCCATACGACTAAAGAAATAATTGTTAATAACGCATCAAGAACACGCCATTACCAGGCCTTTAGTATCACACCCCCAGCCATACAACTAGGTCTCCATCAATATTACTTTAAACGAATTATTCATTCCCCTGAAAATACGTAAACACACAGACAAAATGACAATAAAAACTGACAATGCATACACATTACAAAATATCACTTCAGACAACTTAAAAATATATGATCATATTGGATATTACTAATGGTATAACCAATTGGAAGTATAGGGATCGACAATACCTTAAGACTGGAGCATAACAAACTATTCAAATCATACTATTGAAATAAAGGGAGCAGGCATATTGTCCTTATGCTTTTCAGTATCACCAAACTGGATTGAACGTGAAGATAATCGAAACCAATTACCAAGAAACTGTTCAGTTCGAACACATACTGATGAGGTTGGCGTCCAATATATATACTCAAAACTTTACAATGAGTATACATTATCTCGTATCAAGATCATAATTTAAAAGGAAACAAGCTTTTCCAAACGGTATTCATCAATGTCAAACATATATTTATGGATGGTCGCTGTACTGGAAACATCACTACTCATTCCATTGAGAATACATACTATTTACATTCACCGCTTCCTTTATGAATGACTTTTAAAACTATTATCACAGTTTACCTTGCTATGGTTGTTTAACGTTTAATATTTTCTAAACTCTGATACAACTATACAAACCCGGCTAGGCTTTTATGTATATAGTCAGCAATAAATGTTTCAAACAATGATTTATACATACGTGTGTATGTGTGTGCACATTCAAAAGCAAGCTGCTCGTATACACTTTATTCTAAATAAAGTATACACGGCTATGTAAGATTTAGGATAAGGAATCAAAAGCAATACAATTTGTTCACAATGTTATCGTTATATTGAATGCTCGAGAGGAATATTTCTAGGAATCACAAAGTTCAGGCGACATACTAACTTTTATCATTGAAAATCATGTCTCATTGTATCAAGTAAATTTAATACATTCTAATAACAAACGAGTTCGCAAAACCCCATCATGCATTAAAACTTTAGACATTATATTCGACGGACAATCATGAATAATCCATGTAATCAATAGGCTTAGTCCTAACTTCAGAGAATTCTGATTCTTGTTGGAAAAATGTGATTATTGGATTTAACTGGATCAGAAGGAATATTATTTTTTAGTTTCTCTTTCTCAACAATAATAGTGTCATTATATGTTGTACTCATTCCCCGAAAAATGCAAAACAAAATAAAGCAAATACATTTGACGTATCAAATGAAAGAATATATTACAATAACATATGACCTATATGAGAAATAAGTATGATTCCGTCGACAGTTGCAAATATTTACTGAAAGGTAGCTAGATTAAATTAACGTTATTGTGATAAAAAGTAATAGGCATTTGGAAAAATAAAATAAGTAAATTTTGAAAAAAATTTGATGTTGAACTTGTCCCGTATTAGCTAGGGTATGTACTTCAAGGATCTTTTCTATATATAAACAAACACTTGAAGCTAGATATAAGTTTAATCATACAATGGAACTTATTTTTCCTTTAGAAACCAAATACAATGGTTTAATTCAACAATTCATGATAATTCTTGGCTTCGGGTAAGTATACCTATGTACAGAAAAATAGACAACACAATCAATTGCTATGTATTATGTCTTGTTTGTTGACTGCTACCAATGTAATTCGACAAATGTGCTCGTAGTCTGCCAACCAGTCACATTTATTTTAACAAATCTGTAGTTTGTCAGTCACATTTATTAGAACAACTCTGTAGTTTGTTTCATCATGGATGTTAACTGCACGTCATACGTGACCTCTTTTGCTACCTATGTTTGACCATTTCATGTGATGATAGGCTCTACGTGAGGCATTCCTCGTGACTTCTGAATAATCTCCTGTCTTCATGATAATGATTTTGAAAGTGAATTTTGCCACGAATTAAAGATCAATGATAATTACCATGTTGCTAATCGGACTCTGATCTGGCATTCAGGAAACTGATATTAAACACTAAGATATTACAAACGGTCACTTCCCGTGACTTTCGTCGCCATCAATAGTATCCTGGAATTGAAGAGCTTGCCATCAGTCCTTTACATGTTGTAGATTTCGTGACATGCTTTCGGATGACATAAATCAATATAGATATACTCATCTATCTGACGAGAGTTGGAGCCATGACACAACATTGCTCTTTCCATTGCTAACTGGGAACGTTTCAAATATCACACCTGAATCAACAACAGGTGCAAGCATGTGGTCAAAGAATTCCCGAAACGTCACATCGACCTTTTTCTGGAAAAACAAATTTTGCTAAGATCGAGGATAGACGGCCGCGGATAAATGTCTTAAAGGCATTTTATTGGGTCAATGATTACCTTGTAAACCTTGTTTCCTGGAATGGCTTTTGGAGTTGACGATCTGGAAACATAACGTACTTTGTTCCTCGTTTTTTCCTCAGGATACATTGGTTCTCTGGTAGGAGCCCTTGACGGATATGATACACGCGACGATTCAACAAATGCTAGACATTGGGTTTGTGGGCTACCGAAACATTGAGATGCCCTTGTGGTTAACGGATGATTGTCTGTTGCATTTCAGCTTGTGTAAATTGCTGACATATGCGTCATTGTATCGATGCTGAAGTCTCATTTCTTAAGTGAAGAATTGCTGTCTTCTGTAGCTCACTTTTTCATAAGTATGAGTCCAATGCTGTTGCATTTGCTAAATCCATTTTTGACAATGACACCTTGCCAAGTCAAATTATAAGTGCTAATACTAAGATTAAATTCATTAACGATGATACGCGTGTATAATGTTGTTACTAATGGATAATGAGACTCCAGGTAAATGTAAATATGTACTTTCTCTCTTCTGGGTTCACAATGGTGTGTACAGAGATGCTTATGGTAGTTGCATGTCTTTGTCTAGATAGTTTGGTACTCATTCGTATGTTCATGCCCTTTAGGAGAATGTACGAGCTTGTAATCGTGTACAGACACATTAGCTTCGCGTCGCTTTGTATTGATTTGTTCATTCAAGAGCAAGGTGTAGCCAGCCCATACTGCGTTCACATGTCCTCCACAGCTAGACGAATTTCACTCAAAGCTCAATTCTAGATTTTAAATCTGACCAAGTTGCAAACATATCGCAGTGTTTCTTCTTTCTGGTCTATCTGCTTATCGACTTTCCAATAGTGTTTCAGGAAAATGGAGTACGTTTCTCACATTGTGCTCTGTCCGCCTGATTGTGGTGAACACGGTTAAGGAGAAACAAGCCCCTTCTCATGCAAAAAGACGTGAACATGTTGATTATATAAAGGGATGCACTGACTGCCAAGGAACTGCCGCGTTCCATAGCTGTTTCGGTTTAATGAAGCCGACCTTAAGGCCGGAACCGCTTGATTTCTGATTTTCAGTTATAGATGCTAATATATCAACAACAGCTTATGTTCACCCTTTTCATCGACACCTGATTTAAAGTTGTCTGTTGCAGGAGGTGAACAGTGTCTTTACATGCCTGTGAGTTGTATTTAAGTGAGAAGAGGATATGCACGTAGTCGATCGCACACTCTCGTGAAATTTTGCCATAATATAGTCTATGCAAACGATGACCATCAGTTCGTACCGGACTTGAGCTAAAGCCTTGCACTGCCACACTGCTTCAGCAATTAACCGTTAGAGCTAGCAGATGAATTTAGCTTCCTTGAGTGGTTATATATATAAGTTTCAATGAACAATGTTACACGTACTCTGATAATTGTACAAACTGGACCATAATATTGTGTTTTCGGTGGAACGATTGTTCCTACCTCTGACACTCCTCTGTAGATTCAATGTCTTTAGCTGGTATTCAGGCTATGTTGTTTGTTTAAGATAAAAAAGAAGCTCAATTTCTGTTCCCTTTTTTTTTTTTATTTTTGCTGTGTTCGTACATGTAAACGAAACACACGGTCTTTATTTATCTTATACGCCATGTACAGAAAAAATAAATGAACACAAGCCTATCAACAGTTTATTTTTATAACAGCAATCAAACGAATGCTTTTCTTTAAAATCTTATACCTACATATGTTAAATCAAATACATGTAGATGTACTTTACTAGTACGGATCAAACGGTTATATATCATATTAAGAACTATAAATCAAATAAGGGAGCGGACTACATTTACAGCAAAATATTCACGACGAAGAAGAAATGATATCGAAATATGGTGCAAGTGAACAACATAGTCATTTAGTAGTATTCGCCTTATTATAATTGTATAAACTGGACCATAATGTTGTGTTTTCGGTGGAACGATTTTTCCTACCTCTGACACTCCTCTGTAGATTCAATGTCTTTAGCTGGTATTCAGGCTATGTTGTTTGTTTAAGATAAAAAAGAAGCTCAATTTCTGTTCCCTTTTTTTCTTTATTTTTGCTGTGTTCGTACATGTAAACGAAACACACGGTCTTTATTTATCTTATACGCCATGTACAGAAAAAATAAATGAACACAAGCCTATCAACAGTTTATTTTTATAACAGCAATTAAACGAATGCTTTTCTTTAAAATCTTATACCTACATATGTTAAATCAAATACATGTAGATGTACTTTACTAGTACGGATCAAACGGTTATATATCATATTAAGAACTATAAATCAAATAAGGGAGCGGACTACATTTACAGTAAAATATTCACGACGAAGAAGAAATGATATCGAAATATGGGGCAAGTGAACAACATAGTCATTTAGTAGAGCAGCAGAGAGGGTGAACAGACCACCCTTTTCGAGCAAAAATAAGGCTTCCAGATAACGTTTTCGAGCAAAATATGGCCTATAGACTACGTTTTCGAACAAAATATAAGACTTCCAACGAAATCTCATTTAACCAAAAAAAAAATCTCCATTTTTGCAAAACGGAGATTTTACGATTTTTTAATCAATTTTGCTCGCAACGATGTGGTCATTCACCCTCTCTGCTGCTATGGGTTAACAAAAAATAAGAAATGATTTTAACCGAATATTTGATCCAGTCCGATACGATATCGTGTCCGAGGATCATGTAGATTTATTGTTGCGAATCCGTGCGGAGTCGACTGAGCATGACTAAAGAAATCTCGAAATTGATTGAAGTCCATATCAGAACACCATGTCTGCCATATATTTCTAAGAGTATGAGTATCAACGCCGTTGAATACAGAAAGAATATTGCAGTTATCTCTGATGACTTTTGGAACCTGAGTGTAGCGTTGAGTGACATTTATCACGTCAGTGTTTTTGTGACGCCCCCGGGAAAAGATCCTAGCAGGATTTTTTTGTTTATCCAACATTATATCGTCGTATACGACTAAATTGTTAATATCTCCATCAATATCATCAATACACGGTGCTTCATCAATATCGGTTATAAATTCAATGGCGTTCTCACCCTTAATTTCTGAAGAGTTTTCATTAAAATCCTTTAACACTTCATAACAACGCTGATCATCTACGCTAGGGGCAACTAAATACAACTTATCCCACTTCATCCATCTCATTATTAAATTGAGTAACAATTGCGTTTTACCGGATCCAGATGGCCCGATTATAATCATCCGGATAGAGTTTGGTAGCGCTGCATGATGCTTAACTGGTTCTCTTGTTTAAGTCGCTGAAAAATCAATTATATCCATATTTCTATACATAAATTATGGATCTATATTGTGTGAAGTGTAAAACGCGTACTGGCACAGATGATGTGACGACGGTTGCAACCAAAAATAACCGATCAGCGCTTTCTGGTAAATGCATGCAATGTGGTACAAAGAAATTTAGATTTGTGTCTATGAGATCTGATTTTAAAAAAACGAGGAGGTGATATCGCAGCCAAATTGGCAAAGCTCCCTGGAACCCCATGGGCAAAGTACCCCGGAGAAAAGCACCTTCCAGGATATAGCTACTGTGGACCGGAAACCAGACTGATATCAGACTCAATAATCAAAATCAACCCAACCCCGGTGAAGAACCAATAAACGCCATTGATAAGGCCTGTCACCTTCATGATGTTGCTTATAAAAGCAGCAATCTGCAACACAGACATCTCGCGGATGTGAAATTAATTCATGCGTTAAATGCTATTCCTGATAAATCCTTCAAAGAAAAATTGGCTTCATTTTTGATAAAATCGGCTATGAAAAGTAAATTGATGTTAGGTGCCGGTAATTAATAATATGGAATCAATTTATTATTCCCCAAGAGGATACTGGAGGGGTAAATCAGCAGTCCATAAACTCGCTAGCGCTGCAAAAGTGAAAAAAACCACTGCGGCTAATTGGTTATCCAAACAGGTACTATGGCAAATTTATCTACCACCGCCTAAACAAATTCAATTCTCGCATTTTGATGTGACCGCTCCTAATGAAGTTCATCAGGCTGATATATTATTTCTGCCACATGATCGTGGTTACAAATACGCGCTAACCGTAGTTGATATTGCAAGTCGATACAAAGAAGCAGAACCGTTAAAAACAAAATCAGCCACTGAAGCTGCTTCTGCATTTGAGAGGATTTACCGACGAGGTCCTCTGCACTGGCCAAATCTATTGCAGGTTGATCCTTTCAAGGAATTTCAGGGTGCAGTGTTATCTACAATGAAACATCATAATGTCACCATACGACGAGGGCATACTGCGCTACATCGCGATCAGGCCATTGTAGAACGATTTAATCGGACGATTGCTGAGCGGTTATTTGGATATCAATACGCAAAAGAATTCATCCAAAGAAAAAGATCCCGTGAATGGGTTAAAAGATTACCATCTGTGATTACTGCACTGAATAACGAGATTACTAGAACAATCAACATGAAACCTATCAACGCGATTAAAAAGAAGTCAATACCTGAAAAACCACAAAAAGATTTCAAAGAACCAATTCTTGGTAGTAATGTCACTGTTAGGTACTCATACGAACCAGGAGAGCTTGAAGGGGGTAGAAAAAGGGCTACTGATCCTATTTGGAGTGCTACTACGCATAAGATATCTAGTATAACACGATCTACGGGTAGACCTCCAGTCTATAAACTGGATTCAACTGCCCCTCAGCGGGGTTTTACTCGACAACAACTACAGGTAATTCCCGAGGATACTCAATTGCCACCGCATGGTCTTAACTAGCACCGTTGCGTCTATTGCACTCAAGACAAGTCAACATCACATTATTTCTGACATGACCGAGATTGTTATTTTTTCTGTCTACGGTGAAATGGCGAGGATCCTTATCCGAATACTGCCAACGCATTATACAATTGCAACTCGCGCAGTGATTATTCTGTTGTTTCTTTAGCGTAATTATTAATTCAGCATCAATATCAAATTCTCGTTGTTTTTTTTGTCCTGTTGTTTGTAACCGGAGATTTTTTTATTAATGATGCTAACATCAATATCATTTATTGTGGTGTCATTATCGTCACCAATGATTTCATCATCGAAAACAATTCTTCGAAGTTGATTTATTCTTCGTACTCTGGATACTGCGAGATAGACTAAATTCGACCATTCGATGCGATTATCCACCATCCAAACAATTGTATCCGATATAGTCAATCCTTGTGAAGAGTGTATTGTTGCTGCGTATCCTAGCGTCCACGGGGATTTATAGCACGCAATGCATCTTCAACGACATTGATATCAACCAGCACAATATCATTTAATACGAGAATTTGTTTTTCACTCTGTCCTGGAATATCAACTTCAATGTTCTGTTTTCGTGTATCCGATGGCCTATAACAAAGGGGTACTGGAAGCGTTGCAAATTTTTCTTTATGCAATTCAAATAACTTCATCTGAAGTGTGTCCCTGACTATTTTTCTACTTGCAATTATCAAATCATTTGGTCTCCATGTTTCCCAGAAATCATTCATTGGAGTTTCTGAAATCACTTCACGCGCTATTTCGCATTGGATTCTATCCGGTTGTAATCTAATTAGCGCTTTGAATTCTCGTAATCGTTCATCAAGTGATCTATAATCAGTGGTAATTTCTTCATAATAGTCTACAAAACCCCTTAGCCATTCATGTGGAGATGCACCGACAAATGGTGGTGGTTGGCCGTGATCACCGCACATGACGACTTTTGTGTTTTTGTTTAACAACCACTCGAGAAATGTTTGTAATACATCTAATGACACTGTGCATATTTCATCCCAGATTATGATTTCAGGAATGAATTTATCACCCATACGTTCAGGAGTCCATTTGTCACCCTTCCATCGAAAGAAACTATGGTAAGTACAAGCATTTACCCCTCGTTGTATCATCTCTCTGGCGAGTCTGTGAGTCGGTGTTAGCACAATCATGGTTGACCGACGAAATAATTCAATTGCACGAGTTGTCTTTCCTGACCCACCACAACCGTTTAAATAAACTGTCTTGTATCTACATACTGGATCAGATACCGGTGGTGCATTAGAAAATTCTGATTGAATTTCAATACGGTTACAACAAAGATATTTATCATCCATGGCAACGTCTGCGGATTCACAATACTCATGTAGCATCTCCTTTTTAAATCGCCAACGCCCCCAATTTTCTTCGGGATCTGTGAATTTAGCTACAGCTGATTTGTATTTATTGTGTATATACATCGAATCAGTGGCCACTCTAACCGCGGTATTAGGAAATCTATTTATCATCGAAAATAGATTAATAGAAGCATAGGCTAGCATTGAACTTCTCAAATGTGTATACTGGGAATTATATCCATCACAGTAGGTAACAACCGTACCTAATTTCTCACCATTAGATAGAAAAGCATCCTTACGGGATACAAGTTTTCCCTGTTTCATTAAATCCGCTACAATAAAATCGTATTCAGCGATATCTATGATCAACCGCGAAGAATATTTTGCATTGTCGTATCTTCCACCCTGGGTAAATTTACCGATTATTCTTCGTCCGAGATCCTTTGCTTGTTCTTTTTTACTTTCAAATAACTTCTTAGACCAATTTATGATTTCTTCTTCACTGAAATCTGGAAACTGTTTTCGTAGTTCGCTGATTATACGATCTAGATCGGGTTGTGGTAGCCAAACTTCTTTCTGAGCTCGATAGCATATAATAGCCTCGGAAACAATCAACGATATTAGCATACCACAATCAATCATATATCTCAATAGCACTATTGGCATGCAGGCCTTTTCAGATAGGTGTCTACCGAACCAAACATAACTACACGGATGTAACCCTGTAGCTAATTCGAATGATATCACACGAGCGAATCCGGTTAAATCAAAATCAGGCAATGGTCCATTAATCGCAACACGAGTCATTTCATGCGTGGGGTGTCCAAATCGTTTGAAGTACTCAGCACATTCCCCATATCCGAGAAAACTTCCGGAATAACACGCGGATATATCAATTGAAATCATACCATCACGTGAGTATTTCGTATTCCACAGTCCTCCATGACCAAATTTGACGCAACTCAATTTAACATCCTCGAGAAAATCACTTCGTGTTGGACGCCATGAGTTTTTTTCTCTTGCGAAGTGAGCTGCCACTGATGGAATAGTAAAACTATCCGTGAGTAGTTTTTCATGGGAATTCTCCGGTGAAAAATCACTAGCGATTTTTCTCATTCTGTTATCTAATTCTTCAACGCGATATAATTCACCATTTGGTCTTACAAATTGATCGAATCCTATTTCGGGATCTTCATCACTTCTAAGTAACCACACTGACACAGGATCATTTTTACACAACGCATGAATAGCATCGAATAATTTCTCTTCATAGAAAACATCCCCGGAAAATTCCTCGGGGATATATTTCACGGTTCGTTCTCGTGGAAATACTGTTACCGCAGGTGTCCACGCGTGTTTGTTATGATCAATAATCCGTATTGGAGCTCCTCGCGATTGATATTTCGGTTCGTATAATACTTCTCCGGTTATTGTTGTTACTGATATTGGGAATTTTAATGATGCTTCTAATTTAGCTATATCAGAAATCTTTGCACCATGCTATTTCACTGTCAGTTCCCACTCGGTTATTTTCCTACGTCGCAGATCAGTTAGTTTATTTCCTCGGGATGCATTTGTGAAATGTTCCATTACCCGTGTTGCTACACAATTCAGTGAACTAGAATATTTCATAAGAGCTAGTTTTGCGATATCGGGTTTATCATTTAACGGATATATCCCATAAACCATTGCTGTTACGGGATAAGATCTTTCGTAGTATGGTTTGTCAATGCCGGTTAGAATTCCTGGTTTGGAATCTCTTCTCACAATGACAGCTTTTTTATTCTTGTGGATTGGTTCAAATTTATCCCTAATAATCCATTTACCTTTGACTTCGATAATGAATTTGATTCGGAAAAAATACCTTTTTTCCCCAACACGTGAAATTATCACTGCTGCTTTTTCATCAGTCATGGTAGCATCAACAACACCATCAATTCGAAATGTTGATCAACAATAAGATGCTCCATCACGCTTGAATTCATTAAAACAGTCTCTGATTTTACTAATCATGGCTTTATCAAGAATTGTATTCTTTGGTGTATTAGAAACTATATCGAGATTGAATTGAGCATCTTTCCAGGGTAATCTCTTGGACGTTTTTTTTGGTTTATCGAGATTAAATTTAGGATTAATTTTTAATGATCTCTTAAACTCTTTCATGTTTCCGTGTATCAAACGTTTTTTTGGTTTATCAAGATTAAATTTAGGATTAATCTTCAATAATCTCTTAAACTCTTTCATGTTTCCGTCTCTTGGACGTTTGAGATTAATTTTTAATAATCTCTTGTTACGTTTTTTTGGTTTATCGAGATTAAATTTAGGATTAATCTTCAATAATCTCTTAAACTCTTTCATGTTTCCGTCTCTTGGACGTTTGAGATTAATTTTTAATAATCTCTTGTTACGTTTTTTGGGTTTATCGAGATTAAATTTAGAATTAATCTTCAATAATCTCTTAAACTCTTTCATGTTTCCGTCTCTTGGACGTTTTGGACGTTTGTTACGTTTTTTGGGTTTATCGAGATTAAATTTAGGATTAATTTTTAATAATCTCTTAAACTCTTTCATATTTCCGTCTATTGGACATTTTTTGGGTCTATCGATATTAAATTTAGGATTAATTTTCAATAATCTCTTAAACTCCTTATCAGCATTGAATTCAGCATTTTTCGAAGGCGTTCTCCTTAATTCCCTCATGCTATAATTAAAACAAGCATTTAAATGAAGGATTTATGTATAATGAATCACTGTAAGTGGCTTATGATTGGATCAATAACCCCGTGTAACAAATCATGCAGAAATGAGTTCTGTGGGTATCATATGCAAAGCTTTCGTCGTGGAAGCCTTGGCCCGTTACCCTGCATACGATGTGGGGTTGGGGTTAGGGGAAAATCTCAGTTGTGTTTGAATTGTGGTGGAAAGCGATACAGGGAGTTGAAGCGTTATTATGATAAAAGAATAAAAAATGGACAATCAATCAGAAATTATGACCCTGATAAAGTCTCTGACCCTGACACTGTCAGCGACAACGTCCCTGACAAAATCATAAGAACTCCTCAAGACTACATCGAAAGATTCATCATTAAACCAAACAATGAATTAGACAAATAGTATTTAGTATACGAATGAACCAAGAATTCAGACAACACCCTGTGATCATAAATTATGAAGCATCTAGTGATGGTGTTGTAAGAAACCGCAGACTGAAGAAACCAGTTGGTGTTGTGAATAATCAAGGGTACTTGATGTTTACTGTTGGCGGGAAGAAGAGATATCTCAATCATCGTTTCGCATTTGAATGCTTTTATGGATTGATCGAGGATGATTTTGTTATTGATCATATCGATTCTAATCCAAAGAACAATTCTTTATCAAATCTGCAGGCTATCACACAAAGTGAGAATACCAAACGAGGAAAGACTGGCATTTGCTCAAAAAAAGCGAGACCTGTGAAATCTTTGAATACGATAACTAACGAATAAAAAATATTTCAATCAATGAATGAAGCCGGTAGGCACTTCGATATTTGTAGAGCCTCAGTACGATATGTTGCAGAGGGGATTTATCGATCGGCTATTTCAAAAAGGACGGGACAAAAAATTCGATTTAGTTACGTCTAATGCGTCATATTTTTCATTTAGAAATATATCATTATTATAGAATAATGAATTCTGAAAACATGAATAGCATCATATCCGAGATTTCAAAATTGAAAAGTTGGGATATTGAACTATCAGATGGGTTAAATCCTGATCAAATCATGTCTGATTTTCAGGATATAGAATACAGAGTTAGCACTAACAAGTATATGCTACCAAAGAAGTATGCGCTCATCAAAAGAATTCAGAACTCTATTCGGGACTCTCTCGTATTTTCCAGTGACGTAAGTGTGTTTGCTCCGTTGTATACCATCGTAGAACGAATACGAAAAGAATTGGGGTACGAATACGAATTGAAAAAGGAGGTTAATTCTAAAATTAGAAACCTACGGGCGTTAATTCAAGAAAATGAACAATTTTGATTGCCCGACCATTTATCATTATTTGATTGTGACCGTCCCTCATAGAGATTTTAATTTTTTTTAGCATTTTTTGATTGATGATGTCAAAAACAGTGAAAATATTTCACACTGAATACAAATTGATGGACGGTTCAGATTGATCAATGGAAAAGTGGGGAAAGTGTGGAAATCCTTATAAAAAATAAATAATATCACACTTTCCCCATCAATGATAGAGATGTTAAAACACTTCCACGATGGTGTTAGGTCGGATTAAAAAATTGTTTTGCAATTGAAAAATTGTTTCTGATTTCAAATAATGGTCAATGAAGCATTAACAACCCGATTGGCTCGTGAACGACTGGATGCAATCAGGAGATTTGTACCAATTCGCGACTCTGTACGGAATAAACTGCAACAAAGACAACAAGCGCAGACTGACTTTTCTGTGTCAAGTAAACAACTGTTTACTCCGATAACAAGTGCGACCAAAGATGTGAAAAAGTTAACTGAAGCAGCGATATACGGAGATATTCCTGAACGAGAACGAGCAAAGAAGGCGCCGCTGCTTGATACGCTTGAAAAGATAACAGCAGAGACCAGACAAACACGCGCAGGGATACAACAGTTATCCAGTGATATAAAAACTCAGCGCGAGTATGAACGATTAGCTGATATTGATGATTCTGCGCCTGAAACTCAAAGAGTTTCCACACCTGAACCACAACCTGTTGATGTCGTCACCCCAAGAGGTATTCCCTTTATAGACAAATTCACCGAAGGAGCTATAACAGAAATCAAACAACATCAATTAATAAAACCCAAAGATTATGCGGATTTTGGCATTTTTGCTATCCAAAAATATTATTTAAAGGGAGAGTATTTAAAAGACGAGTATAAAAACAGTAGAATTAAACGAGACGACTGGGTAGATTGGTTATATAAAATAAACAAGGCGATTACTGGTAATTTGAAAAAGGATACAATTGAGTATAGATCATTTAAAGTAGGAGCTGATAGTCATGGTATACAAAAACAACAAGAACGAGAAAAACAAGGTCGAGGCCGACAAAGGCAATTACTTGATGATAGTGAGGGCGCAACTGGTACAACTGAGGAAACAAGCGGGAAAGGATATTCGATTGGAAATCCAAAGGATTTCAAGGCTGGAGTCTTTGACTCTACCATGACATGTCCTGGTAGTGTTCTCAGTGATATATCACGGTTAGAGGTTCTCATCGGAGGGAAACGAGCTGGAAATAACTCTCCAGAAATAATTAATGAAGCAGCTGATATCTGTAGACGATTATTTCAAGGTGTTATCATGGATATCAGCACATATCGAGATTTCATTGGCGAGTTAGTGGAAAGTGGGTATCATAGTGACTGAATTGAAAAGTCAATTGAAAAATTGTTTCTGATTTCAAATAATGATCATATACTACAATCATGATAAACCAACCCCCGTCTACGTAGTTAATTCACGGTTTCCAGTTTATAGAGCATACTACGGAGATGGTTAAGGTAATACCATTGCAGGGTTATTTGCGAGAATGGCTCCACAAGTGATGCCGTTGGCTAAACAATTAGGAATGAAAGCAATTGATGTTATTCGTGATAAGGGTATTGGTGCTGTTGGAGATCTTGCCGGAAAAGCGTTTCCAGCTGCGAAGAATAAAATAACATCATTAGTGAGACGAAAAAAGAAACCGTTACCGTCTACAGCGGAAATGCCTGCAAGTGTTAGTAAAATTATAAATAACGCAGTAGATGAAAAATTAGCGTCGATGGTGACTCCCTTGATAAATCAAGGGGACCAAAATAACATGATAGCAAACATGATAGCAGGAAGTGGCTTTAAAAAAACACGACGATGAAATGGAAAATCGCGATTTAGACTCTGATAAATAGAATAAAATGTTCAAAAGGTCACCAGTCCAGCATTTGATATGGATGCCCCAGTGCGTAAAGATGATTCTGTACGCAATTTTCAATTTTATTCTTATCACGCAGTACAACCAGATCTCCGATCGCGAATTGAACTTCAAGTTCATGATACCAGTAAATACTTCCTACCGTGTGAGGCATTTATTGAAGTAGAAGGAGAACTTGTAACAAATGTTGCAGCTGATACCCCATATGCAGATAACGCAAATGTCCGAGTTGGTTTTGTTAATAACGGTATTATGGCGTTATTTGAAAGCGCTAGATATCTCATTGATGGAAAAGAAATTGAATCCATTGACCGTGAAGTTGATGTGGCTACAACAATCATAGGGTTAGCGAGATATTCTGATGATTATACAAGATCGGCTGGTCCGTCTATGATGTTTGCAAAGGATACCTCTGATAACGCTGACCACCTTCAATTCATTAAAGTGTTAACAGCAAGAGATAATGCAGAAGCCGATCAACAGGAAGCAGCTAATCCAGAACGTCGAACTAGACCCGGAGCTGCGTTTGATATTCTCGGAGGCGTTAATGGTAATCTCAATTTAGGATTTGCAACACGTGTAGCAACGTTGCATGGGCAGCATCGACGATTTTCATGTGCGATTCCACTGCATCATATATTTGGATTCTGTAGAAACGTCCGAAAAGTTATTTATGGAGCGAAGCATACAGTAGCACTTGTACGAAAGGGTACTGATGATGATGCAATCTGGCGTAATGCTGGGGTTGCTGCCGGTAAAGTTATTTTAACAAAACTATCATTATGGATGCCAGTGTTAACTCCATCAATCACAGAAGAACAGCGACTACTATCATTTATGGATCAAGGAGGAAAGTCGTTGTTGAGTTGGTTATCAGTGACCACGGATATTAAACAAGACAGTGTTGATGGTACATTCACATGGCACCTGGCATCAAAACAAGGGGTTTCAGCACCACGTCATATATTTGTAGCGTTACAGAATAATGCGCGAGTTGGTAATCAAGAACGAAGTCATATGATATTTGATCAGTTAGGTGTTAATGAAGTCTCGCTGAGAATAAACGGACAGCAGGAACCATCCGAGGATATACAACTTGATTACGGTCAAAATCATATTGCACGTGTCTATCATAACCTGTTGTCATTTATGGCACGTGATCTAAATGTGGATACTGGTTTGCAAATATCTCAATTGGATTTTAAAAGCCTCTATCCGATTTATTACTTTTCACTGGAACATCTCGATTTGATGAGACAATCTGTCGTTGATATACACTTTAGAGCCCGTGTAGAGCGTCCGAGAGGTCCCCCAATTGGTGGGGTACCTCCTATCCTTATTCCGAATTATAAAGCGGTTGCTGTCATTCTCAGTGATAAATCAATGCTACTTGAAGGTGTTGGAGGAAGAATGAGAATCATTGATGCACCAGTAGAAAATATGTAATTGAAAATCCGAAGGATTTTTCCATTAGAATCAATCAATTATGTATAATGTCATATAGTAATATTAGTGTTGCGTTAACTCCCGGTCAAATCAAAAAATTGCAATCGGAATCAGCTAAAAAATGTGGAACCACAATCACGTTGAAACCCAACCAAATGACTGGTGATGCAAATAAACTATCGCTGACAACTCGTCAGGTGAAACATTTCAATGATGCACTAGTAGCAAAAAAGGGTGTTCAGATTACTCTTTCTGCGGCTGCTATCAAAAATATGATGAAAACAGGCGGTATATTTCCGTTGTTGGCTGCGATTCCAGCATTGATTGCAGCAGCAGCCCCAGCGGTGGCTAAAGCGGCAGCGTTAGGAGCTGTTGGTACTGCAGCAGGAATGGCACTAAAGAAGGCAACTGGGAAAGGATATAAAAAAAAGGGAAAGGGTCTAAGACTACCAGGAACCCCGTATTCGTAGTACAGCGGAAAGGGTCTAAGACTAGGACCGGTTTATTAATTGGAGAGTCTATGACTCGGGAATCGAAAATTCCTATGTCCAATTTTGATTTACTCGATGCTGCTAAAAAACTCGCGATTAAAAACTTTAGAGGTGTCTTTATGAAAGATCAATTACCACATCAACCAAACAGCGTTGAAACCGGAATCATTAATTTAGATAACAGCACCGGACCTGGAACTCACTGGGTTGCATACGCTATTGATCCACGTGGGATTGTTTATTTCGATTCATATTGATTAGCCCCACCAAAAGAGTTTATGCGTTATATAAAAACCCTTCCAATGAAGACTTGGTATTCTACGCTACCAACACAACAAATGAATGACCCACCAATATGTGGCAGCGAAGTATTAAATGTCCTTAACGCTATTTCTAACTCCTTGAGTAACCCAAGCGGAAAACCACCACATGTTGTCGTGAATGAATACACTAGTAATCGCTGTAGAAAATCGAAGATTTTTCAACGAAGTCGTCAAAAACGATTTTAGAGAGAGAAATAGTTTTAAAATAACATGATTGATATTTGGGGGAGATCTTTGAAGCCCAAACCCGATGGCACTGCACCCCCTGATTCTATCAAGGATATAAAAAAAAATAATTGAAGATGAAATAGCTGAGACGTTAAATTTAGTAAATGTTGACCCGAACGAAATAGTTGTATTTCAGGTTAAACACGGTAAATTGAAATCCAGTGATGTGTCATTGAATGACATTTTGATACGGCAGCGCGACGCCGCTGAAAAATCTATTGCGCTGTATTCCAACGACTGACGACTTAAACCAGGCGCACTTGTGTCTACGATCACAGACGCGATTGCTACCAACGAACGTGAGCTAAATAATCTTATACGAGGTTATAATAATTTTCGCAAAAATGTTATACATAAATTCTTTGGAACCCCGCTTGTGGTTGGCATGACTCTCGCTGAAATTAAAGATTTGTTGAATTCATTCTTCGCTAACAAGGAAGCTGGAAGGATGATGACTGCTTCAGAAATCAAGGCAAATTATCTCGAGATTTTTAAACTAATAGAAGATCAAAAACCCACTAATGACATTGTTGGTAGGTTCTTTGGAAACCCGCTTGTGGCAGGAATGACTCTCGCTGAAATCAGTGAGTTTATCGGCAAGCACACTCACAATGCCTACATCGCTAATAGTTTCTTTGGTGTCCCGGCTACATCTACGATGACTCTCAAAGATATTAATATGTTTATGGTGAGACAAACAACACTTAATACCATCGTTGATAGATTTCTAGGGAGAACACCTGTTTCTGAAACCACATCGTTGACAGGCCCGACCCTCGCTGAAATTAAAAGCGCTATTGACGAACAAAAATCCGCAGTGAAATGGTTAATAATTTCTTTAGAGGACCTGATGGTTACGATACCACTACGACATATTTTGACCTCGATAGTGATTATAAACTCCGAGTAGATATGGATTTTAGCCTCTTTTTGACTTCATTTTTTAAACGCCGCAATAGAACATTGATGAAATATTCCGAAATCGATAAAACCTATTCCGACGTCATTGACGATATTCTTAAACTAAAGGGGGATTTTGAGCGGGTACAAAAAACAGTCAATGACATTGTTGATAAGTTCTTTGGAATTCCACACAACGCGGGTATGTCTATCGTTGAAATTATCGCGGCCATCAATAAAATAAAAATTCCACATAGTGTAAGCGCCGTTAATAACATCGTGTACACGGTTGATAGTGAAACTTTTGATTGGATCCGAGGAAATGAAAATTATCTTCGTGTTGGCCACAGACATACTAGTGTACCAGGTTGCTACCGACTTACAATAATACATCACCGTAAATTTGATTTGGGATTCAGCAACACAGGTATCAGCGGTGTTAACACGCTGACATATATACTAGAGAAAATACCAAAACCACCATGCTATATACCAATCCCGCTTACGATTACCATAAACAATTCCGACGAGTCTGTGATTAGGGAGTCACTACCCTGGATAATAGAATATCTATACGGTGTCCCCTCATCAGATCCTAAAACCAGGTCAATAATAGTATAATTGAAAGGAAAATCCTTCGGATTTCACAATTGAAAACGCTAGCTTTTTTAAAATAACAATGATTTCATCAACTCAATGTCGCTATGATCAGGTCAGAGAATTTCAAAATAGACTCAAAACCCTCGCCGAGGAGTATCAAATAAAAATAAAAAAATACCGACGAAGAATCACCGCAATTGATATTACTGTGTACTCGGTGTCAAGCGTTCTCGCTGGCGCCGGAATAATACTTGCATCGGTTACAATGATTGCCCCGGTCGTAGTTCCAATTTGCATTTCTGCGGTGGCTACAATCGGGGCTATATCAACCGGGATAGCAAAAAAGAGATCATCATGCAGCCAGAGTAAACTGCAGAATTACTTAATTCAATTTCATATTGCATCAACCGCATACTCGCAATTATCATTGATGATATCGTCGTCACTCGATAATATAATTATATCAGATAGTGAATTCTCAGCGATGGTCAGTATTTTTGATTCCGCGATATCGAAATTAGAGCGACAACATGAATATAATAACATTGACAACACCGATGGAATTGGAAAACACGAACCCAAAAACCAAAATGATCTCAATAATCTCAACCATACCAGATTGTGAGTTCTCAGTGATGGTCAGTATTTATGACTCCGCGATATCAAAATTAGAAATAAATCATGAGTATAATAACAATGACAACACCGCAGGAATTACTTCAACGAGTAGTGGAGAACACGAACCCAGTACAAACAAGCATGATATCAATAACATCAACGAATCCTGAATTCAGTGTGAATTTCCCAAGCCCAGTCCCCGTGAAGGAGATAGCGCTAGCAAAACTACGAGTGTATCACAGTTGGCCTAATATCAGATCAAAATCATTTGGTGGTCAACAACCCAATAATTCACTGGTATTTGCGAATAAGAATAAAGACGACGGTACCCCAGACTGGAACGTCGTTTCGATATCAACAGGGTCATACCAAATCGAACAAATCAATGATGAATTCGCGCGTAGAATAAAATCGATTACTGGAACAGAATCGAAAATCGCTATAACAGTTCATGAGCCGACGCTATCATCCGCAATTGAAATTAGCACAGAAGGATACGTCGTAGATATCTATCAGAGTTCTATTAGAACCGTACTAGGATGGCCTGAAAAACCACCGGAAAAATCCACCACCGACTTAACCACGGACGTACAATCATATCATGAAATCAATCCCAGTTATCGAGATAATTTATCTGATATAAGAAAAGGAAGAATCGGCGATAGATTTATATTTACCAACAAAGACACATTGCAATGGGATTTTATCATTAAAAGAACAACCGACTCATCTGTTACTATTTCATTTACGCTAATTGACGTCCGTGGTTATTTTAATGAGATTAAACAATTATATGACACACAACTAGAACAACTACGGAAAACAAGATCGCAAAAACACGTTGAAATAATAAATCAGCTTATATCCGACATGGAATATATCTATGAACTAATTATTCAAACAATAATTAATGACAACAGCAACAATAAACAACGATTCCTAACCGATTACAATATCACAGAAGACAATCTGCGTAATTTCAAGTTTCCGAAATACAACGATGATGAACTAGCAAGAATTGTTAAAACCGATATCAAAGCGCTACAAAAATCAGATTCAACTGTCCTCCTCAAATATAATAATGATCCAGATGGTGGCGGTAGGCATATTGCCCCGCATAATGTAAATATTTCAGCGGTGATTGCGCTTAATTTAGTATGTGATGTAATTGAAGGAAGCTATCAGATTAATCTAGAGCAATCAAATCAAGCTCAGCAAGGATATATTCTTTATTCGTTTTCACCAACAGCTCCTCCAGGATACCTGATTATTGAAAACCCAATTAATCCTGTCTACATGCGATGCCATAATAATTCATTAACCAGAATTAATTTCAAACTCACCGACCAGTCAAATAATCTGATTGATTTACAAGAAGAGGTGTTAGCGATTAGTCTGTTTGTGAAATCCTAAGGACTGGATCAAATATTCGGTTAAAATCATTTCTTATTTTTTGTTAACCTGTAGCAGCAGAGAGGGTGATGACCACATCGTTGCGAGCAAAATCGTAAAATCTCCGTTTTTGCAAAAATGGAGACTTTTTTTTGGTTAAATGAGATTTTTTTGGAAGTCTTATATTTTGCTTGAAAACGTAGTCTATAGGCCATATTTTGCTCGAAAACGTTATCTGGAAGCCTTATTTTTGCTCGAAAACGTGGTCTGTTCACCCTCTCTGCTGCTAGTAGTATTCGCCTTATTCCAGGAAACGTGCTAATTGATTCAGTCATGAGTAACATTGGCAGTTTTATAATATTTTGATTCACGATGTTATTACAAATTCAAATAGCAAAATCCTTATTTATTTTTGAACGCCAATAGTTTATCAGTATCTCCCGAATCAAAGAATGATAATCGTTGCAGTAATATGATGCTCATATAATATCTAGTGTCTTTACCCAACCCAAATAGCAGCACAACCGAATACGCCCAATCAAATCTTGCCAAATATCTGCAAATAACTCTTAAAAGAGCACTAAATATAATACGATTAAATATATTTCTTACCCTTGAAGTGTCTGGCAATTATCGTGCAGTTGACTGTTCACAGCATTAAGACTCTTAATATCCAAAAGCAAACTTTGTTCCCTTGAATGAATGAAAATTATAAGCAGAGATCATTCACTACAGTGATCATGCCAACTGTCACATAGATTATTTTCCATTTCTCTATGTTCATATATGAACTTATGTACTGTTTGAAATAAACATTTCAATAATCATGCTTTTTGTTTTCTGATATGAGAACAAGATCAGTTTTCAGATATTCAGATATATCATTCGTATGACAATAACAGAAGAACCACATCAGCATTGGTGTGATGATCACTTGCCGCATAACGTATCATAGATCTATGAGGTGATAAGATTTATCTAACTCTAAGACAGTTTATTACCAAAGAATATAAGGATTAAACATATATTAAAATTCTTAAATATCAGAGACATTGGTTACACATTTTAACTCGTAATATAAAAATGCCGCACACGTGAAAAATACACTGACATTATGCATCATAAATTAATCACTAGATCTTAACAGGCTTGAAATATAAAAATGCGAATTATAATGAAAGTTTACTTCAAACTTAAGTTAATAGTATTTAAATAATCCGTTACCAAGGCAGCGTATACCTTAATGATACAGGTAAAAGTAATATGAAAGAAAACTAAGTACATGAAATAAATTAATTAATCTAAAAGGACTATAAAGATGCAGGCCTAAAATGTATTAAAGGTTTAACACTGAAGCAACTTCAAAGCCTCATAACACAAATACTGTTCAGTGAAGTAGTAATACAGAGATGCAATACTCGCGAAAACTATGTAAACATTTCATGCATCATGATGTCCCAGCAAGTCACATTATCCTGACACCAGGCCGACCAGTCCTAACACCAACCTCTTAATGCTGAGTGTCAATCGAGGCAGCTGCTAGTACCATGTTTTTAAGTCTTTGGTATGACTCGGCTGGGGATGGAACCCACGACCTTCCGCTTCCACTGCGGATGCTCGAACCACTAGGCCACCGAATTGTTTAATCTTGTTTGTATATACTTCATTAAATGCACATAGTTGCACAGGTCCATAATAGTGCCAAGAGCTCAATTACTTACATTAAATCAGTATTACCAATATAATATCAACATGAAATGCATGCGAGAAGTATAAAATATGGATCATGGACCACTCCCGAACGAGTATGTATTGCTTTTAATATTCAAGTCAATCGTCATGGACAATAGAGCCTTAATCGTTTTTGTTTAGATTATGTCTCTGTATACGCATACTAACGTGTAAGAGTAAATAATAACTACAACCCGACAATATCAATCCCATCTTCATACCAACTCAAAACCCTATCTTACCTGTTTCGTAGTTTTATAACTGTCTCGTTTTCCCGAGACTGTGACAGATCCATATCTTCTACAGACATTAGTAATTTATTGTTCTTCTTCGTAATGTTTGATTTACCCCTGTATGGAGATTGAGACATGCACAATTAAGTTTAACATGATATTTGTACAACTGCATCATAATAAAAGCTTTTCGAAAATATACGATACGTACAGAAAGTCTAGTCTGGCACATGGCATATCCTGATTCAGATTAGGCAAACAAACATAAAAGTAGCAACTAAACACGGAACAGAGTACCAACGTAAGATTCCAATAAATGGGAATGTTCATACATAGCTGAAGTAATTTGGATGTGTTGCATAGTGGCACTAAAAAAGACATTGATGCCATTGATGCTTAAAATAAGACATAGTTAACATTATTTACCGTACCTATTCACTTTCTTGAATTTATGCCATATATTCTGAGCCGCTTTGTAGTTACTAGCAACAGCTGCCTCAGGTGGGATTTCACTTGGCGGTTCAGAGGAAATGCGGTTTGCTTCAGTACCAGTAGAGCTATGTTTGTGAAGACAACTCATACGGGATTCCAAACGATTATTCTCATCTTCAAATCGTTTGATATCTCTACAATAAACCACAGACATATATCAGAATAATGAATTTCACTGGGTTTCACTAATATAAATATGTTCAATAGTATATTAACAAGAGTTGATTCAGTAAGCTTGGAGAAGAGAACCAATTGAAAATTAGATTGATTTGTATTTAAACTAATGTCAAAGTCTTTGTCATGACTCTTTCATGCACTACATATAGAACGTGGCAACACATTGATATATTAAGAAGGACATAAAATGGCTCTGATATAACAGTGGATCGTATATGCATCAATAACGTGTCGTGTTCTGCTGGCCTCTGCAATGAACAGTTCATTCCTGTTTAATGGCCTGTCTGATAATGCTCATATTTCATTATAGGAATAGTAATGGGTACAAAGAATGTGTTCTGGCTGATAGCTGCCACTTTCCAAAATGCGAAATACGTAAACGTATTATTGAACTGAAACGTTACATAATATGACCTGATATCAGACCACTGCTGTAATTTTGAACCATTTTGTATGCCAACTAATTAGCCTCTCTGTGCGAAACAAAATATTTCATCTTAATAGTGGCTTCCCAAGATACCGATTCTAGTTCAACTCTATTTTCATCTGAAGATTTTGATTGACTTTGTGAGTAGAGGAATTATCAGTATGTGGTCCCCGTTTAGAGATTCTTTGATAAATGGACTCCATATCTTTTCTGATTGATACAATTGTTTTGTCTCATTTCCGAATAAAATTGCCATGATACTAACTGCCTTTATCAAGTTCATAGCCTCACAATAATTGGAATGATCCTAGCTTTCAAAACAAATGTGACTTTTTAAACAGTTATGTAATCTAAAAGTATACATCGAGCAACCAAGCAGTTTTAAACGCATGTCATTTAGAGCCATTCAGAGCCACTACGATGTCATATGACATACAATCTTTACTCATTATCGTATGTACGAAAAGCTAATCCGTTATGCAAATATGATTTTCCTCCTGAATCTATCTGCTATCTTATCTTTGACACGACAATGCATCACCTTTAATACAAGGTCATTTGATATTGTACTATATGAACAACGGGAAACGCATCGCCCTACTAAGAATGATAGACACAAATACCTGTATTCTGAAATATTACTTGCAACAAAATGAATATCAGTTTTCCAGTGTAAAAGATATCTTCGTTAGTAGATTAATTTTGAAACAAAATTATCTATCCTCTATAAATGTAGATTATTATCTACTTTAATATGTTTGGTCAAACAAATGCATCATAAAGACATTTGCAGTACATATATGTACACACACGAGTATATATAGAGAAACATGCCTACGAACATACACAACTCGCACATGATGGATTTTGCAATCAACGTTTACGGCTGCTGTTGATGTGTATTGTAAGGTCGCCATATATGATCAGTTCGCTCTATGAAAGACTGGCTGAAACACTATTTTCTTCTCTTTATTACCTCATCAAGCCAGATAAACTTGTATTTCTCTATTTTTGCTGCAAAATCCAGGTTGGTAGAGAAAAGTATGATTAGTATTTGAAGTCAAGTTCATAGAACAAGCTAATATTAACCAATCCCGAGCATATGTAATTTGGACGATGGACTGTTCATTAAACGTACAGAGTAAGGAATCCATATACGTTGTGTTACTCGGCACAAGGATGGTTAATACAAAGGTTAATTATAAATGAACTGGAATGATATGATATATGAGGGTCTTGAGACTTTAAACTAAACCGTTAATTTAATTAATTAATGAGGATTTGGATGGTTTTTAATCGAGTGTCCTTTGAATACTTATAGTTCTGTTACTTTATTTCCAGTAGCTTCCATACACACACACACACACACACATATATATATATATATTTATATATATATATATATATATATATATATATATATGGCTTTCTACCAGACTCACTATCCATACACACGAACGTCACAAACATAGTACATTTAACATTTAGACTTATTATGCCACTACAGTACTAAATGTACACATACGTTAAATGTACACAACTTCCAAGTATCTTCACTCCAATAGACATTCCTGTTTGCAAATTTCTTCCGTGACAAGTTACAAACAATTAGAATTAAGGTTGCAATACAATCTTAATTGAATCGTCGTCAACATTCATTTGTGATGCATAATTCCAGCGACATCCGTTAGCAACATTTGATCCTGCCTCTATGGATTTAGTACGTACTGTCGTGATGAAGATTGCACCAATGTCATGTGAAACTTGATCCCATTCCGAAATCACTGCTTATTGAGTTATTAGATCTAATATTGCCTTCACTAACTTATGTTATTCATACCTATCTCTCATCAGGGCAATTCCTATCTTGTTTCACAACTGCCATTGTAAATCCTCTGCCGAAGAAACCAACACTAATACATAACAATGTAAAGAACTACGACCCCTGTGTGCGCACCACCAGTGTACTTACGCGTATCTTCTGACAATCGTATACTCATTTTTCCCGCTATGAAAACGAAGTCATATATACTTTAGCATCCTAGGGCCCGTGAACGTGAAATGAATTGCCCATTGCAATTAAGCACAAAGATACATTGATCCATTGCAGGAGTGTTCTTAAAATGCACTTGTATTGACTGCAAGAACAAAACAAACTTAAAGACGTAATAATGTTTCCTACTTCAAATATGTTCAGCACTTTGTATGTTTTCGAATTTCATGGTGTTTTCATATCAGTATGATGTTGTAAATCGCTTAGAGCTGCTAAAGATTAGGCGCTATACAAAGTAATCATTATGTATATATATATATATATATATATATATATATATATATATATATATATATATATATATATATATGTGTGTGTGTGTGTGTGTGTGTGTGTGTATTTAATATAAAAAAGTACAGTTTATATATACATGTAAGGTTTTAATAATCCCGGGGCAGGAATGAATGGATATTTGTACACTACGCAATATCAATTTCCAAACAACCAAATAATGCAGCATTAAAATGAAGAAACCGATGAAGGATACTAGACTTGATAAAAATACTCATATGACATATGTCAAACATATACTCTCAGACTGGTCAGAGCTCACGCATCCTTGACCCGCAAAGAGCAAATACAAATATTAATGTAATAATCACGAAAAGAGTTGGTGAATTGTTATTTATTCATTTACAAGAGTTGTCTGACAGCCAATGCTCTCTCGTGTCAAGGTACTTTGCGACTGACAGTTGTGTCTGTTTCATTTTCTCCATTGTAGATATCGTGCGCTGATAAATGTCATCTTGTTTGTCGGGTGGATCCTAAGCATTCTTTTTGCTCGTCCAGTAATGACCACTTTGTGATCTCTCCCATCGCCAACCAGGGAAAAGATATGAAACAATTGTCTGCTAGCATTCTCCATCTCATTAAAAGTTTAAAGCCAAATTCTAGAAATAGTTTCTTTTCTATCTCATTTGTATGATAACTGGCATAATGATCTTGAAGCAATACAGTTAGAGTTTGGTAAATACCTTCATAAATCAAAGAAACGTAAGACATTCAAAAATCTTTTCTAAAACTGTGAAAATATCATCTTTTGATGATACGTCATAATATTGCTTAAAGACACTGGGAAGTTCAAAATAAATCAGTTGCTTAAGACTGATGTTTGATAATGATATTGAGATTACGTGACACAATGGGACACATTTCTACCGCTGATTAGTTATCAATACTAATATTATAGCCAAACCATCATATGTTCACTTTCACATTATGATACGCATATTATTATTACAGACTCGTGCACGTTAATGTGGCGTTTAGGTATATCAAAACCGTTATTATGAGAATGGATACCATAAAATATCGATTATTTGATAAGGGTGAAACGCTTGTGCTTTCCTCTCCTTCTGCGATCAATATTCCTTGAATTGTTATCCATGAAGTTATTAAACCTGATAATACAGGCATATTTGTGTTCTGTTCATTCACGTCTTTTATCTTTGCTGCATTAGTATCATCAACATCCTTTTTATATCAGAAATCGAGAAACATTCGTCTCTGATTCCATAGTTTGCGATGATATTCTCCAGGGTTTTTTGCGATGCATCCTTTCCTTTTGACAACTATGTTTTGAACGGTAACATAAGACAGTGTCAGCCTACCAGCTTCATCTTAAAATATTAAAAGTTGAAATGTGTTCACACAACGAGTAAACATATCCACATCATCACATTAAATATACATTTCTACATTAATAACAATTATTGATATTTCCGTATCTATTTCATCCAGCCTTTCAATATATTCAATGGTTACATAATGAGCTTCGAATGTATACATTATCTTATAATGAGAATCACTACATAGAGAGTAAGTGTTAATAACTTTGAAAAATCAATTGTAGATCCAGATGAAGCGATCATACCTTACGGAAAAGAAACCTGGAAAATGGTTAGAGACGATAATGACTTTCTATGCCATTTTAAGGTATTTTAAAAGTGAAGATTGCATGAATGAATCGACACCAATATCTCTCCACCGTGTCCCCCACAAGGTCAATATATTCAAACAATGTCAAGTACGACTGTCGTTGGGTACCATCGGAAAGAGTTTGACATTATAGACACCCAACAAATGACCCTAAATGTTTGTACGACAGCTTGCACGTACGTGGTAAATTATCGAGTTCAATTCCAAAGTGATTCCAAAGAAAGAATATGGTTTATGTACAAATTTATGGAAATCGAAATTAGAGAAATTAAAATATAGTGTCAAGATCGAGAATATGCATCATTTACAGCATTTTGAAATCACCCATCTTGGCCACGTTTGGTACACCGATAACATTATCACCAACCAAATATTTAGACAAGGTTCAACACGTCCAACAATATAACAAGGAATTGTATATGATCAATGGAAAGCCACTCACCATGTGACATTATATTACGTCCAAGAGACAGCGAACAAAACGGGAAGGTTTTGTCGGTGGATGTAATTCGTGGTACAAAACCAGCTGTCATTAAGATTAACAACAAATCAAGACACAATTTGCTTTGCACGGGTCATCATAGAGGTTCAAATATATTAATCGAAGAACAATAGACTGGAGTAATGAAGAACATACGACCATGTGACAGTGACAAGAAGAGGAAGCGAAATAAGGTGAATACAGATTTTACCAGTGATGAAGAGAACGAAGGAAATGAAGAAAATTAGTCTAGTATGAGTTGGATTGTCAATAGAGGGTTAATACAAGTGTGTGTTGGATTGTAATCATAATCCAGGTATTTGATAATACTTAAAAATATAACAAGATACTCTAGATATGACCACATTAAGTGCTTTTCAGTCCGACCCAGTAACGATTCTCACCTTGTAAATATAAGATGCAATATTACTTGATTACTTGTTTTGCAGCACCACACTTGCAGCATGTTCTAATTTATATCTATTGTAATGATAAAACGTCTTATAATAACAATATGGCTGTATTGCTGTCTGGTACATGTCATTAAATCATTGGTTGTTGTCGTAGTTAGCAAATATTATACTAACAAACAATTGGTAACTTGAAGCGTTATCGTATACCTGTACAAGAGGTTTATCACACAAAGCAAGAATACTAATTTGAATAATGTGGACCGTCCAGTACATTCACCACTATTGTTAAATGACTTGGATGACTTTTAAGTATTATATAGATGGTCTGTGTTCAGAAGAGTAATCAATGATAATTATCTACAATGCTTACACGTTAATGATATTTATATATTAGCCCAATAATAAGGTCCTTATGTAACCATACCTTTCCATTTCCTTGAAAATATTAAATATTTCCTGGATTTGTCGGTGTTGCACATGCAATGGCGTGTCGGGCTTGATTGAACATGAGTTTGTGATGGGATTGCCTTTTGCTTCTACGATACTCTTATGAAGACTATCCAAAAGAGTTTTCAGACACATATTTTCAGCACCCAGATCTTCAAAGCCTCTACAAAATGAAAGTGATAAAATACAGGCATTAAATAAATTATTTTAAGCGTAGTGAAAATCACGTACTTGAATAGCCGATAGGATGAAGCAATTAAATAAATTACCTTTTGAAAACTTTGGACCAGGCAATAAACAATTCAAAATATTAGTTGATACAATCTTGCTAGAATAAGGAAGATATAATATTTATTAGTACCATATACTGTCATAAAGTCTGTTCTATATAGACTTTATATTATCTAAAAATGAGTCTTTATTCGTACTAAGAAGTAATATCATACAATATTACATTTGGGGTACGGTATCATCAATGAGATTTCATACTATAATAATGCATATGACAATTCACTACAGGCGTATATTTTATATAATAAGCAATGCCACAGTAAATGAAATGAACAACATTTTCACAATAAAAAAGTGATTATGCGCTCATGTTTGTTAACTGGTGTGGGATGACTAGTTAGTTTTCATGTCATACACCAGATCTGGATATTGCAAATTTGAGACACATTCCAAAAAAGACATTATTGTAATTCAGAAAATGTCAACAATTTTGGATTTGGTTGTACATGAAATGAAAATCACTATAACGATGTAAACTAGATGTCAGTTGCAACAAAGCTTACATCAGATTAAGGCATATTGTATGGAAATTTATTCATTTATTTGTTAGACGGCACACATTTGAATTAATATACCCTATTGTGGTACTTCATATTAGCATAATTGAAGACATGGTATTGTATTCTTAACCAATTAAAAAAATGTGTCGTATGTGAGAAGTTTACGTAGTTCAACTGCATTCTCACGTGAACGCGGAAATGTCATGTGCATTGGCATATATGCAATCTGCTGCAGAACATGAAATTACAAATTATGTAAATTAGTTTTGCTCGCGCTACGTGTTGTCATAGGTTTTCGACCATTTCATAAATGTGCTTGTGGAGTGAAGGCGTGTATACAACTTTGCCCGCCATGTAATTGAAAAACCAATTGGCATATATATATATATAATATATATATATATATATATATATATATATATATATATATATATATATAAGATATGGTATTGTATTCTTAACCAGTTAATAACTGTGCTTTCCTTCTGTTTTCGCCTGATTATGCAAACTGGATGTATTTATACTACTGCTTAAACAACATATGGTGCACTTACCCATCCTGCGCGATTTGGAATCCTGCTGTGTCAGTTGTGTCCTCTTCTTCTCTGTAATACAATATACACGCATGAAATGATAGAAGTTATTTACCCAGTCAGTCATTTGATGTGTTAAGATGCATTTAAGCAAAAATGGTTCTTTATTTTGAACAAGGAACTGAGGACAATATATGGAGTATCGAATTCTAATAGTGCTGCGAATAATATTAATGCTACTAATACTAATAATAACAATAATACTATCCAAAACGAAAGTTGAAGTACAATCAACACAGGTTCTAGCTGAATTTTGAGTATACAAGCTCCGTGGAGAAATTTGCAGAAACATGTAGATATGAGTCAACTTTATAGTTGCAGAATAAGGAAAGTGAAAGATATTCCTCCACAATACAACAGTACTCTTTTTATCAAGTAATCATTCAACATGAATTAAGGTCATTGACGGGAACACATACTCTTTTCAAACATATACTTTTTAAAGTAAAAATTATTTAAAATTGTTTGTATTATTTTTAAGCTAAGATTTTAAACGTTGTCCCAATTGTACTTAAAACTAACAATTGCACATCCAAGCTCATTGTATGCTGATGTGCACACTATTACTGAAACACAATGATTAACCATCATAATCACGACATACATGTTTGTATAGATGCGAGTGACCGTATGGTTTAATGTTTGCATGTCTTGTAAATTGTTTTCTTCATTTATATTGTACAAAATTTTATAAGATTTATCTTTGAATTGTTTCTTTCTCTTACTTTATCTTCAGATGAGTGTGGAAAATAGATTTTAAATGCTTTAGTCAGTATGCAATTCCTCGTTTCTAAACCTTGTAAGCGTTAGTTTTGCTTTATATTGTTATCTTTAATAATTTAAAAAGCAACAAAAGAAACATGCAAGTTACGAGTCAACACAGGTGAGATATATGTTACAATATATCCATGGGAAACAGTAGATTATAAACCAAACCAATTTATTATTAAATAATTCAGGTACTCAGTTTTTCTCTGTGCCAAAACAGCTTTTTTCGAATAATAATGACGTTTGGACATGATGTTTTCAATATGGTTTACTAAAACACTACAATGAGAACAGTTATCAAACTGATGCAATGATACTCACCCGTCAAGGTTATTGTCAGATTTTGGAAATAGTACCTCGTCAGTCATTTCATTCATGAGTGAACCAAACGTTGCCAGCCATAACTTTTCAATCTGTAAAAAATAAAAATACAAATTACACATATCATGGGTCATTTTCAGTGCTATTTCACCCATATAATCCTCAACAAAAGAAATGAATGGATGCATTTTAATCCTCCAACTGTTTGATTTGCATATAGTATGATTTATAACTTATAACATTAATGTACGTTATGAAGTATGCAATGTCGGTAAGATCTAAAACAAGTATGACAAAATTAGTAATTCCATTGTTGAATTTGTTTGGATTACAATTAAAGTCACAAAGTCAGAATAATATACAATGATAAGAATATATGACTGATTTTGTTTAACTTGAATTTTGAAACGTTTGTGACAAATTCCGCGGAAAGATGATGGAAATCTAAGCATTTGCATCTCATATTTGGACTTTTTTAATATGAATATATGTTTTTGTTACGAGAAAATTATTCCTCAATATTCCAGCGTTTCATGAAAATGATAACATCTGGTTTGGGTAATTG
Organism: Unio pictorum; assembly: GCA_030141615.1. Classification (NCBI taxonomy): domain Eukaryota; kingdom Metazoa; phylum Mollusca; class Bivalvia; order Unionida; family Unionidae; genus Unio; species Unio pictorum. The sequence goes on from JARLTB010000269.1 coordinate 2,313,915, forward strand.
TGATACCTGTACCAATGACCTCGTCATCTACAACGATACACGAACAGATTACATGGAAACCGCTCGGAAATTCTTTGGTCGACTCAGCGATGCAAAGGCGACAAAATGTTAAGATTATGGTCACCAACATTTTATAATTTATTTAATGATGTATTTAAAATTAATCAGATTCCAGAAATAATATAATAAAGATTTTGTATTCCAGTGCATAAAGTAGGCAATTTAGATTATGATAATATTTATCAAGATGCAAAGCCTCTGAGTTGCATAGGTAAATTCTTCGTTCGTGTATTAGATAATATACATACTAACGAGGCAGAAGACGATAGTGCCTATATTACACTAAAAATAGTGGTTAGACAAAATGTTCTAGTACGCAGATGATTATAGTATCTTTCCCAGGTTCGCCAAAAGGCCTTCAGGCCTAGGAACATATTAAAAGATCATTGTACGAAGTGAAAACTTGTGTTTAACCTCTCAAAAACAAAGGATATGATCCTTAGAAAAAGTGTCAGCTTATCTAGAAAAATGAAACTCACTTGCGAAATTTAAAGACCGGTGGGTTCCATATTGTTTTTACTTGACATGACGTTTGGTGGTTCCTGTAATGAAACATATTTAACACGGGCAGGAATAGTTTAAAAAAGGAGATATCTTTACTAGTAAAATATCTTTATAATCGTGCATCCTTAAAATAAGCCATGTCATGAATTTGTTAGATAAACTTATAAGAACATATTTTAAATTTGTTCTAGTTCACTGCTCTGGAAATGTGCATGTACATATGAAAAAATAATATTTAGAATGAGAAAGACAGCAAAAACTGATTTTATATATATATTCATATACCAAATAACGTTGAACGAATTAGCCGATATACGCTTGACAGAAAATAACTGACATAGTTAAAAATTTCGTGCAAACAATTAGGATGATACAATGTTTGGGTTAATCAAGAGAGTGTTCAAAATAACTTTTGTTTACAGTCAATGAAATAATAATAATAATAATAATAATAATAATAATAATAATAATAATAATAATAATAATAATGAGGACTTTGTATAGCGCCTAATTTTTCGAAGCTCTAAAGCGCTTTACACAATCAATAATGCTATGACTTCACTAAAGAACAACAAATGACAAAAACAATGAAATTGGAAAACATAAAAGCATGCTGAAAACATATAAGATACAAAATATGATTAGGTCGCTAAGTTGTCCCTACAGTGTTTTTTGCAGAATTGTATCCAAATTGTGATGTATCTTCTTAATAACGTTAGTAGGGTATTATTGAATCTAAATGTTTCAGATTTCGTATCAGAACATGACCATTTCGACTTGTATTCTTTCACAGATAAAGCTTCAACTGATAAATGTTGACTATCTTTGCCAGACGCAGTGCAGAAGATGAAAGATGTACACTACCTTATAAAGCAAATGCATTTAGCTTTTGTTGTTGGGTTTAACTACATGTATCACTGTATGATAGACAGTACATGAAGGCCAGAATAACTGGTGGAGAAAGAAAAAAAAAATCCCGGTACGAGCCAACGAAGAATGGGAGCTACGGGCTAGTGTTCTCACGTACCTAATAGACCTAGCGCGAGAAGAGAACCCACAAAGACAACGGTGAGTTGTTAGTGATCGGTAAACTTGACCTCGTTTGGCCACTATGCCTAATCACCATTTGTCCTTGGATTCTTATACAAAGTTTAAGAGAAATATTTCCGTAAAAAAACAAATAGTCTAAGCTATGAATACCATGAATACTAGAACATAGAATAAGTTGAGGTCTTATATTTATTTAGCTCGTAATCATTGAAGCAGCGTCGAATGTTAAATATTTAAATATGTTGTTTTGAACTACATGACATCTGATTTTATGTTCATAGTTTTACCTGTAATTATGTAGATATATTTTCCCCTTAAAAAAGTAAATTAATCTGTTTATTTTATTTGCACTAAACTGTATCTGCACACGTTATTTTATAATAATGTATCAGTGTATATATTGTTCAGATATATCTGATATTCAGCAGAAAGAAATGCGGTAAAAGACGTAATCTTCGCTGTCCGTTTCGGCTATTGAATATACCGAATATATATATATATATATATATATATATATATATATATATATATATATATATATATATATATATATATATATATATATATATTTCGTCTTGATAGAGATTATGTTGTTTATTTTATATTTTTCTGCAACCATTACAGAACTTAGTGACCTTCTTGGTTAGAAACAAACTAAGAAAATAGCTTCCATTTTAAAAGCGAGTATATTTCTACACAGTCAAGTCGTATCCAATCTAAGTGCGAATGCTGCTAGCGTTTGCATTGTTAGATTGCACGGTGGGTCTATCTATATTTAAAAATATTTACATGATCCATTTATGTCCTCATTTACAATCCTTTTAGCAACATATAGAAAGAAAATATCTGAACATAATTAGAATATTACTCGATATCACACACACACACACAAACAAACACACATATCACACACACACACATATATATATATATATATATATATATATATATATATATATGTGTGTGTGTGTGTGTGTGTGTGTGTGTGTGTGTGTGTGTGTGTGTGTGTGTGTGTGACCAACACGCACAATTATAATCGAGAAGATAATTTGTATGTTTGAATATTATGATCCAGTGGCGATACTCGGTTTTATCCGAAGAAGAATGGTTCCAATCATTCAGTTATTGCTATCGTCTCTACATAGAGGTCAAACAGATTATGACTTTTCCAAAGCAAGTACGTTGCCAGTTTTGTACATCCTTATCGATTAAACAGCGGAGGCAATTTAGAACGTATAAATCTCGTTGTGTGACCGAGATTATCCATTGTTTTAAGCGTTCCTGCGTTTTATATTGTCATAATCATGCTCGAATGATTTGACAAATCATTAGCGATTTATTATGTCTCCATATTGAAGATATATTACAAATTATTACACTTATACAGTACAACATACACGTTTCGAAGTAATAAAACTAGGATAAATATTATATCAAAAGCATGGTGCAGTTTTATAAAACATATATAATGATATTATGTCAGCATATATTTGTAGTAACGCAAGGGAAATAATTCATTTGTTCATATTATTACTTTGGTTTTTCTAAAATCTTTAGAAAACAAACAGAAGCAACGCCAAGCACGTTATGATAAATTCGTCGTAGCATCATTTTATATATTTTAAACATTCTTTTGTACTCTCGTACTTATCAAAAAACCAAAAAACAAATGCATTACAAACGTGTAACGGACTGTAATATGAGGTCTCGTATGCCTTATAAAGTCTACCAGCAATTTATAGAATATGGTTTGCGTCAAGATACAGCGTATGGAATAGCACAGAATCAATAATACATTTATTTGATCGCGAGGATTTAACAAATTTACAAGACTTTAAAAATTTCTGAAAACAAATCTAATTCCTATGTTTATTTACGTGTATGACATTAATCAGTATAACGGCATTTTCTTACGATGTTCATTAAACCCAAGATTGTATAATTATTTCAAAGAGGACATTTATGTTGTATACTGGTCAATTTAATGAAAATATTTTAGAAACAAAACTAATTTGAAGACCAACTAACTGCTGAATCCCAATAACTAGTATGGAAACTTTTATCCAAATACATTGTGTATGCTGATATCCACCTTTCTCACACCCCGCATATCCGAGTGGGGGGGGGGGGGGGGGGGGCAGTCAGCTAGCTCGCCCGTCACTCGTTTCACTAGGTTATACAAGCTGCCTTACGCCAAATGTTGGAGGGTTGTTATAATTAGTATTGTGTTTTACAAGAATCGTCAGATGATAAAGAGTTGCATCCTAAATACGTTTAGGAACCAGCGGAGGATGGCGCTTATGAGCATTACATTGTAACCGAAGGGTCAGCATAGTTAGCATACTGTGTATACAAATGGGTTGAGTGCAACTACCTTTTAATAAAGTTACAGGAGTTACATAAGTAGAGAAAGGGGAAGTAATTTTTCCATTTCTGATTTTATTTTTGAGTTAACATCATTAATATATTTTGTTGGTCTTGGAATATAGTGAATAATACTAAAAATGCTCTGCTTTTGGACAAGAGATTGAACTTGATAATTTAAACAGTCCATACAACTAATAAATCCCAATAGTTTAAATTCATAACTTATCAACACATAACCTGCAGATTATCCAGTTTCACTCAGTCGTTCTTGCTCTCTCTCTCTCTCTCTCTCTCTCTCTCTCTCTCTCTCTCTCTCTCTCTTCATTTCTCTCTCTCTCTCTCTCTCTTCATTTCTCTCTCTCTCTCTCTCTCTCTCTCTCTCTCTCACACACACACACACACACACACACACACACTTCTTATCAACTACGTTTTGAACCTCATTTTGTAAAATAAACAGGGTATGAAACATCACAAGGCGAAATTACAGACTTGAAGTGTTTCCGTTCTTGAATAGTGTTGTCTTTGGAGTTACGAGCTGGGTATGTAATTTGCATCGTGCCCTCTATGATCGATACATCTCATTTTCCTATGGCTTTCTGTGGGACCTATACTAATTTTCATTAACATATTTCTACATATGAGATATATAATAACTGTTATTTGAATATTTATATCTATGTGATATATAATAATTATCATTATCATGCATTTGTGGTTTTCTCTATTGGGCATACCGGGCCCTTAGTGGACAAGTGGTCTAAAGCGCTCTCCATTACAGATCACTGCCATCTCACCTCTGTCTGCGTTTGTTCGAGTCTAAGATTCGGCTAATGTAGTTATGTAAGAAAGCTTGCCAGTAGCTTCTCGTGGGTCAGTGGTTCTTTCCGGGGGTTTTTCCGGGTTCTTCCTCCACCAATAATACTGACCGCCATGTATAGCCAATCGTGTGCTAAGAAAATGGCGTTAAACCCTACAAGAACAACAACAACAACTATTGGGCATACATACAATGTAAATATCATGTTGCCTTTTAATGGGCTATATAATAATGGTCATATCCGAGTTGCCCTATATGACATACACGATAATTATTTTTATAATGTTTCCCTATGAGGGGTTCATAATAAGTTTAGTCCATGCAAAGGCAGTGCGTGTAATCATTCAGTAAGCATCATGTTTACTGGTCGTTGTTAAGTACATAATGGGACATGTTAAACACATGCACGACCCAATACGTTTTGCTAATTGGTAAGATAAAATCGAGTCACAACATACTAATTGATAGTCAGGCACATATCTGTCAAACAAATGCATGTAGAACAAGGTTTCTATTAAAATGTATGTGTATCCGCCTTAATATTATTGGTTTAAATTCGTTTAAACAGATGCTTCTTTTCATCATAATGAATACATGACAAATACATTACAGTGGTTTCTTCCTGTTGCATATTGATGTCTCACCCTAAGTACATGGAAATCGAAAGTCCGAACAGCTGTAATTTAGTCACAACCAGATTAACCAAATTTCAAACACCTTAATCAATAAGTAGTCCACATGTCAAAACATATGGATATCCCCATAAGATAGCAATGATAACTTAAATTTTTATCTCTAAATCTCTTTACACTGGTACAATAAACATATATTTGATAATACGATAATACAAATACAAAAGAAGTGAATTCCAGATGTGGGAAGAATCGTGAAATGAGTGGACCATTCTCCTAAAAATTCCCAAGTTATAAATGTCTAATTCTTTTTGTTAAGTTGTGGAACTCATGGATTTTGATTTACTTCTGGGTTTGGCTCTATTTGTTTACAGGTCCCCTCCCCCAATCCGTTTTCTGCTTCATACTTCATTTGGGGTAGAGTAGAATAAGACGCTCGACTTCGCCACTCAGCGAACATCTCACCTCTGTTCGTGTGAATTCTAGTCTGAAAAAACTTGCCAGTACGTTTTAGGGTCTGCGGTTGTTCCTGTCGGGGTCTTCCACATCTAAATATAGTGACGGCAATGGCTTATAATCGGGACGGGCATTTCAGTTTGTTCGTGAGGCGGGAAGTGGGGGTGGGTCGTCAAAGCATGTTAAAACAGAACGGCCTTGTTAATTTTCGTATACAGGCTACAGCAATCACCTGCCCCTCACCACCCCCACCCCCTCACCGGTGACTGCCCTTACCTATCATGTACTGATTGATTACGCGGCGTTGAACCTAACAGCTCCTACATGATATGTATAACCGAATACACATATAAAACGTTTTTAAAGAGGTGAAATGAATATTTAATCTAACCATACCTCGAGAGTTATAAATCCTTGTATCCCGACCACTGGGTGTCGCTACTTTGTTGTCTATTGTTGAAAACACTACTATGGCCAACACAGAATCCAGTTCAAACTGCCGCTTCAATTGACTTCCTTGTTTGCCGAGCAGTAGGTAAACACGTGATTACCATAGTCCTGTCTAATACATTGTATGATAGAAGACTGGATAAATACTTATATATATATATATATATATATATATATATATATATATATATATATATATATATATATATATATATATATATATATATATATATATATATATATATATTCATCTATATATATATATATATATATATATATATATATATATATATATATATATATATATTACCATTCATTAACACTTTTTACCTACAGTGGCTGCTTCGTATAGGAACACACACAAACACGACTTCAAACTCTATGAAGGTATTGAAAACGATTTTAATATTATGACTATAGGTTAATCCAGAAATATCATCTAATTTTAGTTGTTTGTATTTGGGGTAGAGGAGGTATGAGTGGAGTTTAAGAGAAATATAATACTTGGTGCCAGTCCAGGGTTTGACGTCTACCAAATATCCAATGTTTAAAGGTTTTCCAAGACATAATGTGATCATCAAACTGTGCACAAATCACTACACTTAGACGCGGTCCCACCCCACCCCTATTTAATAAGTTCTAATAATAGTGAATAATTACGGACTAAATAGTTCATCAGTTGAAATTATAGTTAGTGTGCTTTAGTGCTTTAGAGATCCCATGTCGGTCGCATAATGAAGTAAGAAAAGAGAGAGAGAGAGAGAGAGAGAGAGAGAGAGAGAGAGAGAGAGAGAGAGGGGCGAATGCATGATATGTAGCATAAGGATATTGGATGGACTTTCATTTAGATATGTTCTGGCGTATTTAAATTAATGTATTTGTTTAATACTTAATACTCTGGGACGGCCTGTTGTCCTGACTAGTATAAATGGGTACTTGAAAAAATTGCGCGAATTTTTTAGTCATATTATTTCATATGTTGTAAAGCGCTTAGAGCTTCTAAAAATTAGGCGCTGTACAAAGAACTCATTTTTATTAGTAGTAGTAGTAGTAATAGTAGTAGTATGATTTGCCTATGCTGACCGTATGAACATAGGTTTATCCAGAAATATCATCTAATTTTAGTTGTTTGTATTTTGGGGTTGAGGAGTATGAGGGGAGTTTAAGAAAAACATAATACTTTGTGCCGACCCAGGGGTTGAAGTCTCCCAAAGATCCAATGTTTAAAGATTTTTCAAATTGTGCACAAATCACTACACTTAAACGCGGTCCCACCCCAAATCTATTGGATAAGTTATGATAACAATGAATAATTACGAACTAAATAGTTCATCAGTTGAAATTATAGTTAGTGTGCTTTAGTGCTTTAGACATCCCATGTCGGTCACAGAAACAAGAAGAGAGAGAGAGAGAGAGAGAGAGAGAGAGAGAGAGAGAGAGAGAGAGAGAGAGAGAGTGAGAGAGAGAGAGAGAGACAGAGAGAGAGAGAGAGAGAGAGAGGGGGGTATGCATGATATATATAGCATAAGGATATTAGAATGACTTTCGATTAAATATGTTCTGGTGTATTTAAATGAATGTAATTGTTAAATACTTAATTCTCTGGGACGGCCTGGTGTCCTGACTAATCTATATATGTTGTGAAGCGCTTAGAGCTTCTAAAGATTAGCCGCTGTACTAAGTCCTCATTATTATTATTATTATTATTATTATTATTATTATTATTATTATTATTATTTACCGATGCTGACATTATGGTAAATCGGGAAACACACTGTCCTTTTCTACCCTTTACCTACACCAATGGGTCAATCACGCTAGGCAAATATCTGTACTGGCGTCTATGTTATGTTCGCTGACCGACTTGCGCAGCGCATATTCAATTTCCATGTGTAGATCGTTTTCGATAATCTCTACACGTAATTGATTGAACATATTGATACGAAAATATGCTTAACCTACAGTGGAAGTATACTACAGAGCATCCTTCTTCTCTGGCCTACTTGATCTCACGCGACCCTTCTCAATGGACTTACAGCAGATCAATGGTTCGGTCCACCGAAGTTTCCACCGCTGCTCCTTTACAACGTGGTAAACAAGCGAAAAATACTCAACTCAATACTCAATACTCAGCATTGACTCCGTTTGATGGTAATATTAAGATTGCGGAGCTTTATTATTACTGATCACCAAAATCATACTGAATATAGTTGCATTCATTAACTAACTCACCTGTATGATGAACCAATTTTGATTAAGTCAGACATGTCAAATTGTGATTTCATTTGTCGAATCTCAAGGAGAAAAAACATATTGACAAATTGACTCCTCCTCTGTCAAATATGATGTACATATGATGTACGTAAGTGGCGCACTTCACAATCTTCTAATCCAAGACCTAGATTTACTACCCCAGCTCTCGGTTTACTAAACAGGGATACGTCAGTTATGGGGAACGTATTATAACTGTATGTGGGGGAAAAGTCGGGTATCCTTCTTTTGTCACGGCAACTGCGTGTTACTAAACTAGTCCTTCTATACTTATATCGTTCTTGTTAGATTCTTGAAGCCCATTAACACTTTTGGTAGGTTCCATGGAGCTTGTTAATAGTATATGGATTTTGGTTTCAGGCTTGATCATAAGGAATCCATAAGCAGGTCGAAATATCTAAAGACCAGGTATCTTGGTGTCTAACTTCTATATAAATTTATATTATGTGTACATCGCTTAAACACTTTAGTTATGGATACTGATTTGACCTCATTGGATTCTTAGAGAGAAAACATTACGATCAAAAGGTTAAACCATATATGCAGAATTAAAAAGAAATCTTTAACGATGCCTAAGACATGTGTCTACATATTAGTGATAATTATCTAGTTTGCTCCATTGCATAAAGTGCTTATAAAAGAGCCTTATTAAAGAGCCATTGCAGATGTTGGTACTACAAACATAATCTTTGAAAACAATTATCAACATTTAATTGTATGAGAAGGAAAACCATTTTAATTTTTCAATAGAAAGACACGAAGACAAATTTATTTTAAAACTTACTTCAATCGTGCAAAGTATTCGTTAGTTCCTACTACTTTTCTTACGGCTCCATTATATGTCCACGGATTAAGCCTTTTTCACTATCAGTCCAAAACGCTACTGATCGAATGAGGACAGTATATTTAAGACATCAGCTGGTTCAATCGAATGTTCCTAAATAAATTATCTGGGATGAAACACAACAGTGAAGGAGCGAAATGTAAGTGTAAACCAGTTTAATTGTTGTTGCTTTTCTTTACATATAAAGGAACATACCTAGAAATATCTCTAAATGTTATAACAAAGATACAAAATATAATAATAATCGTGATGACACTGGTGTTGGCTTAATAATCTGGATTTATTTCGGCGTATATTTCAATCTACATGATCAGTTATTTCTACCTTTTCATTGAAACAGTTGATACCGTTGCGTCGAATCACCAAACAGTTCTATAGCGTCTTCCGTGTAATGTACATGACTCATATGATAAAGATAATTCTGGCATAGCTTACACTTATGATTCATGCACAACGATAACCACTTCTCAATGTCAATTACGAATGTACAACCGGATATTGAAATAATAGCCCACTCTGGTCGACCTCAAATAATGCGTTTTTAAACCTCTTAATAATAAGCGGCAAGGGTAAACTAATGATACCAAAAATATTTGAAACATCATCCCCACGTCTTGTCAAATATTTTTTGTAATCCAATTCAGCCTAAAACATAACAGGAGATGCCAAACTCATTGCAATATTCGAAAACACTGCTGCCTCTACACGATAAGGGTATACTTCAGAAGAAATAATAAATGCATAAGTATCGTTTGGAAGAACAAAACTGTTCCTTTATCAAAGAAATAACCAAGTTTAAATATGATAATCTCAGCAGAACACACGGTCGCACTTGAATTACATAATTTATCCCTGTATGGCATATGTGTCGATAGTCCAGCCCAGTTAAATTGTTTATTCTAAAAGAAATATATTCAGACTCAAAAACGTTGGGTTTGGGTTCAAGTCTTCGCGACGTTTATGTAGATTTTACTGCTCAAGCCTTGCAAAACTATTTAATTCACAGAGCAGCAACGTAATAAGCGCAGTCCTTTTTTTCCCTAGATACGGGTGTCCTTGGATAAATGTGTCTTAAACACTCATGCAGTTTCATTCTCTACATGATTTCAATTCATACTCTCTCATTTTCCTCTAGCTCCTCTGGCTCCACGATCCTAACTGTTGCTGGTTAGGGTGCAGTATCTATAGTATCTTCCACGCTGGTCAGTCTATATGTTCCCTGAAATATACACTTTACAAATTAATACATGGTCTTATATTACTTTCCATCCTTACTTCAATGGTCCCTCTTGTTCGCTATTTACCATGGAGTAGTCTTATTAATCCGGCATCGGTTTGTCTATCAGTCACTTTAATAAGGCGTCACGAGCGGGAACAGTTTTATTTCATGTTCAATTATTGATTTAATCAATTTGTCCGACAATCACCTTAAAGCCACAATTTACTGAACAATTTGTTCCGGCAAGGTTCAAGTGGTAAAACGAGTTTTTTTTCCGCATATTATTATGAACGATTCAGGTACAACATGAAGTGCTTTCACCACATATTATCAACGGTTTATATGTTAAACCGAGGTACGTAACATCTATTATGTATGTCGTAAAGAGAAGCGTCTTCACGGATGCAGAACTCAGATAATCTTAATTATTAGTGTTTGCTGTCTCAGACTATGTCAAACCACTGCATATGCAAGTAATTACATAACAGTCAATGCTGATGAAACCTCTGTTTTTTTATGGGCTTTTAACAAGCTATCGATAAAGTGGATAGGCTTCATATAGTGATAGGGGATGCGCTAAAACAAAATAAATTTAAATTATTAACCTTACAAGAAAGAATACGTTTAATTTAGATGTACAAATACTAATTGTTTTGCGGTAAGGATATTTACCTAAAGTACTAAATATCATATTGCAAGTTATTCACAATAGATCATGGTATTGAGATAGAATGTAGACATTGCATTGTAGTTATCTTGTTGCATGAATACTAAGCAGTGTGCAGTTAACATTAAAGTTTCATATGCATTGGTCCTTTTCTACACTACATATGACATACATCCCTAAGTCAACCAACTCCCACGTCCCACAGTCATAAATATGAATACCTGTAAACCGATAGCATCTAGCGTACCATGTAGAAAGCACGGTTTGCTGATAACAGCAAATATAGTTCCTAACATTCCTGACATAAAACAGTGAATTGACCCTAAAACAGGCAATTAATCTTGTGTTGGAATGGTGTGGTAATTTCATTGGAAAGAATCTATAGTAATAACATATATTAACATATCATAATAATGATAATGATATGGATTTGTAATTGTTTCTAGTATATGCGTACATGATAATAATATGGTATTTCTAAACGTTCTAGAATATACGTACATGATAATAATATGGCATTTGTAATCGTTCTAGCATATGCGTACATGATAATAGTATGGCATTTCTAAACGTTCTATCATATGCATACATGATAATAGTATGGCATTTCTAAACGTTTTATCATATGCGTACATGATAATAGTATGGCATTTCTAAACGTTCTAGCATATGCGTACATAATAATAGTATGGCATTTCTCATCGTTTTAGCATATCCGTACATGATAATAATATGGTATTTGTAATCGTTCTAGCATATGCGTACATGATAATAATATGGCATTTCTAATCGTTTCCAAATTTTGAATATGGCTCTCTCCTCCTGAAGTACTGAGATAAAAACGCAATGCAATAGCTTGTTTTAGTCACGTGCTTAACCGGGTAATATCAGGGTCACTCGCTATATACATACATTGATAATGGTATTCTAAATTATTTACCTGTGGTGGCTTAAAGTGGGCGTATACTGGACAGGATAGAAGACGGTGTTTATATCACCTTGTAATGTTAATCGTTCTGAACCAAATACTATAGTTTCATGTCTTATGTTTAAAATAGGAACATATTTTACACATCCTTAATATATGAGTGCTGCATGGGTGGTGTGTTAGGAAGCGATATTGTGTGTAAAGTTGTCTTCTTGCAAGTGAAGCAATATAACCACCCACCTGAGCACATCTGGTTTTAGTTCGCTGGACATCAAGGAGTCTTGACTAGGAACAAACAAGTTTAAGGACAAAATTATTCCTTGACTAGGATACAGGCGTTATAAGACTCGTCCAAGAAACTCGGAAAGCGTGAGACAATACACATGTAAACTTAGGATATCTATTAACTCATCTTTTCAATATATTCCTCTCTCTGTTTCTGTTTCCGTCTCTCTTTCTCTCCCTCTTGATCTTTCTCTTGATCGAGTAAAGACGCACCACGACAACCTTGTTGACGACGTCTCTGCTACAACGTCTACGACCCGGTCGGCAACTCGGCGACACGTTAGGCGACTCAGCGATTGTCTCATAGGCCCAGTCAGCGACACTGTTCCCAAGTCAGACACCCCGTCGATGACTATGCAACCCAGTATGTGACACTGCGACCAGTCAACGACCCAGTCAGATACATTGTGACCAAGTCAGCAACACAGTCGACATCTCAGCTACCCAGAGGACAACATGTATGTATGTATGTATGTATGTATGTATGTATGTATGTATGTATGTATGTATGTATGTATGTATGTATGTATGTATGTATGTCTTACCATACATAGTATAAGTTAATCGATAGCTATAGTCATACAAAATCAGTCCGATATACCGTAGTCAAAGTATCATAATTTTAAACAAGTCGTAACTATTGACTCATTTCCTCAACTAATGGAAGGAATGAAAAAGAATAAAGGGCGTATAAATTACAATCCCTAAGCAAGGTTTTCTAAGTTTCAATTACAATCGCAACAAAACAATTTTTAACATCTGCAGGATAAACTAGACTCAAAGATATCTCTCCTGGTCGCATTCAAGTCAAGACATGTCGACCTATATTTAGAGAATTATAGTACCTTATTTACAGCCTTCGTGTACATTTCTCACCCTTATTTGTTTATAAAAGAACATATTATATCCAGTTGTCATACGTGTAAAATAATTCATTATCTTGCAGTAGTAGAGGACAAATAGTTGTGACTTGAAAAACCATCAGAGGTTCATCTTCCCCTCTGAAAAATTACCTGAGTTACGGGTTGGTCTCCTAGTAGACTCTTTCTCTCTTCCTCTCTGTCTCTTTTTCTCCATCTCTCCATCTCTATCTCTCTCTCTCTCTCTCTCTCTCTCTCTCTCTCTCTCTCTCTCTATATATATATATATATATATATATATATATATATATATATATATATATATATATATATATATATATATACAATTATTGACTTATTGGCAAAGTATAATTCAATAGAAGTGGGAAAGTGTGGTACTGAGACGAAATGGATAAAACGTATGGCGATATTTATGTTCTATTTCATTCAGTTAAATGTCATGTGCCGTAATAGTGACACTATTAATAATTGATTTAGTGGCAAGGAGAAATGTCTGTTAAATCAAATTTGGAGAAATCGAACAAGAACTACGTTAACTTTCTAGGAATAATTTGGGCATGTAAAAGGGATTCTAGTCACTTCCGAACAGCCTATAGAGTATTTCGTAAAACAAGACAGGAATACCTAAGCTGGCTATAAGCAGCATTTGAAAATAATATTAATAATAATAATAATAATAATAATAATAATAATAATAATAATAATAATAATAACCTAAAAAAACATAATGAATACGGGATATGAGCTGGAAACAAACTCATGAAGTATAATACCCTGTTGAATGCCTCTGCAGTCTATACAATTTTCAGCATGGACATGTTGAGAAAAACATCTGCCATTTCGTTTCATAGTAACAGGTATAAGAATGTAGCAATGAATAACGTCAGATACAAATGTTTGATATTGATAGCATACACTGATGCAGTCAAACATTCATTTGCTTAAATTATTAAATTATAGTCACACTTTTGTTAAATTTATTTAATTTGCATCTTGTGATTGACCATTGTACATAATTTGTGGTTGGATGTTTAGAGTACATGCCTAATGTTATGAAGGATACACATGTTTACTGGATTTTGGAGTTCCAAATGCAATCTGTAGTGTTCCCATTTACAGTTTGATGTAAAGTAACAATAATTTGACCAGATAATTTTGTCCTCTTATTATTTTTACGGATTTTAAATTACGGTTTTTTAGAATTGCACATATGCTCTTTAAACATGAATGTAATGAACTTAATTCGTGTTTCAGATTTATATATGGAAGTTAATGCTGGTATTACAATGTGATGCATAATAATTTCGGAATAATTCAAAATTATGGAATCATTGCGAATTAATTCAAGGATATTTGTACTATTTATTTATGATACGTTACAACCGCCAGCAAATGCCACATTCCAGGATATAGGTACGTGAAGACTTTCAAGATAGGAACTCATTCGAATCACATCTGGAAGTCAATACTGTTCGACTATATTTAAGACATTTTGGATTCAGTTCTCAATACATCAAGTTCTTTATAACCTTTCACTTTGAATCATATGGGATTTTTGTGTGTGTTAATTCAACAAAACACGATGGTTTATACTATATTATGTTACATGCCATAAGATGGAGTCATAACTAATACTGGGGTTCATCCACGATATGATTAGCTTTAAAATCTTTACAAATATTTATATTGGTTGTTTTAAGTGTGATTTTGCTTTGTTCTCTTTTCATCTCATGAATGTTAATTTTGCATACGTGATAAAACAATAACGAAAGAACATGCCATAAAATGTTATCAAGATGGTCATTGTCCTTTAAAACGAAAGAATTGCCTCAGTTTCCCCCACACTATGATCTCCTTGAACCGAATGCTTCTATGATGAAGCAAGATACAGCAAAATTATATTGGTCTATGATTTGTTGGAAAGAATTATCTTCATAAAAATGTTTAGGATTTGATCATTAAGTGTCTATCCTGTTCGAAATAAAATGAAATGAATTAATAAGCAAGCAGTTTGAATTAGAGTTACTAAAATTTCAGCTTCAGAAACAAATGATGGAAATCGAAAACCAAAAAGTGTAAACAGATAGCCATATGTTAATTACGGAAATATGACAAGAAGACAATACAGTAAGAATATTAAAATAAAATGTCATAAAGAATAAAGGGAGAGAAATAATTGGAAAGCTGGCAACTACACATATAAATGCAAAGATTACAAATAGAGAGAGAATACAGAAGTACAATTGAAATTAAAATAATTAGGACTGGCTGCAGACCCATCCCCTTTTGCACCAAGCCCTGGTTTTCCTGTAACCAGAGCTTTTAAGTTAGTACCTCTTTTAATAAGTAGTGGATGGATATGTTTTGAGTACTTCTAAAATGTTAAAATGTTTTGGACTATATTTATGAAAAGTGCAGCTGCCCCGTTTGGCGATCAGCATTATGAGGCTAATGTTGGGACTGGTCAACCTGGTGTCAGAAAATCGGACTGAGTGGGGACATTCTGTTATGTGTCGCCGGCATGAAGCCTCCGTTTCTAGACGTCACTATAAACTGTCATAGTGCATATATCGTATCGATTTGACCAAACTTGTTAAAGCTACATTATAAATCTAGATCACACAAACACACAAAGTATACACTTTACTGTCAGCAAAAATTGTACTATTCGTACTCTAATTAAGGCAATATCGTGAAGGGTGATGAGTTGGTATAAAATGCATATTGACACATGCTTCGTAACTATGATAAGGGAACCAGACGGACAAGTGCTTGATATGTGGTATTCAGCCAAAAGGTTAATTAAGATTACAATAATATCAGATGGCTCCAGTTAGTGGAAAATATCCAGAAGTGAGTCTATGTAGATATAGAATAACTATCATGGTGAACAAAATGATCTATACTTTGGAGTATCATGTTGTTACGTTATTGACGATTGATACAGAGTGAAAATGCAGCTAGAGAATGAATATAGAGCTATTCCAAACACATATCTTCGTGATCGGGGTATCTGATATGTACTAAAGTCAATATATATTGTCAAACACGCATGAAAACGACAGCCTAATTTAAGTATAAAGAATTATGACCCATTCACTTCTAAATATTTTAAAGCACTTGCTGGTGATTCTGCAAATTGTATCCCTGTTAAAATAGTAAAGGAGCAGCAGAGAGGGTGAACCCTACAACGTTTTTAGACAATCCTAAAACGAGCCGTCTTATAATCTCATTTTAACCGAAAAGAGGGCGAACCCTACAACGTTTTGAAACAAAATTCGATTGAAATCTTAACAAACCTTCCTTAGAAATCTCATTTTAACTAAAAAAAATGAAAACGGAGATTTTACGATTTTTTAATCAATTTTTTGATTGAAATCCTAAAACGATCCGTCCTATAATCTCATTTTAACCAAAAAGAAGGTGAACCCTACAACGTTTTTAAACAAAATTCGATTGAAATCCTAAAACGATCCGTCCTATAATCTCATTTTAACTAAAAAAAAATGAACCCTACAACGTTTTCAAACAAAAAATTGATTGAAATTTTAACGAGCCAACCATACGAAATCTCATTTTAACTAAAAAAATGAAAACGGAGATTTTTACGATTTTTTAATCAATTTTGGTCGCAACTTGTTGTCATCCACCCTCTCTGCTGCTATGGGTTAACAAAAAATAATAAATGATTTTAACCGAATATTTGATCCAGTCCGATACGATATCGTGTCCGAGGATCATGCAAATTTATTGTTGCGAATCCGTGCGGAGTCGACTGAGCATGACTAAAGAAATCTCGAAATTGATTGAAGTCCATATCAGAACACCATGTCTGCCATATATTTCTAAGAGTATGAGTATCAACGCCGTTGAATACAGAAAGAATATTGCAGTTATCTCTGATGACTTTTGGAACCTGAGTGTAGCGTTGAGTGACATATATCACGTCAGTGTTTTTGTGACGCCCCCGGGAAAAGATCCTAGCAGGATTTTTTTGTTTATCCAACATTATATCGTCGTATACGACTAAATTGTTAATATCTCCATCAATATCATCAATACTCGGTGCTTCATCGATATCGGTTATAAATTCAATGGCGTTCTCACCCTTAATTTCTGAAGCGTTTTCATTAAAATCTTTTAGCACTTCATAACATCGTTGATCATCTACACTAGGGGCAATTAAATACAACTTATCCCACTTCATCCATCTCATTATTAAATTGAGCAACAATTGCGTTTTACCGGATCCAGATGGCCCGATTATAATCATCCGGATAGAGTTTGGTAGCGCTGCATGATGCTTAACTGGTTCTCTTGTTTTAGTCGCTGAAAAATCAATTATATCCATATTTCTATACATAAATTATGGATCTATATTGTGTGAAGTGTAAAACGCGTACTTGCACAGATGATGTGACGACGGTTACAACTAAAAATAACCGATCAGCGCTTTCTGGTAAATGCGTGCAATGTGGTACAAAGAAATTTAGATTTGTGTCTATGAGATCTGATTTAAAAAAAAACGAGGAGGTGATATCGCAGCCAAATTGGCAAAGCTCCCTGGAACCCTATGGGCAAAGTACCCCGGAGAAAAGCACCTTCCAGGATATAGCTACTGTGGACCGGGAACCAGACTTGATATCAGACTCAATAATCAAAATCAACCCAATCCCGGTGAAGAACCAATAAACGCCATTGATAAGGCCTGTCACCTTCATGATGTTGCTTATAAAAGCAGCAATCTGCAACACAGGCATCTAGCAGATGTGAAATTAATTCATGCGTTAAATGCTATTCCTGATAAATCCTTCAAAGAAAAATTGGCTTCATTTTTGATAAAATCGGCTATGAAAAGTAAATTGATGTTAGGTGCCGGTAATTAATAATATGGAATCAATTTATTATTCCCCAAGAGGATACTGGAGGGGTAAATCAGCAGTCCATAAACTCGCTAGTGCTGCAAAAGTGAAAAAAACCACTGCGGCTAATTGGTTATCCAAACAGGCACTATGGCAAATTTATCTACCACCGCCTAAACAAATTCAATTCTCGCATTTTGATGTGACCGCTCCTAATGAAGTTCATCAGGCTGATATATTATTTTTACCTCATGATCGTGGTTACAAATACGCGCTAACCGTAGTTGATATTGCAAGTCGATACAAAGAAGCAGAACCGTTAAAAACAAAATCAGCCACTGAAGTTGCTTCTGCATTTGAGAGGATTTATCGACGAGGTCCTCTGCACTGGCCAAATCTATTGCAGGTTGATCCTGGCAAGGAATTTCAGGGTGCAGTGTTATCTACAATGAAACATCATAATGTTACTATCAGACGAGGGCACACTGCGCTACATCGTGATCAGGCAATTGTAGAACGATTTAATCGGACTCTTGCTGAACGGTTATTTGGATATCAATACGCAAAAGAATTCATCCAAGAAAAAAGATCCCGTGAATGGGTTAAGAGATTACCAGGTGTAGTTACCGCACTGAATAACGAGATTACTAGAACCATCAACATGAAACCTATCAACGCGATTAAAAAGAAGTCAATACCTGAAAAACCACAAAAAGATTTCCCTAGAAACGCTAGCGTTTCCCAACCAATTCTTGGTAGTAATGTCACTGTTAGGTACTTATATGAACCAGGAGAGCTTGAAGGGGGTAGAAAAAGGGCTACTGATCCTATTTGGAGCGTCACTACGCATAAGATATCTAGTATAACACGATCAACTGGTAGACCAGCAATCTATAAACTGGATTCAACTGCCCCTCAGCGGGGTTTTACTCGACAACAACTACAGGTAATACCCGAGGATACTCAATTGCCACCGCATGGTCTTAACTAGCACCGTTGCGTCTATTGCACTCAAGACAAGTCAACATCACATTATTTCTGACATGACCGAGACTATTATTTTTTCTGTCAACGGTAAATTGGCGAGGATCTTTATCCGAATACTGCCAACGCATTATACAATTGCAACTTGCGCAGTGATTATTCTGTTGTTGCTTCAAAGTGATTATTAATTCAGCATCAATGTCAAATTCTCGCTGTTTTTTTTTGTCTTGTTGTTTGTAACCGGAGAGTTTTTTATTAATGATGCTAACATCAATATCATTTATTGTGGTGTCATTATCATCGAGGACAATTCTTCGAAGTTGATTTATGTTTCGTACTCTGGATACTGCGAGATAGACTAAATTCGACCATTCGATGTGATTATCCACCATCCAAACAATTGTATCCGATATAGTCAATCCCTGTGAAGAGTGTATTGTTGCTGCGTATCCTAGCGTCCACGGGGATTTATTAGCACGCAATGCATCTTCAACTACATTGATATCAACCAGCACAATATCATTTAATACGAGAAATTGTTTTTCACTCTGTCCTGGAATATCAACTTCAATGTTCTGTTTTCGTGTATCCGATGGCCTATAACAAAGAGGCACTGGAAGTGTTGCAAATTTTTCTTTATGCAATTCAAATAACTTCATCTGAAGTGTGTCCCTGACTATTTTTCTACTTGCGATTATCAAATCATTTGGTCTCCATGTTTCCCAGAAATCATTTATTTGAGTTTCTGAAATCACTTCACGCGCTATTTCGCACTGGATTCTATCCGGTTGTAATCTAATTAGTTTCTTAAATTCTCGTAATTTTTCATCAAGTGATCTATAATCAGTGGTGATTTCTTCATAGTAGTCTACAAAACCCTTTAGCCATTCATGTGGAGATGTACCGACAAATGGTGGTGGTTGGCCGTGATCACCGCACATGACGACTTTTGTGTTTTTGTTTAACAACCACTCGAGAAATATTTGTAATACATCTAATGACACTGTGCATATTTCATCCCAGATTATGATTTCAGGAATGAATTTATCACCCATACGCTCAGGAGTCCATTTGTCACCCTTCCATCGAAAGAAACTATGGTAAGTACAAGCATTTACCCCTCGTTGTATCATCTCTCTGGCGAGTCTGTGAGTCGGTGTTAGCACAATCATGGTTGACCGACGAAATAATTCAATTGCACGAGTTGTCTTTCCTGACCCACCACAACCGTTTAAATAAACTGTCTTGTATCTACATACTGGATCAGATACCGGTGGTGCATTAGAAAATTCTGATTGAATTTCAATACGGTTACAACAAAGATATTTATCATCCATGGCAACGTCTGCGGATTCACAATACTCATGTAGCATCTCCTTTTTAAATCGCCAACGCCCCCAATTTTCTTCGGGATCTGTGAATTTAGCTACAGCTGATTTGTACTTATTGTGTATATACATCGAATCAGTGGCCACTCTAACCGCGGTATTAGGAAATCTATTTATCATCGAAAATAGATTAATAGAAGCATAGGCTAGCATTGAACTTCTCAAATGTGTGTACTGGGAATTATATCCATCACAGTAGGTAACAACCGTACCCATTTTCTCACCATTAGATAGAAAAGCATCCTTACGGGATACAAGTTTTCCCTGTTTCATTAAATCCGTTACAATAAAATCGTATTCAGCGACATCTGTGATCAACCGCGAAGAGTATTTTGCGTTGTCGTATCGTCCACCCTGGGTAAATTTACCGATTATTCTTCGTCCGAGATCTTTTGCTTGTTCTTTTTTAATTTCAAATAACTTCTTAGACAGATTCATGATTTGTTCTTCATTAAAATTCTTCGAATTTCGATCAGGGAATTGTTTTCGCTGTTCGCTGATTATTCTATCTAGATCGGGTTGTGGTAGCCAAACTTCTTTCTGAGCTCGATAGCATATAATAGCATCGGAAACAATCAACGATATTAGCATACCACAATCAATCATATATCTCAATAGCACTATTGGCATCCAGGCCTTTTCAGATAGGTGTTTACCGAGCCAAACATAACTACACGGATGTAACCCTGTAGCGAATTCGAATGATATCACACGAGCGAATCCGGTTAAATCAAAATCAGGCAATGGTCCATTAATCGCAACACGAGTCATTTCATGTGTGGGGTGTCCAAATCGTTTGAAGTACTCAGCGCATTCCCCATATCCGAGAAAACTTCCGGGATAACACGCGGCTATATCAATTGAAATCATACCATCACGTGAGTAATTCGTATTCCACAGTCCTCCATGACCAAATTCGACGCAACTCAATTTAACATCTTCGAGAAAATCACTTCGTGTTGGACGCCATGAGTTTTTTTCTCTTGCGAAGTGAGCTACCACTGATGGAATAGTAAAACTATCCGTGAGTAGTTTTTCATGGAAACTCTCCGGTGAAAAATCACTAGCGATTTTTCTCATTCTATTATCTAATTCTTCAACGCGATATAATTCACCATTTGGTTTTACAAATTGATCAAATCCTATTTCGGGATCTTCATCACTTCTAAGTAACCACACTGACACAGGATCATCCTTACACAATGCATGAATAGCATCAAATAATCTCTCTTCATAGAAAACATCCCCGACGAACTCCTTAGGGATATATTTCACGGTTCGTTCTCGTGGAAATACTGTTACCGCAGGTGTCCACGCGTGTTTGTTATGATCAATAATCTGTATTGGAGCTCCATTTTTGTTATATTTCGGTTCGTATAAAACCTCTCCGGTTATCGTCATAACGGTTATTGGAAATCTTAATGATGTTTCTAATTTAGCTATATCAGAAATCTTTGCACCATGCTGTTTCACTGTCAGTTCCCATTCGGTTATTTTCCTACGTCGCAGATCAGTTAGTTTATTTCCTCGGGATGCATTTGTGAAGTGTTCTATTATTCGTTCTGCTACACAATTAAGCCCTGACGAATATTTCATAGGAGCTAGTTTTGCGATATCGGGTTTATCATTTAACGGATATATCCCATGAACCATTGCTGTTACTGGATAAGATCTTTCGTAGTATGGTTTGTCAATGCCGGTTAGAATTCCTGGTTTGGAATCTCTACTCACAATGACAGCTTTTTTATTCTTGAGAATTGGTTCAAATTTATCCCTAATAATCCATTTGCCATCGACTTCGATAATGAATTTGATTCGGAAAAAATACCGTTTTTCCCCAACACGTGAAATTATCACTGCTGCTTTTTCATCATTCATGGTAGCGTCAACAACACCATCAATTCGAAATGTTGACCAACAATAAGATGCTCCATCACGCTTGAATTCATTGAAACAATCTCTGAGTTTACTAATCATGGCTTTATCAAGAATTGTATTCTTTGGTGTATTAGAAACTATATCGAGATTGAATTGAGCATCTTTCCAGGATAATTTCTTGGACGTTTTTTTTGGTTTATCGAGATTAAATTTAGGATTGATTTTGTTACGTTTTTTTGGTTTATCGAGATTAAATCTAGGATTGATTTTTAATAATCTCTTAAACTCTTTCATGTTTTCGTCTCTTGGACGTTTGTTACGTTTTTTGGGTCTATCGAGATTAAATCTAGGATTGATTTTTAATAATCTCTTAAACTCTTTCATGTTTTCGTCTCTTGGACGTTTGTTACGTTTTTTGGGTCTATCGAGATTAAATCTAGGATTGATTTTTAATAATCTCTTAAACTCTTTCATGTTTCCGTCTCTTGGACGTTTGTTACGTTTTTTTGGTCTATCGAGATTGAATTTAGGATTAATTTTCAATAATCTCTTAAACTCCTTATCAGCATTGAATTCAGCATTTTTCGAAGTCAATCTCTTGAACTCTTTCATGCTATACTAAAAACAAGTGTCTAAATGAAAGATTTATGTATAATGAATCCCTGCAAATGGATCAGTCATTGAATTAGACAAATAGTATAGTATACGAATGACCCAAGAATTCAGACAGCACCCTGTGAGTACAAATTATGAAGCATCCAGTGATGGTGTTGTAAGAAACCGTAGACTGAAGAACCCAGTTGGGTGGGATAATGGTATGGGGTATTTGTTCTTTACTGTTGGAAAGAAGAAATATTACAATCATCGTTTCGTGTACGAGTGTTTCCATGGATTGATCAAAGATGGTTTTGTTATCGATCATATTGATTCTAATCCGAAGAACAATTCCTTATCAAATCTTCAAGCAATCACACATAGTGAGAATACCAAACGAGGGGGGACTGGGAAATACTCGAAAAAAGCGAGACCTGTGAAATCTTTGAATACAATAACTAACGAAGAAAAAGTATTTAAATCAATATATGAAGCCGGCAAGTATTTCAATATTTGTAGACCCTCAGTACGATATGTTGCAGAGGGGGTTTGTCGATCGGCTATTTCAAAGGGGACGGGACAGAAAATTCAATTTAGTTATGTCTAATGCGTCATATTTTTCAATTTGAGATATATCATTATTATAGAATAATGAATTCTGAAAACATGAATAGCATCATATCCGAGATTTCAAAATTGAAAAGTTGGGATATTGAACTATCAGATGGGTTAAATCCTGATCAAATCATGTCTGATTTTCAGGATATAGAATACGGAGTTAACAACAATAAATATATGCTGCCAAAGAAGTATGCGCTCATCAAAAGAATTCAGAATTCTGTTCGGGACTCTCTCGCATTTTCCAGTGACGTAAGTGTGTTCGCTTCGTTGTATACCATCGTAGAACGAATACGAAAAGAATTGGGGTACGAATACGAATTGAAAAAGGAGGTTAATTCTAAAATTAGAAACCTACGGGCGTTAATTCAAGAAAATGAACAATTTTGATTGCCCGACCATTTATCATTATTTGATTGCCCGACCATTTATCATTATTTGATTGCCCGACCATTAATCATTTCTTTTAGCCGACCCTCAAGAGATGTCAAAAATCGATGGATGATCAATACTAGAATGTTGAAAGTGTCATTATTAATTATTTTATATACAATTATGACACTTTCAACATCGATGAACGAAGGTGCCTCACAGTGAAATAACGCTTCTATGGTGATGTTAAAAAATCATCTATGATATATCAGATTGATCAAAACTAGAATGTTGAAAGTGTCAGTAATAATTAAAATAATTATTTATTAGTAATTCTGACACTTTCAACATCACTGATAAAGCCGTTAAAACACTTCCATGGTGGTATCAAAAATCATCCGACATGTCAAAAAAGTGAGGAAACTATCAGTATTAATTATTTTATATACAATTATGATACTTTCCTCATCATTGATAGAGCTGTTAAAACACTTCCACGGTGACCTTGTCACTGGTGTTAGGTCGGGATTTACAATTGAAAAATTGTTTCTGATTTCAAATAATGGTCAATGAAGCATTAACAACCCGATTGGCTCGTGAACGATTAGATGCAATTAAGAGATTTGTACCAATTCGTGACTCTGTACGGAATAAACTACAACAACGACAGAGTCTTCAGACTGATTTTGCTGCGGGATCTGAAGAATTGTTTAAACCAGTAACCACAGCAACGAAGGAGATAGTGTCAACAATCTCTGAACAAGGAAAAAAACAAGAAGAGACTTTTCTCCCTGTGTTAGAAAAAATAGCAAAAAGAACTAAACAAACAAAAAAATCCTTGCAATCACTTCCTCAGGATATATCAACCGCTTCGAAACAAAAATTTAAAGAATTTCAGGAAGAACTAGTTAGTGGACTACCTAAATCAATTATATTTACCGAGAGCGCTAAACAACAAATTCTCAACGAGGATATAGACAATTTAGGTGAATTCGCTGCTAACAGCTATGATTCACAAGAGAGGTTTTTCACGGACAATTATTCGGATTATAGAATGTCACATAATGAATGGGCTGATATAGTGTATGAAATAAATACTGGGGGTTTAGATAGAAGGATGAAGGAATACTGAGACTTCAAGAGAAAATTTCAATCCCAAATAAGACAGCCATACGATGAGAAGAAATTTCTGGGGAGTGGTCTAGTTGGAAACGCTAGCGTTTCATGTCCTGGTAGTGTTCTCAGTGATACATCACGATTAGAAGTTCTCATCGGAGGAAAACGAGCTGGAAATAACTCACCGGAAATAATTAATGAAGCAGCTGATATCTGTAGACGATTATTTCAGGGTGGTATCATGGATATCAGCACATATCGAGATTTCATTGGCGAGTTAGTGGAAAGTGGGTATCATAGTGACTGAATTGAAAGTCATTCGATTAGATAAATAACAATTGAAAAATTGTTTCTGATTTCAAATAATGATCATACACTACAATCATGATAAACCAACCCCCGTCTACGTAGTTAATTCACGGTTTCCGGTTTATAGAGCATACTACGGAGATGGTTTAGGTAATACCATTTTAGGGTTATTTGCGAGAATGGCTCCAAAAGTGATGCCGTTGGCTAAACAACTAGGAATGAAAGCCATTGATGTTATTCGTGATAAGGGTATTAGTGCTGTTGGAGATCTTGCGGGAAAAGCGTTTTCAGCCGCAAAGAATAAAATAACATCATTAGTGAAATCACGGATGAAATCCAAAGGATTTTCAAAACCGTTACCCTCTACAGCGGAAATGCCTGCAAGTGTTAGTAGAATTATAAATAACGCAGTAGATGAAAAATTAGCGTCGATGGCTTTAACCCCCGACCAAAGCAATATTGCAAATATGATAGCAGGCAGTGGCTTTAAAAAACTACGTCGATGAAATGGAAAATCGCGATTTAGACTCTGATAAATAGAATAAAATGTTCAAAAGGTCACCTGATCCAGCGTTTGATATAGATGCCCCAGTTCGCAAGGATGATTCTGTACGCGATTATCAATATTACGCCTATCATGCCATAGACTCAAATAGTCGAGCAAGAATTGATCTTCATGTCCATGATACCAGTAAATACTTTTTACCCTGTGAAGCGTTTATCGAAATCGAAGGAGAGATTATACGAACAAATGATACAGAGTATCCAGCTGGTACTCAAGTTGGTTTTGTCAATAATGGTATTATGGCGTTATTTGAGACTGCTAGATATCTCATTGATGGAAAAGAAATTGAGTCCATAGATCGTGATGTTGATGTGGCTACAACAATCATAGGATTAGCGAGATATTCTGATGATTATACAAGATCAGCAGGACCTTCTATGATGTTTGCAAAAGATGCTACAAATACCGCTGGAGGAAAACAATTTGTTGTAAGACGACCAAAGAATAATGCTGGCACCGCTAATATTGATGCCGAGGATATGATTATAAACAAAGATGCTAATTTCAATCTAGGAGCTGCAACACGAAACTCAATGTTGCAAGGAGCGCGTAAATCATTTTCATGCGCGATTCCACTGCATCACATATTTGGATTCTGTAGAAACGTCCGAAAAGTTATTTATGGGGCGAAGCATACAGTATCGCTTGTACGAAAGGGTGATGATAATGACGCAATCTGGAGGATGCCAGCAGACAATGCAAATCCCAATGCTGATGCCGGTAAAGTCAATTTAACAAAAATATCATTGTGGATGCCAGTGTTGACTCCAGCAATCACCGCAGAAGAACGATTACTGTCATTTATGGACCAAGGAGGAAAGTCGTTGTTAAGTTGGTTATCAGTGAGTACAGATGTTAAACAATCAAATATCAACGGGTTATTCACGTGGAATCTAGCATCAAAACAAGGCGTTTCTGCGCCACGTCATATATTCGTAGCGTTACAGGATAACACACGAGTTGGCGATCAACGGTTCAGTCATATGATATTTGATCAATTAGGTGTGAAAGACGTCTCACTAAGAATAAACGGCCAGCAGGAACCATCCGAGGATATACAACTTAATTACACAGAAAATCATATTGCACGAGTTTATCATCGTCTGTTGTCATTTATGGCACGCGACCAAAATGTGGATACTGGTCTACAAATATCACAATACGACTTTAAAAATCTATATCCGATCTATTACTTCTCACTGGAACATCTCGATTTGATGAGACAATCTGTTGTTGATATACATTTTAGAGCTAATGTGCTTCGTGGTGCTATTGCTGATTATAGAGCGGTTGCTGTCATTCTCAGTGATAAATCAATGTTACTTGAAGGTGTTGGAGGAAGAATGAGAGTGGTAGATGCACCAGTGGAAAACATGTAAACGATTTTTCCATTAGAATCAATCAATTATGTAAAATGTCATATAGTGTTATTAGTGTTGCGTTAACTCCTGGTCAAATCAAAAAATTGCAATCAGAATCGGCTAAGCGATGTGGAACCACAATCACGTTGAAACCCAACCAAATGACTGGTGGTGCAAATAAATTATCACTGACAACTCGTCAAATAAAACATTTCAATGATGCACTTGCAGCCAAAAAAGGTGTTCAGATTACTCTTTCTGCGGCTGCTATCAAAAATATGATTAAAACAGGCGGTATATTTCCATTGTTAGCTGCGATTCCAGCATTGATTGCAGCAGCAGCCCCAGCGGTGGCTAAAGCAGCGGCGTTAGGAGCCGTTGGTACTGCAGCAGGAATGGCACTAAAGAAGGCAACTGGGAAAGGATATAAAAAAAAGGGACGATCCGTTCACGGATTGGGTCTAAGACTACCAGGAACCCCGTATTCGTGGTACAGCGGAAAGGGTCTAAGATTACCAGGAACGATTTATTAATTCAGAAATCTTCGATGGTTCCCAAATCTTCGATGGTTCCCATGTCCAATTTTGATTTAATGGATGCTGCTAAAAACCTAGCGATTAAAAATTTCAGAGGTGTTTTTATGAAAGATCAATTACCACATCAACCAAACAAAACTGAAACAGGTATTATTAATCTCGATAACAGCACCGGACCTGGAACTCACTGGGTTGCATACGCTATTGATCCACGTGGGATTGTCTATTTTGATTCATATGGATTAGCTCCGCCAAAAGAGTTTTTGCGTTATATAAAAACCCTTCCAATGAAGACTTGGTATTCTACGCTACCAACACAACAAATCAATGGCCCACCAATATGCGGCAGCGAAGTATTAAATGTCCTTGACGCTATTTCTAACTCCTTGAGTAACCCAAGCGGAAAACCACCACATGTTGTCGTTAATGAATACACTAGTAATCGCTGGAAATCGAAACGATTTTAGAGAGAGAAAGAGTTTTACAATAACATGATTGATATTTGGGGGAGATCTTTGAAACCCAAACCCGATGGCACTGCACCCCCTGATTCTATCAAGGATATAAAAAAAATAATTGAAGATGAAATCGCTGAGACGTTGAATTTAGCAAGTGTTGATCCTAATGAAATAGTTGTATTTCAAGACAAACAGGGTAAATTGAAATCCAGTGATGTGTCATTGAATGATATTTTAATACGGCAGCAAGACGCCACTGAAAACTCTATTGCGTTGTATTCCAACGACGGACGACTTAAAGCCAGTAATATATCCGCGGATGACATTTTAAAACGGCAGCAAGACGCCACTGAAAACTCTATTGCGTTGTATTCCAGCGACGGACGACTCAAACCGGGTGTACTCGTTTCGACGATTACAGATCGATTAAAAACTCTCAACGATGAGTTGAAAAATTCTGTGTTTGTACTAACAGCACTTGAATCTAAAATTGAAGAAAACGGAAAACAGTTTTCAGTTTTTCGTAGAAACATCGTGGATAAATTTATTGGAACCCCGTTAGATAAAATTGAAATAAAACTCCCTGATATTAAAAAATCCATCGATGAGACGAAAAACTTCATCGAAGCCGTCAAAGGTGATTTTTCGAGGATGATAACAATCATTGAAAAAACAAAAATTCCTCATGAGAAAACCAATAACGTAGTATACACAATCCAACACGGATCATTTGTGTGGACACTTACAGACAACAAATTAGATATCACTGCAACCGTTAAGGGTATTTATCGATTAACACTGGTGACAACGGCTCAATTTAATATTTCATCGTTGAGTTCATCCGGGGTTAATAATACGATTTCAACGATCATCGACAAGGATACAACTGAAAAGTTCACGATAACATCTACTGATAAAAATTTGATTAGGGTTCCAGTAACATGGTATGTGGAATTCGTATCGGATTTAAGTAAATAACTAAATTTAAAGGATTTCACAATTGAAAACGCTAGCGTTTTTAAAATAACAATGATTTCATCAACTCAATGTCGCTATGATCAGGTCAGAGAATTTCAGAATAGACTCAAAACCCTCACTGAGGAGTATCAAATAAAAATGAAAAAATACCGACGAAGAATCACCGCAATTGATGTAACTGTGTACTCGGTGTCAAGCGTTCTCGCTGGCGCCGGAATAATACTTGCATCGGTTACAATGATTGCCCCGGTCGTAGTTCCAATTTGCATTTCTGCGGTGGCTACAATCGGGGGTATATCAACCGGGATAGCAAAAAAGATATCATCATGCAGCCAGAGTAAACTGCAGAATTACTTACTTCAATTTCATATTGCATCAACCGCATACTCGCAGTTATCCCTGATGATATCGTCGTCACTCGATAATACAATTATATCAGATAGTTAATTCTCAGCGATGGTCAGTATTTTTGATTCCGCGATATCGAAATTAGAGCGACAACATGAGTATAATAACAATGACAACACTGATGGAATCGGAAAACACGAACCCAAAAAACAAAATGATCTCAATAATATCAACCATACCAGATTGTGAGTTCTCAATGATGGTCAGTATTTATGATTCCTCGATACCAAAATTAGAAATAAATCATGAGTATAATAACAATGACAACACCGCAGGAATTACTTCAACGAATAGTGGAGAACACGAACCCAGTACAAACAAGCATGATATCAATAACATCAACGAATCCAGAATTCAGTGTGAATTTCCCCTCTCCGGTTCCAGTGAAGGAGATAGCGCTAGCAAAACTACGAGTGTATCACAGTTGGCCTAATATCAGATCAAAATCATTTGGTGGTCAACAACCCAATAATTCTTTAGTGTTTGCAAATGAGAATAAACCCGACGGAACCCCAGACTGGAAAGTTGTTTCGATACCAACAGGGTCATACCAAATCGAACAAATCAATGATGAATTCGCGCGTAGAATAAAATCGATTACTGGAAAAGAATCGAAAATCGCTATAACAGTTCATGAGCCGACGCTATCATCCGCAATTGAGATAAGCACAGAGGGTTATGTCGTAGATATATATCAAAGCTCAAAAAGAACCGTACTAGGTTGGCCTGAATTACCACCCCGGGAAACCGTTGATTTATCAGAACCACAAAAAACCGATTATATCACCGACAGAATAAAA
Source organism: Unio pictorum (assembly GCA_030141615.1). Classification (NCBI taxonomy): domain Eukaryota; kingdom Metazoa; phylum Mollusca; class Bivalvia; order Unionida; family Unionidae; genus Unio; species Unio pictorum. The sequence goes on from JARLTB010000269.1 coordinate 2,344,576, forward strand.
CCCGATAATCAAATAAAGAGTTATCAAGATAACATAATCATTAGAGATTTTGTTAAGATCCTTTACACGTTTGGGGAAAAATTTCTTGTTACTGACGATTTTAAAATCGATGAAAATTTCACAGCAATCAATAATGATTTTTCGCTGTTGTTAATATCTCTTAAATCCGGCTCTCTCACCCGAGATGAATTTATCAGCGTCGTAGAAACATGCAACAAAATCATCAATGATATGGAAACATTTAACCAAAAAATTATTCAGGATATATTAGATGATGATAATCCCCTATCGAGAAAAGAATTTGCATTAATCTATAAAATCCGCGTTGAAGATATCCCCACATTCAAACTACCGAGATACAACGTACCGGAACTAAAAAAGCTTCTCAATGATGCCATCGATATTGGTTTCAAAATAATTCATGATACGTGGAAAAAAACAGCATCACCGGAAATAAAAATCCTCAAACACAATAATGACCCAGACGGTGGCGGTAGGCATATCGCTCCGTTCAACGTGAATATTTCATCGGTGATTGCGCTCAATTTAGTATGTGATGTTATCGAAGGAAGCTATCAGATTAATCTCGAACGATCAAATCAAGCTCAGCAGGGATATATTCTTTATTCGTTTGCACCAACAGCTCCTCCAGGATACCTAATTATTGAAAACCCAATTAATCCTGTCTACATGCGATGCCATAATAATTCATTAACCAGAATTAATTTCAAACTCACCGACCAGTCAAATAATCTGATTGATTTACAAGAAGAGGTGTTAGCGATTAGTCTGTTTGTGAAATCCTAAATTGCTTTGCAATTTCAAAGGATTTTCGTCCTAAAGACTCGATCAAATCATTTATTATTTTTTGTTAACCCATAGCAGCATAGAGGGTGGATGACAACAAGTTGCGACCAAAATTGATTAAAAAATCGTAAAAATCTCCGTTTTCATTTTTTTAGTTAAAATGAGATTTCGTATGGTTGGCTCGTTAAAATTTCAATCAATTTTTTGTTTGAAAACGTTGTAGGGTTCATTTTTTTTTAGTTAAAATGAGATTATAGGACGGATCGTTTTAGGATTTCAATCGAATTTTGTTTAAAAACGTTGTAGGGTTCACCTTCTTTTTGGTTAAAATGAGATTATAGGACGGATCGTTTTAGGATTTCAATCAAAAAATTGATTAAAAAATCGTAAAATCTCCGTTTTCATTTTTTTTAGTTAAAATGAGATTTCTAAGGAAGGTTTGTTAAGATTTCATTCGAATTTTGTTTCAAAACGTTGTAGGGTTCACCCTCTTTTTGGTTAAAATGAGATTATAAGACGGCTCGTTTTAGGATTTCAATCAAATTTTGTCTAAAAACGTTGTAGGGTTCACCCTCTCTGCTGCTAAAGGACACAGTAACAGTTCGGAGCTTCTTTGCGCAGTCACTTTAATTTTATTTTATAGAAGGTTTATTCTAGTGAATGTGTTTTATGCAGGGCTTAAAATCATTTTGAGGTATTGATCACAGTGATCCCTATTTATGATGAAGTCTCTATATTCTAATCAGGGTGATAAAAGACAAGGACACGTTGTCCAAAAAGAACAGGAGCATGAAACGTAGGGTCCTTGTAATACAATGGAGACTACATGATGACATTGCTGGGTACGAGTGATCAGTGCACCGTTACATTGTCTATCCAAAGTCATACCGAAGGTGATTTTTTTTCCAGCCGATCAAACAGGTTTGGCTGTTTAGTCAGGTATCATTAAAACGTAAATTTATATGTTGAGTCATTTGTATTTCTCTTTGTCTGAGGAGGCTTCTTCCAGTGCACATGTTTATTATTTTGCTGTGTGTGGGGTACGGCTTGATTAATGTTCCATTCCAGTTGAATGGAATATTTGCACTTTCAAGACTGAAGTTTATTATTAACACTAATAAAATTCATTCAAAATTCTTCATGCAGACCTTGCAAACTAATATACAAAGTTTAAGACTAAGTGGAATATAATTCACAATACTTTCAGTTTCTTTCACATTTTCACTTTGTACTAAATCATTTGCAGTACAGATAGCTGTAGTCATTATGTCAAGTGCACTTCAATTTTCGTTCCTCTAATACATAAAATCATTATTAATTAAATTTGATTCAACGTTGGACTAGAAATTGTGTAATCATCTATAATTTTATATAATTAATAATTCACCGCTTATATAATTATTTTAAGATGTCATTCGTTCTCTTTTATCAACTTACTTTGGGATACTTTTCAGTTAGATTATTGGTGTCTAGGTCCATTGGATATTTTGTACTGTCTTTTATATCTTCTTTTGTCCTCATTTTGACATAGTTAATGTTTCAGAACTTTTTGAGACTTCTGACGTTTAATTAATGAATCAATCAATTCATTCATTAATTAATTCATTCATTAATGCATTCATTCATTTATCCATCCATCCATTCATTCATGCATCAAATCATTTATATTAAATGTTATACTCCTTTTTAAACATACTGTGTAAAAGGGAATAGGTTGTAGAGGTCTTTAAGTAATATATAGGTACACAAAACCATTGTGTAGTTTAGAGATTCAAATTATATTATTTTGGATATGTTTCTATCATTGTGTGCGGCCCTGTTTCACTTTTGGAGGAATCAATCATTAAAGAAAATTGTAATCAATAATAATTACAAAATTCAGACTTGAATGACAGCATAGCGTATTGCTGATTATTTTATTGTATTTTTATACAATCACCGGCTATACAGTTCGTACTGTATATTTTATTTTAAAGAAGTATTAATTTCACTCGTTTAAAAATAGCAATATCTCACTAGACCGAACGAATGCTATAAAACGAAAATGCCAATATTTGTGCGAGTATGACGTCAATTTAGGAGATTGATGGCCACCAGATGATTGTCCTCGAAAATGGCTTGTGTTATAATTATCTGAAACATGTTATAATTATTTTCTTTGGATGGACAATTTACGGCCATGGAACTTTGAATTTGATATGATTACTTTCCAGTATCATGTGATGTAGTGACTTTTCTTTGATCTTTTGTCGTCTCCTTTGCACATCTCTTCTTTGTAGGTGAGACTGTAGGTATGTAAAGAATGTATACTTGTTGGCTAGTTGCAACTGCCATCCACCTGATGTATACAGAGAATATTGGATGAACAAGGTTGCGAGCGCTGTTTGATATATAATAGTCTGTACGAAACGCGGCGGTAAAGAACATTGCATCTCTTTTCACCTGACCTCCATGTTGATGAAATTGGCTATATCATGAACATACTTCCACGTTTGTAGAACAGACGTCGAGAAAAAGCGTCGGTGAGAAAAAAACGTCTGTAGACGCTTGGAACACATAACTGTCAATCTTAGCAGATCAAAATGTCATGAATTTTTTTCAGATTGTGGATGCAGCTGAAAGTAAATTATTCCGTAGATTATCACTTGATGCTCTGATTGTACACCAGACAGTAACTTTAGAGGAATTAGGCCAAACGCTCCAACAGATTCACTCGGGGTAAAACCATTTTAAATCTAAGATTGTAACACTGCTCTTCACTATGAAAATACAAGCTAATAACGCCTAGGAAACTTGAGAGCCAGCTTTCTTAGTTTTCGTTAAGGTAGTGGAGACGAAACGTATTGTGTTACCTGCAAATTAGCTGGCGATGAATGCCTAGGATAATTACACAATACACAGCACATCGTAAGTTAGATATCGCTGTTTACAAGGTGTCTCTAACGAGATGCTTCCTCTGGGTGGCAAAGGCTTGTGGAAGACTGAAGAGACACATGGAAGAAATTAAGGCACCAAGACATCGTAAACCGGAAGTGTATATATGTACTACATGAGAGTGTAGAGTGCATGCATATGCCAGACGTAGTAAGCATGAAGTGTCTATAATCACTATGCGGATTAGACTGAATCATACGATTGTATGTATAAACTCTATAAACTGTGTAGATAGATAGATAGATAGATAGATAGATAGATAGATAGATAGATAGATAGATAGATAGATAGATAGATAGATGTGTGTGTATGAATATATTAACGGTTTGAATAAAACTTACAATATTTTTTTCTTCTAATGACGTGATGACCTTTTTAATCTATAATTTTGATTTGAGAGTTATGTTTGGATTTGTTTTCCGATATATTAGACGTACTCAACTTACTTTCCAAGAAAATAAAATCTAGAAACAAGACAGAAAAATACAGTTAGCAAGGAAGGTAAAATTAAAGGAATCTTAATTTGTGTCCATGGTCATTCGTATGTTTGTTATGTATGTATCAACCTTTTCGTGGAGTACATCAGGGTACGTAATAATTCCAATTAACATAGCAAATTACCAGTTTAAATCGACCTCATGTTGTACCGTCCTATTCGAAAACTCATCTTAACGTTGTTGCAAGTCAGACATTTTTTTCTTTTCCTGACACAGGGTTCGATCCATGTCATTAAGGGACTTTTCTAGCTATTCGTTTTTGCACTGAATGTTGGAATACATACTAAATATAAAACATGATTAACACACATCAGCAGTATATTTGTTTGCAATATAAAGCATGAATTTTGTCGCGTTGAAATAAAATCACTTTACAGCACTAATCAAGGAAAAGCCTTCCTAAACAATATAAGACTCCATAAACAATATGAAATTATCAGATTATGGAACAACGCTTTCAGAATATAATCGATTCACTGATATGCAATCTGCTAGGAAATTAAATTCACTATTGTATTTTGTTCGGCTTCATTTATTATTAACTTTCCAAAACAACATACTCATTGTCTAATCTTAATTCCTACTAAATTACCACAATCGAGCAAATTCAATACTAACATCCAATGCATCTATGTGTTATTATTTAATTAAGTTTGGAAACCACCCAAAAATGGACCATTGGTAAAAAAACACAATGATATCCAATCAAGCATCCACCCAGAATGCTTAAAAGTGAATTAAGTAAGAATGGATAAATTAAAAGTCTTACTTTTGGAGTGTCTCGATATCACTCTGTAGTTCGTTGTTAACGGCAGGTGTACTTTCACGTTCTAATACCAGACATTCTACCCTTGAATGAATTGAAAATAAAAACAGATCACTCGAAAACTGCTTTATATTAAGCAAACTTGATTTAATATATATTTATATTTATTTTAATTATTTCTTTGTCAGTATAAAAATTGTATTACATGCTATTAGAATATACATCAATTCATTGGAAATGATACTTTTCCCAAACATTAGTTGATCTGAATTATTTTTTCGCAAACACTTAATGTTGACCTAGCTCCTGGCCTTGATTCGGGGTCGGTAGAATCTATGTAAACAAGTTATATTTTTATTTTAAAGTGATTCGTTGTTGTCAAGATTAAAATTGTTTTACGTGATTTAAGACGTAAACAAGTTTTAAAATTTTACCTTTAGAGTAAAATGTTTGTTTTTTAAAGCGTCATGTTAGGCGCACGAATCATAAATATGATTAGGTGACTCCCATCTGGAATTATCAGCTTGGGTATATACGGAAACTGTCGCGATGAAAACGTTGTTTTAGAGAGATATGCTCAGTTTGGGGAAAGTGTATGTTTTAGCTAGTTCGAGCTTTAATAAATTTCATTCAGATGATTTGAATTTTAAAGGATTACTTTGTTCATCTGGAAATATTTGATGTGCTCATACATAATTCTTGGACAAATACAGTTTTAAAATATTATTATTCCGACCTCCAAGACCGCAATATTAAATATTTGTGTTTCGACATGGAATTGTAGATACGCACAGTACAGACTGCGTCATACATCATTGCCTTCCATCTTGGAGTTTCCATCAGGACTTAAAGTTGGATTTATTAGAACATTTCGTTACTAGGACTTTTGTAAATTAATTCCTGGATTATTTTTGGATTTGTTTTGGATTTGATTCATAAAACTGAACGTTCTTTTTCATGTTATCAATCCTGTTCCAGTGAAATAAATTATTTGTTCAAGTTTACAAAGCTAGCTGTTTTCCCTTTTTCTGTGTTACTGTTTCTTAGAGCCTAATTACTCAAGGTATAACACTCGTTCTATGTACATCACGTGCATCTTCGGTGTTTCTTCTCTATGCAGTTAGCTATACATCTGGACAGTGACTTTGCAGTTTCGGGTTCAATGCTATGTATTTGTTATTGGTTTAAAGTGCATACTCTTACGACAAAAATTAAAGGACAAATAAATGGTACGCGGATCATATAAACTTGCATGTAAAACATAAATATTTATGAAGAACGGGATTACTTGCCCTGATCTTGTACATTCTTGCATGATGACTACATTTGTAAGATATAACGTTTAGATAATTTGCATGTATCAAAGTATATTTCACGATAATACCTGTGCCTTGAGGACAATATATTCTGCTATAGGAAATGACATAGTCGCATCTTTGAACAACATGTCTATTTCCAACGAATTGCTTTTGCCATGAAATAAATATTTTGGGTATTCAGAAAAGTTGAAACGGTCTTGCTCTTAATGCATAGAGTAATTTGCCTTGATGTAGTAGCATAACGCACTCTTATCGATATAAACAGTTTGAATATTTTGCCATATTTTTTGCTTAGAGAATCGTAGTGAAAATCGTACATCAACAACTCTAATTACTCCGAAACAAGATGAAATGCATACCAATTTGGCCTCTTGATACTTATATGCGTTTATGATGATAGTTACTGGCTTCTCATGAAAGTATTCATCCTGACAAGACCGGGATCTCTACATTCAAAACGGAACAAACAATTCTTCCATCCGAAATTGTTTATTGACAGTTTAGCGTTGAAATAACGCTCTGGTATTATCCATCTTCTTGCCAAGAGATATTCGTCGCCTTAAAGAAATTTTTATCAAAGTCATATGTCGCCTCATCAGCTTCGCTTCATTAAATGTGATGTACTCATATATGAAACTATTTGTTTGAATATTATCATGCGACAAATCCTAATCGGATTCAGGTTCGTCGAGGTCAAGTCTCGGTCCCAGTTGTATACAGTGAAATACTACGACCTATCCATCATATTTTGCCGATTTGATATATTAAAATTACAGATACAAGTGTATGCGGATTCGAAGCATTATCATACACAGTGGTATGTTCTATTGATGTAAAGATGAATTGTATCGATAATGAATTGCAGCTGAATATTCAAGATATACTTGTAAAATGTAGTTAGTATCATCATCGCTCCGAGACATTTCTTCGTTAAAAGTTACGCTAACAGGAAATAATTTCATCGTTGCTCTATTATTGTTTAGATTCCGTCAACACTACAAATATGCAACATGTTGTCGTATCTAAGTATCCCAATTTTCAGGGAATCAGAATGGCCAATACATCGAACAGTTAAAGGAAAACAAAACACAAGTATTCAAGATTTGAATGTAATTGTTTGTTTTCAAACCTGAGAGAAAGACAATGGAATTGTGTGGACGATATGGCTAGGAGCGTAGGATGAGCAAATATAACCGTTTGTGTGATCCTTTTCTTCGTTAAAGAGTGGCGAATAGAATATACTTGAAATTTGCATGTGTGCTAATTGTAATTTATTAACGTGTCTTCCGTCAACAAGTAAAACATGCCCTAACTTGCGCTTGTAGCATGTGACGTCTTTAGAACATGCAGAATTTACTGATAAATTATCGTTTTTGACGAACATGCAAACTAAATGAAATTTTGATTTAATGATATCACTATACCGTATGTCCAGTATTAATGTTAGAGTGGATATATAGTCATTTTGTCGTGTACGTATCATAGTACGATGTCATTGTAGCAGAAACATTATTTTAGATGTAGTACATTAGTATGGTAAATACCAGAACCAATTTAAACAAACAGAATATGCGATTTGGTTCTTTGTGATCTGTGTCGTTTTTTCGAATACTTTTCACTTAAACACTACAGGGTAGACTTATTAAAATATTGCATGATTTGCATGTAAAACAAAACAAATATTATTTCTTCTATTTAAACTGTAGCGCATTGATTAAACATACAATAGATAATGTACTCTCTGGTTCCAATGATATGAGATTGTTGCATAGGATCTATAATTAAACGTGACAATCTATATCCATTGGAGAATATCAATCTTGCTTTTAAATAAACACATTGCCTTCAATAATTTTAAGGATGCAAATGGTTAACTACAAAGGAAGCAATCCCTGTTTACACGGATCCTTTAAATATTGCGTTTGTGTTTCAGTGTGTGAGTATGTGTGTTAGAGGGAGTGATGTCAAATTGTCTAGTGGGAACACCACGATACAGACTAGCATATGACTTATGTACTGAAATGTGCGTCATAAAGTTAGCCTACATGGGGAGGGCAATAGATGTTCTCTGTGATCATGAAAACTAATTTCAAAATGAAATGAACTCGATTCATATCAATCTCACGTAGATAAGATTGAATGTAAACAGAAAAAATGCTTTTAGTTTTTATTGTTTACAACATTTTCTACTGGTTATAGAAATCATTTTATTTTTAACCGTCCGATTTGGCAAGTTTTTCTTCTTCCTATTGTTTTCTGATAAGCAAAGATAAGTGGTTTGGTTCTCATACTTCAGACTCATCTGTAATGCTGACACAAACGTTATCCAGGGAAGACATGACAGCAATAGGTGGATCAGTTGTTGGAGTTTGTGATCGTGTCCTTATCATTAGCATCATCATTATTGCTGTTTTGAAGAAAGGAAGGCGAGCGTCTATAGCATGATAAATCAGTCTCGTACTTAACTTTACCATATAGAAATACCCAATTTTATTAATATTATTTGTAATTTTACTAGTGCAATGCATGTGAAAGTGGCTTTTACCCATACGTATTACATATGGTGTGCAACTAATGTACTAATGACTCTGTTACTTAGACTAGCAAAGTTTCTCTCATTGATTTTGTTTGTTCATTCTTTCAATAGGATATCAAACTATTAACACGTAGCAGCTAAAGCCTTTTACTCCACGTTTATCTATATTGCTATTGGTGAAGTTGAAATTGATGTATACCTTATTAGCGAGACTTGGGACGTTTTGAGTCTTTCAAAGCTATTAATCTCAGCAACCATTTATATTGATAATAATCTAATATTATAATCGCAGCGTTTAATGCATCAATTGCATCCACAAAAGTTGCACCAAGGTAGGTATTTGCCAAATTACAATACATGTTAACTTGGCACAATGGTTCCTATCAGTTGTTTAATGATGTTAAAAAAGATAGGCCGGAATTTTGTAATTTTGATGTTTCGGTATATTTCGTAAGCATCGTGCTTCATTAATATTACCGAGGAAAGGTATTATTGTTTTCATAGACCAGCTAAAGTGTCGATGCTGTGGATAATATGATTAGTGTTTCCAGTATCGACCCAAGACAGAACCAATATGAAATAAAAATCGCTTAAAAATGTATTTTCGGATGTTTGCTATCATCTTTTCTCTTCAATTACATATGGGTAATAGGAAAAACAACAAAATGTAGAAAAGCTTAACCTACTGATTTTATTTTGCCATGGTAATTAAACATTTCAATATATAATGTTTCTACTAGTTTATTTCAAATAGGCTATGAAGCATATTTAGGGGAGTTATGTAATCGACAATGTGTCGGCTGCAAAAGATAATTTTATTTCTTGCATCCAGGAAAAGGTGGTTTGAGTTGGAGACTTCTTGCGTGAATTGCATTAAAGGATGAAACTTGCCTGTTTCCATTTGATATGAACTCATCGAGACTTTCACTTCCATGTTGCCACATAAGTTATATATCATCGATAAAGCGTACCCACTGAATTATTCTAAAAGTTGACCTTGGTACGCCATCAAAATGAGGCAAAACGGTATGCAGTGTTCATACATAACAAACATGTGCATACTTATATAAACATTGAAGTGTAGAAGGAGTATGTACATATCATACTATACAATGTACTGAACTAGTGCATACATAACTTAAGTCATACGTTATGACAATTAAATAAACGAAATTACCGATCCAAACATTGAGTAGATGCAACGGAAACTTTTATATAATACGTTATAGTGTAGGCTAAAGGAAGATAATTCACATTTAAGAACCGGAAGATCCTGCAAGACGAGATTTCTTTCTTTCAGTGCTTGCTTTTTCTTGTTCTCCGCCTGTTTAGTTTAGTTCGATCGCCTCTTTTCTCCATTTGACCATGGTTTGCAACTCTATTTTAAGTATGAGCAGACTCTTAATATTGCATTCAATGCCTAAGCTTGTTTTATATTCAATCCGTCTTCATTACAATAAATCGTGTCTTCTGAATAAACTAAAATAAATTTAGCTAATTTTAGAGGTCACGGTACATTTCTAAACATTTATACGTAATTTGGAATCTTTAAATAACTTGATATCGCAACTAATTTAAAATATTGTATGTTTAACTTCAAGTGTAGTGCCTTAAGATTTGTATGTAATGAAGTGTACATAATAAAATAAAATAAAAATAAATTCAAATCAACGAATAAGAATTTTTTACAGCTGCTAAATAACACAAGTTTTATTTCTTTGGCATCTTAATCCTTATGTGTCACGACTGCATCGTTCAAAATACGTCACCTACAATGTTATTGATCAGGAAGCATGTATGCCCAGTCCACAGCCTCTGAACATTATCAATATTTGGATTAAAATGAGAAATCTATATATTAATTAATTTATATCGATCCGAATTAGTACTGAAAATCGAAATAATGATCTTGAACAGTAACTAAACATTATTTGGCACAGAACGTGAAATAGAAGAATACAGAACATTTCTGAAATTATATTACATTGTTGATGCATTAGTCAGATGTCAGTAGTTTGTAGACAACATCATTACCAAAGAGGTACTGCTTCATTTCAAACGAATGTATATCAACGGCCAAATGCATATGAAATCCTGGTTAACATCACTAGTCACGTATGCATTGCGTCATTTCACTAGTCCGTTTCATTACATCCTTGTGCTATCCCTTTGACAAGCATCGGTCCACCTTCATGCAGAAACAGTGCTGGCCATACAACAAAAGCAACTCTTTTACCAGTGTTCGTGTAAGGCCTAAATTTGTTCAGGTCTATCATCTTTTCAGAGCTATCGCCCGTTTCAACATCTGCGTCTAAGTGCATTGGTCTCTCTTGCACTCCCATTTTCCAGCACAAGTCGATGCAGATGGCCAAGTACTTCGAGGTCTTCGGGAATGCATCGATCGATAACTCAAACTTCGTCAAAAGTACTGAATGCAAATGCTGAAAAAATAAATAAAGTCTAAAATATATCAGTATTTTTGTCTCAATCGGATTGTCTGTGTGTTTTCATGCCGCTCGGTCTGTATAACTATCACTGGTAAATTGCACTATAATGATTAATACGAAATAAATCTATATTATGTCGCAATTTATTATAATGTTATTAAACTGTACAGCATCTTGAAATAAATGAACAACACTATATCATTCGATTTTTGACCATACATTAACAATCGATAAGACTTGTTATATATATATATATATATATATAGATTTTGTGTAAACAACACATTCATTTCATGCCGATTGACACCATACATGATTCAATACGTCAATCTGAAAATAAACTCGTATTATCTGACCCACTTTGTGAATTGCAATTAGCAATCAATGCATTTGGTGAAATAGGTCTCGACGTTTCTGAATCCAACACCTATACGCAAGTATTACCCTAATTAAGGTAGTTTATAAAGTACACAATGACTTTTAAAAGGTTAAAATAAAATAGTTTTTTTCTTTACTGTTATCATTACCTTGTGCTTAAAATGACCTTTAGACTTAACACAACCCAAACATAAACAAACATGTATGGATTAATTTGGTAGTTAGTGTGCATAAATCGTTTGTAGCTTCTACTGACTGGTCAGTTTAAGCGAATTTTGTAAGCAGCACACATGCTTCAACCATAACGAAGTGCAATTATATTTCATATAATTGTTTATTGTAACTGTTAACAATTGAGTGGTTAGACGACACAGTTCTGTCTCGTATCGACACGTTACACTACCTAAGATACGATACACCATCGATACTCATATAAACATGATGACCTTTTCATATTTAGATACAGTGTCAATGGTTGGGTGTATATAACACGTTGATATAATGGTTGCATGCTCAGTATGGAAATTTACATACAGACATAGACTTATCATAGACAAGTTTAAAATAAACTCAATAATAATACTACTAGTTCAAGATCGTTTGCTTTCTGTGATATTACGTCATTTAAGGCTTCATTTTATTTAGATGCATGGCTCATATTGTTCACCATGACCAGGTTTGTGTAATGAGTACATAATTTGAACATAATAGTTAGCTCATGTCTTCATTTAAATGTGGCTGGCTTTAAGGCTTAACCGTCGAAAGGGAATGATTAATACAATTTCCTTTTCATCACGCAAGTGAAATCTTCTGTTGAACGAGATCGAGTGTGGGATTGCAGTAAACTAACACACATCATCATCATCATCAGTCTATTGACCTAGTGTAGTCATTAAGGCATTGTGCTGCTGAACAACTGACCAGTTCCCTCCACTTGTCTCAAACATGTGCCCATGCATTTGTCTCCGCAAAACTTTTCCTGGTCCATTATGTGATGTTGTCAGTCCACTTTCTTCTCTGTCTACTTCTCTTTCTGCCACCTTGGATGCTGGCCTGCAGTACTGATGTGGATAGACCATTTCAGCATTGGAGCTTCATAATCGTGTTGAGACTGTCCTTTGTGCCGCTGCAAGAAGCTCTGAATAGGCACATATTCTCAAATGCAACTGCATCAACATTACCTTGCTGGCACAGACAGAGACTGGATTACTAGTGATATAAAAACAACAATAATTCCAATTAATGATCATACGATGGATGCGGTGGGTTTGATTCCATCCACATCAGCACCAGAAGTTGTTGCTACCGCAACACCACTTATACGTATAGCATATAGGACCTAACAGTTTGTTTGTATCTCACAATCAACACGGTCCTATCAGTACATTTATCTCGCAGCTGCTACCCCACTTCGATTTGTTTCACGTTGGTAACGTTCAGGGTGTATCATAGTTCTTACATTAATAATAAAATTGCGTATTTCAATTGTAAAAGCTGTCAGACTTGGTTCTGACTCAAAAAGCACTGGTACGTCTAGCAAATTGCCGTTTTCCTTGCCACAACTATTATGAATTGAAAATCTCTCCCATGTGAAGATTTCAATTTCCGGCGACTGCCCGTTCTAATGGTTTAGCTCCCTTTAAAACATAAGCACAACAAAGTTTACATCTAACGATTGTCTCCGCCCAAAAGCTGTTACCCGAACAGATGCATCCACTTTATAATACCAATTGAAATCTTTTTAGTTTCAATTAAATCAATGTCAGTGTAAAATATTCGTCGCTCAACGTATAAATGGTGGATACAGTGGCAAACACTACTTCGCTGCCATAAAAACCAATTGAGCTTGCGCGTTTGCCTGTGGCAGATCAGTGTGATTTCATAGGACGAGTTCTACGTGACCCTTAAATAATATGACAGCTCATACAAGGGCTTCGTAACACAGCTTTGAAGTTGCTTTTCATCGCGACGTGTCATGAGGCTCATTTAAACAGTAACAATAAAAGAGTGAAAACAATAAAGTATGTAAACGTCAACAAATAATGTATTTCCCAATACAAAAAACATGGCAAACTTGAAAAAAAAAATACGGTTTTAAGACTACAATCTAAAAAAAGATCCAATAATAATCCAAGAATTAAAAGTAGAAGTCAAAGTAATAAATATTTTAATGAATCTGAGTTGGAGTCTAATTTAAATATAAAATGAAGGCGATGACGTATAATATAGTCAGCGTAGTACTGATGTGTCAGGAGCTATTTGTTGAATAGCAAAATAATACTGTGGTGTTTGAATCATGTAAATTTCGATAATAGTCTGTGTGTAAGAATTCATTTTTAGCAAAATATTCGACGGAGAAATAATCTTTGAAAATCAAAATATTTTGAAGAAACATTAAAAATTAAACTCAGACTGGTCACAATAAACCACTTCGACGTCTCAAGTGTTCAAAGCCCAACTGCGCATATGCTGCCTAAATTATCTATAGGAAAACGTGTTACACTAATGTAAGACGCAAAACTGGTTCCTGTATCATGGTAAACGTCCTGAAAAACAAGAGTTTCGAAATAAGTTTTACATATTATTTGCCATGTGCTCCTCCATTTCACTACATGAATCCCAAACTAAGAAAATATAAAAGAAATCAACAAAAGTTTACTTCAAATCATGAAGTAAGGTCAGGAACTATGTCAGCAATAGATTCAAAGTACTTAATATTAGATTTACGAAAACGGAACTGAATTACTAGAAAATATCCAATCTAGTCAATACAAATGCATATCAATAACATGTAAAGGAATTAAAGAATAAAACAAAATTAAAACCAGCAAACAAACAATTCAACTATAATATAAATTAAATCAAGTATTCACAAGAGTATTGATAATGCGTATCTGTTTTGACCACTTTCTTGGATGAATCTTCCACGTACGACTCATTTCGATATTTCTCTTGCTTGCTAAATCAAGGCGATCCAAGGGTATGCTCTACATTTTCAATCGGACACTAGTACTATACATGAACACCACTTGTCCTTAACACGGTTAGATACATTACCTTCACGGCTTCATCCCGTAATGCAGTCGTCGTTGTACGCCAAATACGTTTGATTTCCTTTTCCTGATCAAAACTCATTGTAGTTGTACAGACAAGATGCTGAAAAGAAATGTACCTTATTTCAACGTTCGTATGTATCATAAGCAATAATACATATGTATTGTCATGTTTATTTTGATACGAAGTAATATTATTAAACACAGGATTAGAGAGAACGGCTGTTAAGGTCAAGGTCATAACCATATGATCAAGACTGGAAGGTGACCAAATATAGTGACCAGTATACAGTGACTTCAATATCTTCGACATCATTATGCAATATGATTGCGTACGGAGCATCTTGCAACAGCTTAAGTTTATCCATGTCTAATAATCGATGAACGAATATCCTTTAAAAGTGCATATATATATATATATATATATATATATATATATATATATATGTATATGTATATGTATATGTATGCATGCATGCATGCATGCATGTATGTATGTATGTATGTATGTATGTATGTATGTATGTATGTATGTATGTATTTCTTATGTTATTATTATGTAAGCATTAAAAATGATAGGTTATTTCGCTTTCTCGTGCGTTTGACAGGATAATTAGATCGAACTGGGTTTATTCATGTAGTCGAGTGTTAAATTAGAAGTTATTGGTAAGTGTAGCTACGCAACTATTGACCCTACTTTCAGAAGTTTCGTTCTTTGTATAAGGGGAGGGGGTGAGCTCTTGATTGAGTGGGTTTAGACGTTAGTGCATGAGAGTTATAATATGACTTGTGGTAAGGAGCGATTCGTGTTTGGAACGTTGTATGGCTCTCTATCATAAATCTTGTCAACATATATGTGTACGTAATTATATGGTATAGAAATGACACCGCTACTGTACAAGCTGAAATACGTACCTCTTCGTTACATGCTTCTAAATTGATGGTTACGTTTGTACTGTTCGACTTATGTGATGAAAGCTCAGACTGAGTGGCAGTTGTTTTAGCCCCCTGTTCATGCAGGACACATGAAAAAATGGAAACGCTAAACATTCATGATTTCTCAGGTTTATGAAAATTTAAAGTATCTAATTATTAAATTTGACAAGTATTTGAAAGGATATTTTAACCACATAAGTTTTTTAAAAACATAATGTAAAAAGAAAATGCACCTTTCGAATCAATTTCAATTTTCTTACATATGATTTATTTACTTGAAATATATGCAAAATATCATGTCTATATCTGAAATATTTACCAGGCAGCATAATATTAGGCATTGTTATAAGATCTAAGCAATCGTATGTACTATTATAGTAAACATTTTACCTCAGGAAACCCTCTCCCACACGCAAAAACATGAATATCGATAGTAGACATAATGGACTTTAATGACCGGTATCTCTCCCACGTGATTTCCCTGCATTTGTAAAAAGACATCTGCAGAAATAGAGATAAAATTTATCGGTTGACGCAAGTCAGAATGAATGAATAAATTAGTAGATGGACATATTTTAAACAATAGAGTTTGTTCGAAATTGATTTTTAAAAAATGCAATCATGATGTTTCTCACCACTGCTCTTATATCGTGGTTTTATTGTATGCTTCAGGTGACCCTTATTGAGATAAATATAACAAAGGTTCGCATCCTGATATATATATATATATATATATATATATATATATATATATATATATATATATATATCTTGCCCTTTTACTGATTGTCTTTGAGAAAATGTAAAGTCTACAATCTAAAATGTGCATATCCTGGGTTTGTTTTTCATACTTATCAGTAAAAAAAGATCAATACAAACAATTATGCACCAGGAGCATATCAAGAAGCTTTCCAACAGCTTCTTTGTCTGTTAGGTTCCGACTAGTTAGTTCTTCAAAGGCATCTGTCCATTCATTGTCATACAGCTCCGAGTAAGTTTCTGCTAACTTGTTAGGTCTATTTGCATCACTCAGGTCAGCTATATTCGTATTTTCATGGATAAGTCTGTCTCCAGCAAGCTTACCCAACCTTGATGATATGCATCAAAATTGAAAATTTAAAATTATGTCATATTGTTTATAATTGTTATTATATAATCTCCTTACAAAGTTATGCTTTAAAAACAGAATCACTGTTTTTTTCAATCATCCAAGTGATGACTGCCCTTACCAACAGCGAGTTCGACTTCGAGGATAATAAAAGATTACATAGTGTTAATGTAACTTAGCAACAGCAAGTTTGAGTTAACACAGTTTTAAATAGTAAAATCACCAGTAACTTCATCACTATCGTGGAACAAAGACTGATTTATCACTACATATCATATTTCTGACAAGCGTCTTCTAGTAAAGTTTGATCAATATAAGAAAACTTTAAATAATGAGATTGTAATTTTTCTTCCTGAGTTGATCTTTAACATTTCATGTAAATGTTGTGAAAATATAGAATCTTGAGATTTTATAAATTAAGTGTATAATAAAAATTAAGTTCACCTATTTAACAAATCGTCACTTTTTAATTGAAGGCCTTCAATTTGTTTCTGTTGGTTCTCCGTCTTCATGACTTCAGCGTCGTATGCTGCTTTAAACTGAATCTCTCTTTGCTGTTGGTTTTCCATCTGTATGCTTAAAACAATTGGTGTAATAGAGATATGATGATAAAATAATACAATGTAAAGGAATAGCATATTATCGGTTATACAAAATTTTAATGCAACGTATTAAGAGATTGCAACCATGTTCCATAACAAGAGTGCTCTGTAGTCTTTGACTTTAGGTTTGATTGAAAGTCAAGCGCCATATGTTGTGAGTCTTAAGAGGAAGCTGATAGAAGTATCGATGAGACGATTGAGTAATAAGAAAAAGACGTAACATTGCTACAATATCGGCAAAATAAATAACGTTTCTGAAGTAAGCAATAATGACAGTGCTCACTAAATGTTTTTTTTACGCTAAGACGATAAAACATTCGTTCTGTGAACCTAGATCCAGTTTGTAGGTTCACAAAATTCGCTTTCGTCTAAACTTTTGAGATCCTCATTAGCATTAAATCGTTCAGAATGCCATGTAATCGTACATAGAAGACACTGTCTCTCACAAAACACACTTCCCTCTTTATCAAAATCGGAACTATATTTACATAATTGGCTATCTATTGGTTATTGGAATAATATACATCTGAAAGCAACACTGTAAGTAAAATATAAACAGATGTATTTCAATAATGCTGAAAAGATATTGAGAGCAATAATAATATTAATAATAATAATAATAATAATAATAATAATGTGCCATATTTAAAGAGGGTAACTCAATAGGATAAATGCACATACCACCCTTTGACACTCGCTACAAACACGTCTACATGTAGTTTCATGCAAATGAATCTCTCTCATCAAAATAACTAGTTACAAGTAAAACATCTACACATAATTGCTAATACATATTTTAAAAGTATGACGATTAAACTGCATATGTACATTTCAGTTTGATCTCCAATAAATCTGTTTTAGTCACGACGTTTAGCAAGAAGTATTGTTAACATAGCAGTTAATAGTCACTTAAAGTTAGATAAACATTTACTATATTCTGCAAAAATACGGTATGTGGAAAAGTTTACGGCAGTATTATACTTGTTACAAAAAACACCAGTAGAGAGATGATCATACTGTATAGGCATTTTAAAACTTATATTTGTCTAGGCTCTTAAGATGCAGATTTGAATAACTACATATACATTTTCAGACAGGATTCATCCAAATTTAGCTGAATTTAGCTGATCAAATACGATCGATAAGCGAGTTCCGTATTTTAGCTCCTTAATAGTGTACACTTGCTTTTAATGTTCAATGCAATGTTTTGAGAATTCTAATGTTGTGTTTTAATTTGACCTTATTGTATAATGATATAGACAAGACGTTTGGTTGCTTAACTGTCATGGACTCTCGAATATTTTCTTTGTTACATTTATAAACCAGAACGGCTTTCAGAAAATGAATACCTTCTTCTAAGTTTAACCACTTTAAAGTATGTGAATATGTCTAATGATAATACATCAATGTTGACATCAGAAAACATCGGAACTGCTTCTTTTGGAAGCTGGTGAATTATGTCTAGCTGGGAAATAGTACGAGCTGTCCATATTTATAGTAATCAACTGCTGAAAGTATATACACATAATATAAAACAATTGCGGCTTCCTCTGATATTTGTGCCTGGATTTTAATAAGCATTGCAATATTAGATATGAGAGACCTACAATGTCTACTTATTTTCCACCTTAAGACTTCTGGTACAAAGTAATATTAACAGCTTCTCGTCATTTATATTGTTAACTAAGTTATTATTAATGTACAGTAAGATATGTTTTCTCTTTTGAAAATAAAAGTGTTGAATATTAACTTTCCTGAATAACCAATATCATACAAAAGTGATAACATGATTTTATATTAATCGAATAGCCACTTCAACGGGCTTGTTACGTGTAATGTGCATAAATGTTATGTACCACGACAACAACTATACGAGTTGCATACATATCAATAGTTATTTGCCGTACGTGTTATTGGTACATAAATGTACATATATAATATGTAAGTGTTATTACCAATCGAGTTACAATAAAATGTATTATATTGTCATAAGACAAACATAATGATACGCTAATACCAAAAAAATATTCCCACCTATCTTTCGCTTTTTGCAACTGCTCCCTGTCCGATTTCCACTTTTCATCCAATGCTTTGTTCAGGTCTTTTTGAATCTGAAAACTATACCTCAGCTGTAAAATCGTTTTATCTCAGGAAAAGAAATGGTTTGATACACAAATAAAATGTGAAAAAAACTAAGAAGAAGCTATGAGTCATTGTACCTTTACCTAATTAAGCAATATAAAGGTACATAGTGGAATATATATATATATATATATATATATATATATATATATATATATATATATATATATATATATATATATATATATATATATATATATATATATATATCAGCGCAAAACATATTTGACTGGATAAAAGGAAATTTACCACATACCACATACGTCGGATATCAGATAATAGATATTTTGTATTGGATGTCAGGTATGTGTAACAATTTTTCTTTTCAGATTTCTCATATCTGTGGCCAATGAACAGGTGCGTATACAAAACGTTAAATGGGGCGAATCGTCGTATGACAAAAGAATTAAAAGTGGTATTGTTGTGCAAAATGTAGTCAAAGTTGTTATTTCTTCCAGAAATGAAACTTAACTGATTGAAAATGACTACAATGTAATGTTCTGCTCGCGCTGACAAAAGATAGGCATTGTAAATGTAAAAAAGGAAACTTTAAAATAGAACTAATAGAACTAATGGTGCTGCTTCGGTGATCAATCCAAGACATACAAATATTTATACATACTTTATTTTACACTGTTCCAAATCATCAGTCAGCACGTCTATTCGTCTGAAGAAATGACAAGGATAATTAATTCTGAGCAAATACATATATAAACATATACTAACAAAGTTTATTGTTATTTTGATTTTATTTTTTCCCAATAACAATAATAATAATAATAATAATAATAATAATAATAATAATAATAATAATAATACCAACAACACAATGATTCACTGATACATTGCAATGTTGAGAATTGTCATTAATACCATACTTTATAAGAGTCACTCACAATATTCCAAGACGTGGCTCCTACCTACATACTTTATTGATAGGTCATCTTCCCGTGTATGTCCACAAACACCCCATACTACTAAATAAATAATTGTTAACAACGCATCAAGAACACGCCATTACCAGGACTTTAGTATCACACCCCCATCCACACAACTAGGTTTCCATCATTATTACTTTAAACGAATTATTAATTGCCCTGAAAATACGTAAACACACAAACAAAATGACAATACAAACTGACAATGCATACACATTACAAAACATCACTTCAGACAACTTAAAAATATAGCATCATATTGGACATTACTAATGGTATAACAGATTGGAAGTATAGAGATTGACAATACCTTAAGACTGGAGCATAACAAACTATTGAAATCATACTACTGAAATAAAGGGAGCAGGCAGATTTTCCTTATGCTTTTCAGTATCACCAAACTGGATCAAACGTGAAGATAATCGAAACCAATTACCAAGAAACTGTTCATTTAGAACACATAATGAGGAGGCTGGAGTCCAATCTATATACTCAAACCTTTACAAGGAGTATACATTATATCGTATCAATATCATAATTTAAAAGCAAACAAACTTTTGCAAACGGTATTCATCAATGTCAAACATATATTTATGGATGGTCGCTGTACTGGAAACAACACTACTCATTGCATTAAGAATACATACTATTTACATTCACCGCTTCCTGTATAACTGACTTTTAAAACTATTATCACAGTTTAGCTTGCTATGGTTGTTTAACGTTTAATATTTTCTAAATTCTGATACAACTATACAAACCCGGCTAGGCTTTTTTGCATATAGTCAGCAATATATGTATCAAACAATGATTTATACATACGTGCGTATGTGTGTGCACATTCAAAAGCACACTGTTCGTATACACTTTATTCTAAATAAATTATACAAGGCTATATAAGATTTAGGATAAGGAATCACAAGCAATACAATTTGTTCACGATGTTATCGTTATATTGAATGCTCGAGAGGAATATTTCTAGGAATCACAAAGTTCAGGCGACATACTAACTTTCATCATTGAGAATCATATCTCATTGTATCAAGTAAATTTAATACATTCTAATAACAAAAGAGTTCGCAGAACCCTATCATGCATTAAAACTTTAGAAATTATATTCGACGGACAATCATGAATAATCCATGTAATCAATAGGCTTAGTCCTAACTTCAGAGAATGCTGATTCTATTTGGAAAATGTGATTATTGGATTTAACTGGATCAGAAGGAATATTATTTTTTAGTTTCTCTTTGTCAACAATAATAGTGTCATTATATGTTGTACTCATTCCCCGAAAAATGCAAAATAAAATAAAGCAAATACATTTTACATATCAAATGAAAGAATATATTACAATACCATATGACCTATATGAGAAAAAGTATGATTCCGTCGACAGTTGCAAATATTTACTGAAAGATAGCTAGATTAAATTAACGTTATTGTGATAAAAAGTAATAGGCATTTGGAAAAATAAAATAAGTAAATTTTGAAAGAAAGCTGATGTTTAACTTGTCCCGTATTAGCTAGGATATGTACTTCAAGGATCTTTTCTATATATAAACAAACACTTGAAGCTAGATACTAGATATAAGTTTAATCATACAATGGAACTTTTTTTTTCTTTAGAAACCAAATACAATGGTTTAATTCAACAATTCATGAAAATTCTTGGCTTCGGGTAAGTATACCTACATACAGAAAAACAGACAACACAATCAATTGCTATGTATTATGTCTTGTTTGTTGACTGCTACCAATGTAATTCGACAAATGTGCTCGTAGTCTGCCAAACAGTCACATTTATTTTAACAAATCTGTAGTTTGTCAGTCACATTTATTAGAACAACTCTGTAGTTTGTTTCATCATGGATGTTAACTGCACGTTATACGTGACCTTTTTTGCTACCTATGTTTGACCATTTCATGTGATGATAGGCTCTACGTGAGGCATTCCTCGTGACTTCTGAATAATCACCTGTCTTCATGATAATGATTTTGAAAGTGAATTTTGCCACGATTTAAAGATCAATGATAATTACCATGTTGCTAATCGGACTATGATCTGGCATTCAGGAAACTGATATTAAACAATAGGATATTACAAACGGTCACTTCCCGTGACTTTCGTCGCCATCAATAGTTTCCTGGAATTGAAGAGCTTGCCATCAGTCCTTTACATGTTGTAGATTTCGTGACATGCTTTCGGATGACATAAATCAATATAGATATACACATCTATCTGACGAGAGTTAGGAGCCATGACACAACATTGCTCTCTCCATTGCTAACTGGGAACGTTTCAAATATCATACCTGAATCAACAACAGGTGCAAGCATGTGGTCAAAGAATTCCCGAAACGTCACATCGACCTTTTTCTGGAAAAGCAAATTTTGCTAAGATCGAGTATAGACGGCCGCGGATAAATGTCTTAAAGGCATTTTATTGGGTCAATGATTACCTTGTAAACCTTGTTTCCTGGAATGGCTTTTGGAGTTGACGATCTGGAAACATAACGTACGTTGTTCCTCGTTTTTTCCTCAGGATACATTGGTTCTCTGGCAGGAGCCCTTGACGGATATGATACACGCGACGATTCAACAAATGCTAGACATTGGGTTTGTGGGCTACCGAAACATTGAGATGCCCTTGTGGTTAACGGATGATTGTCTGTTGCATTTCAGCTTGTGTAAATTGCTGACATATGCGTCATTGTATCGATGTTGAAGTCTCATTTCTTAGGTGAAGAATTGCTGTCTTCTGTAGCTCACTTTTTCATAAGTATGAGTCCAATGCTGTTGCATTTGCTAAATCCATTTTTTGACAATGACACCTTGCCAAGTCAAATTATAAGTGCTAATACTAAGATTAAATTCATTAACGATGATACGCGTGTATAATGTTGTTACTAATGGATAATGAGACTCCAGGTAAATGTAAATATGTAATTTCTCTCTTCTGGGTTCACAATGGTGTTTACAGAGATGCTTATGGTAGTTGCATGTCTTTGTCTAGATAGTTTGGTACTCATTCGTATGTTCATGCTCTTTGGGAGAATGTACGAGCTTGTTTGTTTGTTTGATTAGGATTTTTAACGTAGCTTTAACAATTTTCAGTCATATCGCTACGATGTCTTCAATGAGGCAGTTTATAGTGATGTCGAGCACTGAGACATCATGCCGCAGACATGTAGCATGATGTCTCACCCAGTAACATTATCCTGACACCAGGCCGACCAGTCCTAACACTAACCTCTTAATGCTGAGCGTCAAGCGAGGCAGCTGTTAGTACCATTTTTGTGAGTCTTTGGTATGACTCGGCCGGGGATCGAACCGACGACCTCCCGCTTCCGGGGAGGACGCTCTAACCACTAGGCCACCGGAGCGGTTTACGAGCTTGTAATCTTGCACAGACACATTAGCTTTGCGTCGCTTTGTATTGATTTGTTCATTCAAGAGCAAGGTGTAGCCAGCTCATACTGAGTTCACATGTCCTTCACAGCTAGACGAATTTCACTCAAAGAACAATTCTAGATTTTAAATCTGACCAAGCTGCAAACATATCGCAGTGTTGCTTCTTTCTAGTCTATCTGCTAATCGACTTTCCAATAGTGTTTCAGGAAAATGGGGTACGTTTCTCACATTGTGCTCTGTCCGCCTGATTGTGGTGAACACGGTTAAGGAGAAACAAGCCCCTTCTCATGCAAAAAGACGTGAACATGTTGATTATATAAAGGGATGCACTGACTGCCAAGGAACTGCCGCGTTCCATAGCTGTTTCGGTTTAATGAAGCCGACCTTAAGGCCGGAACCGCTTGATTTCTGATTTTCAGTTATAGATGCTAATATATCAACAACAGCTTATGTTCACCCTTTTCATCGACACCTGATTTAATATTGTCTGTTGCAGGAGGTGAACAGTGTCTTTACATGCCTCTAAGTTGTATTTAATGTAAGAAGAGGATATGCACGTAGTCGATCGCACACTCTGAAATTTTGCCATAATATAGTCTATGCAAACGATGACCATCAGTTCGTACCGGACTTGAGCTGATGCCTTGCACTGCCACACTGCTTCAGCAATTAACCGTTAGAGCTAGCAGATGAATTTAGCTTCCTTGAGTGGTTATATATATATATATATATATATATATATATATATATATATATATATATATATAAAAGTTTCAATGAACAATGTTACACGTACTCTGATAATTGTATAAACTGGACCATAATGTTGTGTTTTCGGTGGAACGATTGTTCCTACCTCTGACACTCCTCTGTAGATTCAATGTCTTTAGCTGGTATTCAGGCTATGTTGTTTGTTTAAGATAAAAAAGAAGCTCAATTTATGTTCCCTTTTTTTTCTTTATTTTTGCTGTGTTCGTACATGTAAACGAAACACACGGTCTTTATTTATCTTATACGCCATGTACAGAAAAAATAAATGAACACAAGCCTATCAACAGTTTATTTTTATAACAGCAATTAAACGAATGCTTTTCTTTAAAATCTTATACCTACATATGTTAAATCAAATACATGTAGATGTACTTTACGGGTACGGATCAAACGGTTATATATCATATTAAGAACTATAAATCAAATAAGGGATCGGACTACATTTACAGTAAAATATTCACGACGAAGAAGAAATGATATCGAAATATGGGGAAAGTGAACAACATAGTCATTTAGTAGTATTCGCCTTATTCCAGGAAACGTGCTAATTTATTCAGTCATGAGTAACATTGGCAGTTTTATAATATTTTGATTCACGATGTTATTAAAAATTCAAATAGCAAAATCCTTATTTATTTTTGAACGCCAATAGTTTATCAGTATCTCCCGAATCAAAGAATGATAATCGTTGCAGTACTATGATGTTCATATAATATCTAGTGTCTTTACCTATCCCAAATAGAAGAAAAACCGAATACGCGCAATCCAATCTTGCCAAATATCTGCAAATAACTCTTAAAAGAGCACTAAATATAATACGATTAAATATATTTCTTACCTTTGAAGTATCTGGCAATTATCGTGCAGTTGACTGTTCACAGCATTAATACTCTTAAGCTCCAAAAGCAAACTCTGTTCCCTTGCATAAATGAAAATAAAATTATAAGCAGAGGTCATTCAATACAGTGATCATGCCAACTGTCACATAGATTATTTTCCATTTCTCTATGTTCATATATGAACTTATGTACTGCTTGAAATAAACATTTTCAATAATCATGCTTTTATTTTCTAATATGAGAACAAGATCAGTTTTCAGATATTCAGATATATCATTCGTATGATAATAACAGAAGAACCACATCAGCATTGGTGTGATCATCACTTTCCACATAACGTATCATAGATCTATCAGGTGATCAGATTTATCTAACTCTAAGAGAGTTTATTACCATATAATATAAGGAGTAAACATATCTGAAAATTCTTAAATATCAGAGACATTGGTTACACAATGTAACTCCTTATATAAATTCTTAAATATCAGAGACATTGGTTACATTGTAACTCCTTATATAAATTCTTAAATATCAGAGACATTGGTTACACAATGTAACTCCTTATATAAAGCTGCCACACACGTGAAAAATATACTGACATTATTCATCATAAATTAATCACTAGATCTTAACAGGCTTGAAATATAAAAATGCGAATTATAATGAAAGTTTACTTCAAACTTAAGTTAATAGTATTTAAATAATTCGTTACCAGGGCAGCGTATACCTTAATGATACAGGTAAAAGTAATATGAAAGAAAACTAAGTACATGAAATAAATTAATTAATCTAAAAGGACTATAAAGATGCAGGCGCAAAATGTATTAAAGGTTTAACACTGAAGCAACTTCAAAGCCTCATAACACAAATTCTGTTCAGTGAAGTAGTAATACAGAGATGCCATACTCGCGAAAACTATGTAAACATTTCATGCATCATGATGTCCCAGCAAGTCACATTATCCTGACACCAGGCCGACCAGTCCTAACACCAACCACTTAATGCTGAGTGTCAAGCTGCTAGTACCATGTTTTTAAGTCTTTGGTATGACTCGGCTGGGGATAGAACCCACGACCTTCCGCGGACGCTCGAACCACTAGGCCACCGAATCGGTTAATCTTGTTTGTATATACTTCAATAAATACACATAGTGGCACAGGTCTATAACAGTGCCAAGAGCTCAATTACGTACATTAAATCAGTATCACCAATATAATATCAACATGAAATGCATGCGAGAAGTATAAAATATGGATTATGGACCACTCCCGAACGATTATGTTTTGCTGTTAATATTCAAGTCAGTTGTCACGGACAATAGAGCCTTAATCGTTTTTTGTTTAGATTATGTCTCTGTATACGCATACTAACGTGTAAAAGTAAATCATAACTACAACCCGACAATATCAATCCCATCTTCACACCAACTCAAAACCCTATCTTACCTGTTTCGTAGTTTCATAACTGTTTCGTTTTCCCGAGACAGTGACCGATCCATATCTTCTACAGACATTAGTATTTTATTGTTCTTCTTCGTAATGTTTTCTTTACACCAGTATGGAGAATGAAACATGCAAAATTAAGTTTATCATGACATTTCTACAACTGCATCATAATAAATGCTTTTCGAAAATATACGATACGTACACAAAGTCTAGTCTGACACATATGAAGCTACTATTCCGATTCAGATTAGGCAAACAAACATAAAAATAGAAACTAAAAACGGAACAGAGTACCAACGTAAGATTCCAATAAATGGGAATGTTCATACATAGCTGAAGTAATTTGGATGTGTTGCATAGTAGCACTAATAAAAGACATTGATGCCATTGATGCTTAAAATAACACATAGTTAACATTATTTACCATACCTATTCATTTTCACGAATTTACGCCATATAGCCTTAACCGCTTTGTTGCTACTAGCAACAGCTGCCTCAGGTGGGATTTCACTTGGCGGTTCAAAGGAAATGCGGTTTGCTTCAGTGCCAGTAGAGCTATGTTTGTGAAGACAACTCATAAGGGATTCCAAACGATTATTCTCATCTTCAAATCGTTTGATATTTCTACAATAAACCACAGACATATATCATAATAATGAATTTCACTGGGTTTCACTAACATAAACATGTTAAAAAGTATATTAACAAGAGTTGATTCAGTAAGCTTGGAAAAGAGAACCAATTGAAAATTAGATTGATCTGCATTTAAACTAATGTCAAAATCTGTGTCATGACTCTTTCATGCACTACATATAGAACGTGGCAACACATTGATATATTAAGACGGACAGACAATGACTCTGGTATAACAGTGGATCGTATATGCATCAATAACGTGTCGTGTTCTGCTGGCCTCTGCAATGAACAGTTCATTCCTGTTTAATGGCCTATCTGATAATGCTCATATTTCATTATAGGAATAGTAATGGGTACAAACAATGTGTTCTGGCTGATAGCTGTCACTTTCCAAAATGCGAAATATGTCCGCCCTATGAAAGACTGGCTGAAACACTAATTTCTTCTCTTTATTACCTCATCAAGCCAGACAAACTTGTATTTGTCTATGTTCGTTGCGAAATCCAGGTTCGTAGAGAAAAGTATGATCAGTATTTGAAGTCAAGTTCATAGAATAAGCTAATATTAACCAATCCCGAGCATATGTAATTTGGACGATGGACTGTTCATTAAAAGTACAAAATAAGGTCTCCATATACGTTGGGTTACTCTGCACAAGGATGGTTAATACAAAGGTTAATTATAAATGAACTGGAATCAAATGATATATGAGGGTCTTGAGACTTTAAACTAAACCGTTAATTTAATTAATTAATGAGGATATGGATGGTTTTTAATCGAGTGTCCTTTGAATTCTTAAAGAGCTGTTACTTTATTTCTTCTAGCTTCCATATATATACAAACACACACACGCACAGACACACACACAGATATATATATATATATATATATATATATATATATATATATATGTGTGGCTTTCTACCAGACTCACTATTCATACACACGAACGTCACAAACATAGTACATTTAACATTTGGACTTATTATACCACTACAGTACTAAATGTACACATACGTTAAATGTACACAACTTCCAAGTATCTTCGCTCCAGCAGACATTCCTGTTTGCAAATTTCTTCCGTGACAAAGTACAAACAATTAGAGTTAAGGTTGAATTACAATCTTAATTGACTCGTCGTCAACATTCATTTGTGATGCATAATTTCAGCGACATCCGTTAGCAACATTTGATCCTGCCTCTATGAATTTTGTACGTACTGTCGTGATGAAGATTGCATCAAGGTCATGTGAACTTGATCCCAGTCCGAAATCACTGCTGATTGAGTTATTAGATCTAATATTGCCTCCACTAACTTATGCTATTAATATCTATCTCTCATCAGGGAAATTCCTATCTTGTTTCACAACTGCCATTGTAAATAATCTGCCGAAGAAACCAACACTAAAACATAACAATGTAAAGAACTACCACCCATGTGTACGCACCACCAGTGGACTTACGCGCATCTTCTGACAATCGTATACTCATTATTCCCACAATGAAAACGAAGTCATATATACTTTAGCATCCTAGGGCCCGTGAACGTGAAATGAATTGCACATTGCAATTAAGCACAAAGACACATTGATCCATTGCAGGAGTGTTCTTAAAATGCACCTGTATTGACTGCAAGAACAAAACAAACTTAAAGACGTAATAATGTTTCCTACTTCAAATATGTTCAGCACTTTGTATGTTTTCGAATTTCATGGTGTTTTCATATCAGTATGATGTTGTAAATCGCTTAGAGCTGCTAAAGATTAGGCGCTATACAAAGTAATCATTATGTATATATATATATATATATATATATATATATATATATATATATATATATATATATATATATATATATATATATATATATATATATATATATATATGTGTGTGTGTGTGTGTGCGTGTGTGTGTGTGTGTGTGCGTGTGTGTGTGTGTGTGTGTGTGTGTGTGTGTGTGTGTGTGTATTTAATATAAAAAAGTACAGTTTATATATACATGTAAGGTTTTAATAATCCCGGGGCAGGAATGAATGGATATTTGTACACTACGCAATATCAGTTTCCAAACAACTAAATAATGCAGCATTAAAATGAAGAAACCGATGAAGGATACTAGACTTAATAAAAATACTCATATGACATATGACGAACATATACTCTCAGACTGGTCAGAGCTCACGCATCCTTGACCCGCAAAGAGCAAATACAAATATTAATGTAATAATCACGAAAAAAGTTGGTGAATTGTTATTTATTCATTTACAAGAGTTGTCTGACAGCCAATGCTCTCTCGTGTCAAGGTACTTTGCGACTGACTGTTGTGTCTGTTTCATTTTCTCCATTGTAGATATCGTGCGCTGATAAATGTCATCTTGTTTGTCGGGTGGATCCTAAACATTCTTTTTGCGTGTCCAGTTATGACCACTTTGTGATCTCGCCCATCGCCAACCAGGGAAAAGATATGAAACAATTGTCTGCTAGCATTCTCCATCTTATTAGAAGTTTAAAACCAAATTCTAGAAATAGTTTCTTTTCTATCTCATTTGTATGATAATTGGCATAATAATCTTGAAGCAATACAGTTAGAGTTTGGCAAATACGTTCATAAATCAAAGAAACGTAAGACATTCAAAAATCTTTTCTAAAACTGTGAAAATATCATCTTTTGATGACACGTCATAATATTGCTTAAAGACACTGGGAAGTTCAAAATAAATCAATTGCTTAAGACTGATGTTTTATAATGATATTGAGATTACTTGACACAATGGGACACATTTCTACCGCTGATTAGTTATCAATATTAATATTATAGCCAAACCATCATGCAGTAACTAGTATGGAAACTTTTATCCCAATACATTGTGTGTGCTGATATCCACCTTTCTCACACCCCGCATATCCTAGTGTGGGGGCGGGGGGCAGTCAGCTAGCTCGCCCGTCACTCGCTTCACTAGGTTATACAAGCTTCCTTACGTCAAATATTGGAGGGTTGTTATAATTATTATTGTGTTTTATAAGAATCGTCAGATGATAAAGAGTTGCATCCTAAATACATTTAGGAACCAGCGGAGGATGGCGCTTATAAACGTTACATTGTAACCGAAGGGTCAGACTAGTTAGCATACTGTGTATATAAATGGGTTGAGTGCAACTACCTTTTAATAAAGTTACAGGAGTTACAGAAGTAGAGAAAGGGAAAGTAATTTTTCCATTTCTGATTTTATTATTGAGTTAACATCATTAATATATTTTGTTGGTCTTGGAATATAGTGAATAATGCTAAAATTGCTTTGCTTTTGGACAAAGGATTGAACTTGATAATTTAAACAGTCCATACAATTAATAAATCCCAATAGTTTAAATTCATAACTTATCAACACATAACCTGAATCCAGTTTCACCCAGTCGCTCTTGCTCTCTCTCTCTCTCTCTCTCTCTCTCTCTCTCTCTCTCTCTCTCTCTCTCTCTCTCTCTCTCTCTCACACACACACACACACACACACACACACACACTTCTTAACAACTACTTTTGGAACCTCATTTTGTAAAATAAAATAATTTACTAAAGGAGCACAGTTTATGACTTGAAGTGTTGTCTTTATTGTCTTTGGAGTTACGAGCTGGGTATGTAATTTGCATCGTTCCCTCTATGATTGATACAATAAATGTCATTTTCCTATTGCCTTCTGTGGGATGTATACTAATTTTCATTAACATATTTCTACATATGAGATATAGAATAATTGTCATTTGCATATTTATATCTATGTGATATATAATAATTATCATTATTATGCATTTTTGGTTTTCTCTATTGGGCATACAGGGCCCCGAGTAGCCGAGTGGTCTAAAGCGCTCTCCGTTACGGATCACTGCCATCTCAACTCCGTCTGCGTGTATTCGAGTCTAAGATTCGGCTAATGTCGTTATGTGAGAAAGCTTGCCAGTAGGTTCTCGTGGGTCGGTGGTTCTTTCGGGGGGTTTTCCCGGGTTCTTCCTCCACCAATAATACTGGTCGCCATGTATAGCCAATCGTGTGCTGAAAAATGACGATAAACCCTACAACAACAACAACAACTATTGGGCATACACAAAATGTGAATATCCTGTTGACTTTTAATGGGCTATATAATAATGGTCATACCCGAGTTGCCCTATATGGCAGACACGATAATTTTTTTTATAATGTTTCCCTATGAGGGGTTCATAATAATTTTAGTCCATGCAAATGCAGTGCGTGTAATGATTCAGTAAACATCATGATTACTGGTCGTTGTTAAGTACATAATGGGAGATGTTAAACACATGCATGACCCAATACGTTTTGCTAATTGGTAAGATAAAATCGAGTCATAACATACTAATTGATATTCAGGCTCATAACTGTCAAACAAATACATGTAGAACAAGGTTTATATTAAAATGTATGTGTATCCGCCCTAATATTATTGGTTTAAATTCGTTGAAGCACATGCATCTTTTCATCACTATGACTACATGACTAATAAATTACAGTGGTTTCTTCCTGTTGCATATTGATGTCTCGCCCTAAGTACGTGGAAATCGAAAGTCTGAACAGTTGTACTTTAGTCACAACCAGATTAACCAAGACTTCAAATACCTTAATCAATAAGTAGTCCACATGTCAAAACATATGGATATCTCCATAAGATAGCATTGATAACTTAAATTGTTATCTCTAAATCTCTATACACTGGTACAATAAACAGCATATATTTGATAATACGATAATACAAATACAAAAGAAGCGAATTCCAGATGTGGGAAGAATCGTTAAATGAGTGGATCATTTTCCTAATTCTTCCCAAGTTATAAATGCCTAATTGTATTTGTTAAGTTGTGGAACTTATGGACTTTGATTTACTTCTGGGTTTGGCTCTATTTGTTTACAGACCATCCCCTCCCCCAATCCGTTTTCTACGTCATACTTGATTTGGGGCAGAGTAGAATAAGACGCTCGACTTCGCCACTCAGCCAACATCTCACCTCTGTTCGTGTGAATTCTGGTCTGAAAAGAAACTAACCAGTACGTTCCAGGGGTTGCGGTTGTTCCTGTCGGGGTCTTCCTTTTCTAAATATAGTGACGGCCATGGTCTATAATCAGGACCGGCATTTCAATTTGTTCGTGAGGTGGGTGGGCAAAGCATGTAAAAACAGGACGGCCTTGTTAATTGTCGGTAACAGGCTACAGTAATCACCTGCCCCTCCCCCCCCCCCCACCGGTGACTGCCCTTACCTATCATGTACTGATTGATTAAACGGCGTTGAACCTAACAGTTCTTACATGATATGTATAACCGAATACACATATAAAACGTTTTTAAAGAGGTGAAATGAATATATAATCTAACCATACCTCGAGAGTTATAAATCCTTGTATCCCGACCACTGGGTGTCACTAATTTGTTGTCTATTGTTGAAAACACTACTATGGCCAACAAAGAATCCAGTTCAAACTGCCGCTTCAATTAACTTCCTTGTTTGCCGAGCAGTAGGAAAACACGTGTTTATCATATTCCTGTCTAATACATTGTATGGTAGAAGACTGGATAAATACTTATATATATATATATATATATATATATATATATATATATATATATATATATATATATATATATATATATATATATATATATATATATATATATTACCAATCATTAACACTTTTTTACCTACAGCGGCTGCTTCGTATAGAAACACACACAAACGCAACTTCAAGCTCTATGAACGTATTGAAATCGATTTTAATATTATGACTATAGGTTAATCCAGAAATATCATCTAATTTTAGTTGTTTGTATTTTGGGTTGAGGAGGTATGAGAGGAGTTTAAGAAAAACATAATACTTGGTGCCGACCCAAGGGTTGAAGTCTCCCAAAAATCCAATGTTTAAAGGTTTTCCAACGCATAATGTGATCATCAAACTGTGCACAAATCACTACACTTAGACGCGGTCCCACCCCACCCCTATTGGATAAGTTCTGATAATAGTGAATAATTACGGACTAAATAGTTCATCAGTTGAAATTATAGTTAGTGTGCTTTAGTGCTTTAGACATCCAATGTCGGTCTCACAAACAAGAAGGAAAACAGAGAGAGACAGAGAGAGAGAGAGACAGAGAGAGAGAGAGAGAGAGAGAGAGAGAGAGAGAGAGAGAGACAGACAGACAGACAGACAGACAGAGACAGAGCGGGGGGGGGTGCGTATTCATGATATATAGCATAAGGATATTGGATGGACTTTCGTTTAGATATGTTCTGGCGTATTTAAATGAATGTAATTGTTTAATACTTAATACTCTGGGACGGCCTGGTGTCCTGACTAATCTATATAGGTAATTTAAAAATTTGCGCGAGTTTTTTAGTCATATCATTTCAATGTTGTGAAGCGCTTAGAGCTTCTAAAGATTAGGCGCCTTACAAAGTCATCATTATTATTATTATTATTATTATTATTATTATTATTATTATTATTATTATTATTATTTTTAGTATTAGTAGTAGTAGTAGTAGTAGTAGCAGTAGTAGTAGTAGTAATAGTAGTAGTATGATTTGCCAATGCTGACCGTATGGTAAATCGGGAAACACACTGTCCTTTTCTACCCTTTACCTACACCAATGGGTCAATCACTCTAGGCAAATATCTGTACTGGTGTCTATGTTCTGTTCGCTGACCAACTTGCGCAGTGCATATTCAATTTCCATGTTTAGATCGTTTCCGATAATCTCTCCACGTATTGATTGAACATATTGATACGAAAATATGTTTAACCTACAATGGAAGTACGTTACATAGCATCTTTTTTCCCTGGCCTTCTTGATCTCACGCGACCCTTCTCAATGAATTTGCTGTAGATCTATGGTTCATCCACCGAATTTAACACCGCTGCTCCCTTGCAACGTGGTAAACAAGCGGAAAAATACTCAACTCATTACTCAGCATTGACTCCGTTTAATGGTAATATTAAGATTCCGTAGCCTCATTATTATTGATTGTCACAGAATTAGGCGAAAATTAAATTTATTTTCTTCTTGATTTACAAACTAATCTCACCATTTTCTTTGTTTCGTCGTACATGCATTGCCTGGGGTGAATAAGTGGTTTTTCCCAAGGTAAGCGGCGTGTAACGATTTGCATGTGCCTGATTTTGAATTACATGAAATCCGGAACATTTGTTTCACGTAGTGCACGGTAATCTTGCCGTGATTTCTGCTCACCTATTTGAGGGTATATAAGGCAGAATATTTATGATCAATATTACGGGACCTAACGTATCTAATCACAGGAAAGATAGCTCGTCTTTCAATCTCCAGCCAAAGGGGTGAGTGTTAAATTTATATTTCGTTTTATTGTGAATTTTATTCAGTTTATCATTTTCATATAATGATGCCTTTATTGCAATGCAGATTTTAAACGTGAATATTTGGAATTACTAGTCACTATTAGACTTTAAATGCAATAGCGTGATCTAAGGTTTAGATTATTTTTTGAGACAACTAGTATTAGTCTGGTTTCTTTACTGTAGCTGATAACGCATCTGATAACGTCTGATAGCGCATCTGATAACATCTGATAATCTCTGATAACATCTCTGAGATCGTAGCTGAAATTGTTGCTGATTTATTGTGCAATCGAATTGAAGTATCTGACTGTCTGTCTGTCGAACTGTCTGTTCGTCTACATCTGTCGTGACGTGTAAATATCCGGAAATCTAGAAGTCCGAGTGTCGGAGCTGTCTAGAGTTGTAAACATCCGGGGCGACATCTAGGGTATTGAGGAACGTTAGTTCTAGTAGATGTTGTATGCTGTCTGTACGTATAACTGTGGTGGATCCGTGAAAGGGCAAACGGCCGATAAAAGTATTGGTCAACCCTAGGTCTTCGGGGAAACTGGGCGGCGATTCAACTGTTGGTGAATCGTACGGTTATACAGGGTCGAGACACATGTGTGTGTTGCAATTGTAGTACAATTGAATACATTGTTGTCTTTACATGGTTATTTCAGATCACAATAGTATTTCAAGGGATTGCATGAATCTCAATAAAAGCTAGCAACTTGATTGAATACATGTATATGTTCGTGCTAGTTGTCGCAATCCATACGTGCGATATTATAGTTTGATGTTTGTGTTTATTATCGTGATTTATGATTGCGTTAATATAACTTTGGTAAAGGTTCTTAGGATCTGTGTATAGTCCAAGAGATTCCTTTGTATTTGTGTTTTATTTTGTATTAATATTTCATTTATTCATGTATTGTGAATGGTTGTAAGTGTAATTGTGGGTTGAACGCATGAGTTTTTGTGTTGATACATCATTATTTTTCATTAATAATTTATTTCATAAATTTATATTTTCTTTCACATATTGTGTTTGTTTTGTTTATTTAATCCACCATCCTCTCGGTAACAATTCTGTTACAATGGTGTCAGAAGTGGGATCGCTGCATTAAGTGAACTGTCAATCATTTTTTTGTGAAAGTATACATTGAACATTTATATTTATATTACAATTGTCATGTCATCCCTTAAGGACTTGGTTGCCTTAGGCAAAGATTTTGGATATGAAGGTAAAAGCTTAAGGAAATTTATTCAAGAATAACAAGCCCGGGAAAGGGAAGAAAGAGTAAGGCAAGGGAATTAGAAAGGGAATCCGATGAAAGGAAACGGGAATTAGAAAGGGAATCCGATGAAAGGAAATGGGCCTTTGAAAGGGAAAAGATAGAATTAGAGAAGCAGGCCGAAAAGGATAGGATAGGATGGGAAATGGAAGCGGAGCAAAAGCGAATAGAGTTAGATGAAAAAGCAAAGCAACGGGATCATGATCGTAAGGTAGAATTCCCAACATCTGGAAGAGAACACGATTCTGCCTTTAGCAAATTAAGGGGCTTCAAATTACCTCCCTTTGACGATGTAAAAGATAACATGGATAGTTATCTTCACTGGATGTATACTCGCGACTTCCTAGAGACGATGTGTTTAAGTACGACGTCCTAAAGGAAGCACTTCTCAAAAGGTACGAGCTCACTGAACAGGGTTTTCGTAAAAAGTTCAGGTATAGCAAGCCCGATAAGGGAGAAACCGGTGGTCAGTTCACCGTTAGAATTGCGAACTATTTTGAGCGGTGGATTGAATGCGGCAAAGCGGTGAAAACGTTTGAAGGGTTGACTGATTTCTTGCTCAGAGATCAATTATTTAATACAGTTGGGCGAGAATTAGATCAATTTCTGAAAGAGAAAGTATTCACAAACGTAAAAGATATGGCTAAGCAAGCCGATGTCTTTGCCGAAGCTCATGGTGGAACCCAGAATGTGGTTTTAAAAGATTTTAAGTCTGGAAACCAGTCTGCGAGACCTATGCCTAGGGAGCTTGTAAAATCAGCTGAGGTAAATAGGGCAGTTAGGATTCCAGGTATTCAGCGTCTGCAATGTTACTTGTGTAATGCATGGGGTCATGTTCAAAAAGACTGTCCTAAAAGAAAGGGACTTGTACATAAGGTAGCAGTGGCTATACAAAGTAAAGGTATATCTGATAATATCGTACAGGTAGAACCTTGTATTCATTCGCTTGGCACGTGTCTATTTCCCGAAGCGCGTGTACCAACCGCGAGAGGGTTTGTCAACGGTCGAGAAGTCGTAGTATTACGTGACACTGGTTGCACGGGTGTAGTGATCAAACGTAGTCTCGTGCAGGACAACCAAATGCTCGGGTAGGAGTCCCCATGTATGCTACTTGATCAGACGATCGGTCGCATTCCCGTAGCAAGGATCACCGTAAAATCACCTTTCCTAACGGGAACTGTTGATGCCTTTTGTATGGAAAACCCTATTTACGATCTGATGATCGGTAATGTTGAAGGTTCCCGTCTTCCAACCATGGCCGATTTTAAAATACCTTTGGCCCAGGTAGTCGAAACGCGAGCGCAAACACGGCGAGAGAAAACAGCGTTTCATAAATTAATAGTCCCTGAATCGATCTCGGGAATTTCGCGTGATGATTTCAAACAAGAGCAAGAACATGATGAATCCATCAAATCAATTGTTGAGAAAATCACGTCCGGCGCGATTAAACACTGCAAGCGTGGGGGTAGCTCGAGATTCGTACGCAAGAACGGATTAATTCATAGGGAGTTTAGCGCTCGGGAGGGTAAGAAATATTGGCAAGTGGTCGTACCCCAGAGATATAGATCTCAAGTACTTAGGGTGGCGCATGAGTCAAGCATGGCAGGACACCTAGGTAAGGCTAATACCACTAGCAGGGTAGTCGCTGAATTCTACTGGCCAGGTGTTAATGGCAATGTCACACGGTTCTGTAGGTCGTGCGACGTATGTCAGAAAACCGTCTGTAAGGGAAGGGTCACAAGGGTGCCCTTAGGACAGATGCCATTAATAGATGCACCGTTTAAAAGAGTGGCAGTAGATATTGTAGGACCAATACACCCGGTTACCGAAAGAAAGAATCGGTATATTCTTACTCTGGTTGATTACGCGACCAGATACCCCAAAGCCGTAGCGTTACCAACTATTGAAACGGAAAGGGTAGCTGAAGCATTAGTTGATATCTTCAGTAGGGTAGGGGTGCCAGAAGAAATCCTCACTGATTGTGGTGCCCAATTCACCTCTGACCTCATGGGTGAAATAAGTAGGCTGTTATCCATCAAACAGCTAAACACTACCCCATACCATCCGATGTCCAATGGACTGGTAGAGAAGTTTAATGGTACCCTGAAAAGCATGCTGCGAAAGATGTGCGCGGAACGTCCGCAAGACTGGGACCGTTATTTGAACGCTGTTCTGTTCGCGTACCGTGAAGTACCGCAGGAAAGTTTAGGGTTTTCACCCTTCGAACTGTTGTACGGTAGGACAGTTCGAGGCCCGATGCGGATACTACGCGAACTATGGACTGGTGACGTCGCGAACGAGGAAATAAAAACAACTTACCAGTACGTGTTAGATCTAAGAAATAAACTTGAGAGTACATGCCAGATGGCACGTGACGAATTAATTAAATCGGGGCGTAGATATGCCAAGTATTACAACCGCAGAACGCGAAATAGGAAATTTCTTGTGGGAGATCAGGTTCTATTGCTTCTTCCAACGAGTTCGAATAAGTTATTAGTCCAGTGGAAAGGTCCCTATGAAGTTAAAGAGGTAAAAGGTGACATGGACTATAAAATTGACATGGACGGGGATTTAAAAACATTCCATGCTAACATGCTCAAGTTGTATATCAAGAGACAGAGCGACAATGTTGAAAAGGGGGTCTTAAATGTCGTTTGTACGGCAGTCGTAGACGATGATGAAGCTGATTCGAATATCGAGAGTTCCCTTGAATGTCCCTTGGGAGTTGCGGGGGAAGGGATAGATAAAGTTGATGTGAGTGCGGAGTTGCCGAAAGACCAGCGTCAACAGATTAATGCGCTCTTGGCTAAACACTCTTATGTATTCACAGACAGACCAGGTTGTACAACTTTGTTGGACCTCAAAATTAAACTAAATACGTCTGACCCCATTCGAATCAAGGGATATCCGGTGCCATACAACGCACGTGAAGCTGTGGACGAAGAGGTGGGTAAAATGTTGGATCTGGGGGTGATTGAACCCTCCAACTCGCCATATTCTTCTCCAGTAGTGCTAGTCAGGAAAAAGGACGGGACGAACCGATTCTGCATTGATTTTCGGCAGTTAAATAAAATCACTGTGTTCGATGCAGAACCAATGCCAGATATGGAGGATCTATTTGCGAAGTTGTCGGGAAATCGATGGATTTCCAAATTGGATCTGTCCAAGGGATATTTGCAGGTTCCCATTGTCCCAGAGTCCCGAACTTTGACAGCATTTGCGACCCAGAAAGGACTGTATCAATTCAAAGTGATGCCATTCGGGTTAGTTGGAGCCAGTGCCACCTGTTGTCGTTTGATGCGTAAGTCGCTTAAAGGTTTAGCAAACGTTGATAGCTTTGTAGACGACATATTCGTGTACACGAATACTTGGAGTAAGCACGTATCCGTCCTGAGCGAGCTCTTCAATAGACTCCGCAGAGCGAACCTCA
This sequence comes from Unio pictorum, assembly GCA_030141615.1. NCBI lineage: Eukaryota > Metazoa > Mollusca > Bivalvia > Unionida > Unionidae > Unio > Unio pictorum. The sequence goes on from JARLTB010000269.1 coordinate 2,384,223, forward strand.
CAGTGAGACCCACTAAATGCAGTATTGGTTATACAGATTTAGATTGTTTGGGTCATAGGGTCAGCGGTATGGTTCAGTTAAAACCTCATCCCAAGCAAGTTGAAGCAATTAGATACGCACCAAAGCCAACCAATAAAACGCAGGTAAGATCATTTCTAGGTCTAGTAGGTTTTTATAGAAAGTTTATACCGAACTTTGCAGCCATTGCTAGCCCGCTGTCTGATTTGACCAAGAAGGGGCAACCAAACACAGTTGAATGGGGACCACCACAAGATAAAGCATTTTGTACTCTGAAAGAGAAACTTGTTAGTGCACCTATATTAAAATTGCCAGATGTCAGCAAACCTTTTATTCTAAGAACAGATGCTTCTGAAACTGGGTTGGGGGCAGTTTTACTGCAAGAGCAAGACGACAGTAAGTTACCCGTAGCTTACTCGAGTAGGAAATTGCTACCCAGGGAGAAGAATTATTCCGTCATAGAAAAGGAATGTTTGGCCGTAGTATGGGGAATTGGGAAGTATCACGCATATCTATTTGGGAGAGATTTCGTTCTCGAGACTGATCACCAACCCCTACTGTATTTAAACAAGGCCAAGGTCGCCAACGCTCGGTTGATGCGTTGGGCGCTAACACTACAACCTTATCGCTTCCGTGTAGAAGCAATAAGGGGAGTTGAAAATATAGGCGCAGACTACTTGAGTAAGGCATGATGGGAAATTTGTATGGATTTGCCCAGTAATAAATCCAGATTGTAGTATAACCAGTGTAAATGTTGTAAGATATCATCAGTAGTTATTTTTCTTCTAATCTGTGTTAGTTTTAAAAATGTGTACATTTTAATTCTTAGGAGGGAGGAATTGTCACAGAATTAGGCGAAAATTAAATTTATTTTCTTCTTGATTTACAAACTAATCTCACCATTTTCTTTGTTTCGTCGTACATGCATTGCCTGGGGTGAATAAGTGGATTTTCCCAAGGTAAGCGGCGTGTAACGATTTGCATGTGCCTGATTTTGAATTACATGAAATTCGGAACATTTGTTTCACGTAGTGCACGGTAATCTTGCCGTGATTTCTGCTCACCTATTTGAGGGTATATAAGGCAGAATATTTATGATCAATATTACGGGACCTAACGTATCTAATCACAGGATAGATAGCTCGTCTTTCAATCTCCAGCCAAAGGGGTGAGTGTTAAATTTATATTTCGTTTTATTGTGAATTTTATTCAGTTTATCATTTTCATATAATGATGCCTTTATTGCAATGCAGATTTTAAACGTGAATATTTGGAATTACTAGTCACTATTTGACTTTAAATGCAATAGCGTGATCTAAGGTTTAGATTATTTTTTGAGACAACTATTATTAGTCTGGTTTCTTTATTGCAGCTGATAACGCAGCTGATAACGTCTGATAGCGCATCTGATAACATCTGATAATCTCTGATAACATCTCTGAGATCGTAGTTGAAATTGTTGCTGATTTATTGTGCAATCGAATTGAAGTATCTGACTGTCTGTCTGTCGAACTGTCTGTTCGTCTACATCTGTCGTGACGTGTAAATATCCGGAAATCTAGAAGTTCGAGTGTCGGAGCTGTCTAGAGTTGTAAACATCCGGGGCGACATCTAGGGTATTGAGGAACGTTAGTTCTTGTAGATGTTGTATGCTGTCTGTACGTATAACTGTGGTGGATCAGTGAAAGGGCAAACGGCCGATAAAATTATTGGTCAACCCTAGGTCTTCGGGGAAACTGGGCGGCGATTCAACTGTTGGTGAATCGTACGGTTATACAGGGTCGAGACACATGTGTGTGTTGCAATTGTAGTACAATTGAATACATTGTTGTATTTACATGGTTATTTCAGATCACAATAGTATTTCAAGGAATTGCATGAATCTCAATAAAAGCTAGCAACTTGATTGAATACATGTACGACTGTCACAGAATAAGGCGAAAATTTAATTTATTTTCTTCTTGATTTACAAACTAATCTCACCATTTTCTTTGTTTCGTCGTACATGCATTACCTGGGGTGAATAAGTGGTTTTTTTCCAAGGTAAGCGGCGTGTAACGATTTGCATGTGCCTGACTTTGAATTACATGAAATCCGGAACATTTAGATTCACAGGGTGCACGGTAATCTTGCCGTGATTTCTGCTCACCTATTTGAGGGTATATAAGGCAGAATATTTTTGACCAATATTACGGGACCTAAAGTATCTAATCACAGGATAGATAGCTCATCTTTCAATCTCCAGCCAAAGGGGTGAGTGTTAAATTTATATTTCGTTTTATTGTGAATCTTATTCAGTTTATCATTTCATATAATGATGCCTTTATTACAATGCAGATTTTAAACGTGGAATATTTGGAATTCCTAGTCACTATTAGACTTTAAATGCAGTAGCGTAATCTAAGTTGTAGATTGTTGTAGAAAAAACTATTATTAGTTTGGTTTCTTTATTGTAGCTGATAACGCATCCGATAACGCATCTGATAACATCTCTGAGATCGTAGCTGAAATTGTTGCTGATTTATTGTGCAATCGAATTGAAGTATCTGACTGTCTGTCTGTCAGATTGTCTGTCCGTCTACATCTGTCGTGACGTGTAAATATCCGGAAATCTAGAAGTCCGAGTATCGGAGCTGTCTAGAGTTGTAAACATCCGGGGTGGCATCTAGGGTATTGAGGAACGTTAGTTCTAGTAGATGTTGTATGCTGTCTGTACGTATAACTGTGGTGGATCCGTGAAGGGCAAGTGACCGATAAAAGTATTGGTCAACCCTAGGTTTTCGGGGAAACTGGGCGGCGATTCAACTGTTGGTGAATCGTACGGTTATACAGGGTCGAGACACGTGTGTGTGTTGCAATTGTAGTACAATTGAATACATTGTTGTCTTTACATGGTTACTTCAAATCACAATAGTATTTCAGGGGATTGCATGAATCTCAATAAAAGCTAGCAACTTGATTGAATACATGTATATGTTCGTGCTTGTTGTCGCAATCCATACGTGCGATAGTATAGTTTGATGTTTGTGTTTATTATCGTAATTTATACTTGCGTTAATATAACTTTTGTAAAGGTTCCTTGGATCTGTTAGTCCAGGAGATTCCTTTGCATGTGTGTTTTATTTTGTATTAATATTTCATTTATTCATGTATTGTGAATGGTTGTGAGTGTAATTGTGGGTTGAACGCATGAGTTATTGTGTTGATACATCATTATTTTTCATTAATAATTTATTTCATAAATTTATATTTTCTTTCGCATATTGTGTTTGTTTTGTTCATTTAATCCACCATCCTCTCGGTAACAATTCTGTTACATTGATCACCAAAATTATACTGAATATAGTTGCATTCATTAACTATCTTACCTGTATGATGAACCCATTTCGATTAAGTCAGACAGGTCAAATTTTGATTTCCTTTGTCGAATCTCAAGGAGAGAAAAACATATTGACAGATAGACTCCTCCTCTGCCAAATACGGGGTATGTGAGAGGCGCACTTCACAGGCTTCTAATCCAAGACCTAGATTTACTAATCCAAAATCTTGTTTTACTGCTCCGAGCTCTCGGCTTACTAACCAGGGTTACGCCAGTTATGGGGAACGTATTATAACTGGTTGTGGGGACAAAGTCGGGTATACTAATTTTGTCACGGCAACTCAGTGTTACTCAACTAGTCCTTCTATATTTATATCGTTCTTGTTAGATTCTTGAAGCCCATTAACACTTTTGGTAGGTTCCATGGTTCTTGTTAATAGTATATGGATTTTGGTTTCAGGCTTGATGATAGGGATCCATCAGCAGGTCGAAAAATCTAAAAGACCAGGTGTCCTGGTGTCTAACTTCTGTATAAATTTATCTGATGTGTACATCGCTTACACAATTAAGTTTTGGATACTGATTTGACTTCATCATTTGCTTAAAAAAACAAGGGCTGGAAAAAACGAAACCTGTATTTTCTGTTTTTGTTTTATTGACGCTTTTTTACAGAAGGCAAATCAAATTGGTCTCTTTTTGAATCTTTAAAAACAGTCAGAGAAACAAAGTAAAGAATCCTTTTGAGATTGCAGCAGGATGCAACACATACTGAATGGTGCTGTTTGTATAGAGATATAGTCTTTCATTAAAAACCTAAGATCAATGATTGCAGAAAACGATACTTGGATTATGGGGTTAGATACCGGATCTTCACACAAATACAACTTTATAAATGTATCGGCGAGTAAATTGGCGGAGTTATTGTGGGGCTCGTCGGTCTTCAAGAAGAAAAGACATAAAATGGATAAATGTGTTCTCCTCTGCTCCTGGCAGGGCGTGCAGGATTGAATAAATAAAGTTAAAGCATCAGGTATAAAGCTAGTATTTTGAGATCGCTCAACAATATCATCGGTAAAGTTTTTGATGCATGCAGTTTGTTAAGAATACATTTTAAATTATCTTGTGTTTGTAAAGCGATGCTCAATTTGCACTCTTAACATAATGGTAAGTGTTTCTACTTAAAGCTTCGTACTAAGGGTTATCTTCACTTCCGCTGGGCATTCTACGATTGTACCTCCTGGAAACATAGTAGACATTGTTGGTGTCTAAAACAAAGTAGTTGTTATTCAATTAGTAAAGGTACCCTATCTGCATGATCATGTATCACGAAAAATGTCTTCCAAAAATTAATACTATTACGATATATCTAACATTGTAATTAAAGATCATTGCCAAAATGCAAATAATTTAGTGAGTTTGTAATCCAGAAGGCAAATGTAGACATTAAAACGTGGAATGTTGTGTTCCGGGTGATTCGTCAAAGTATATAAGCTCTGGTTCCTGAAAGTAGAAATAAGACAACAATGCTCAGTCTGGACCAGTGAAAATGATGTTGAAATTTTCGTGTGAATCCGACAACACGGCTCAGAGATGAAAGTGTTTAGATAAATTACATTTTTTTTAGAACTATACTTGCACAGATAATATGCCGCAAGAAACATCTGCAAACTCAGTTCGACATTTTGGTGTGTCTACATATTAGTGATAATTAAGTATCTAGTTTGCTCCATTGCATAAAGTGCTTATAAAAGAGCCATTGCAGATGTTGGTACTACAAACATAATCTTTGAAAACATTTATGAACATTTAATTGTATGAGAAGGAAAACCATTTTAATGTTTCAAAAGAAAGATACGAAGACAAATTATTTTAAAACCTCCTGCAATGTGCAAATTATTCGTTAGTTCCTACTTCTTTTATCACGGCTCCATTATACGTCCACGTATTAAGCCTTTTTCACTATTAGTCCAAAAGGCTACTGATCGAATATGGACAGAATATTTAAGACATCAGCTGGTTCTATCGAACGTTCCGAAATAAAATTTATGGGATTTAACACAACAGTGAAGGAGCGAAATGTAAGCGTAAACCAGTTTAATTGTTGTTGCTTTTCTTTACACATAAGGGGAAATACCTAAACATATGTTATAACAAAGATACAAATTATATTAATAATCGTGATGACACTGTTGTTTGCTTAATAATCTGGATTTATTTCGTCGTATATTTCAATCTACATGACCAGTTCTTTCTACCTTTTCATTGAAACAGTGCATACGGTTGCGTCGAATCACCAAACAGTTATATAGCGTCTTCCGTGTAATGTACATGACTCATATGATCAAGATAATTCTGGCATAGCTTACGCTCATGATTCATGCACAACGCTAACCACTTCTCAATGTCAATTACGAATATACAACCGGATATTGAAATAATTAGCCCAACTTGTATCCTCCTTTCGAGATCCGCTGTGAGGGTCCATGATTCACAGGCATATAGGAATACAGATCCTATTTGACCATTGAAGCATACTGCGCTGGTGGCCTTGCAGCAAAGGCTTTCTATGACTTTGATCAGGTTAGCATTGATGTTGTACAGCTTCATGGTGGACCAAAGGGCTGCATTCCATACCCTGTGAAACGCCTTCTTAAAATCTATAAAGACTTGATAAAGGTCATGTTGGTGATGGATGTATTTCTCACACAGTATTCACAGTTTGAAAATTTGTTCAGTTGTGCTTCGACCTGGTCTGAAGCCTGCCTGTTCTTCAGCTATGATTTCCTCTGCCCGCGGCTTCAGTCTGTTTTATATGATTTTTAGCATGACTTTGCTTGGGTGGCATATAATACTGATCGTACGATAGTTATGACATTGCTGCAAATTGCCTTTTTTTGGGAGAGTTACTATGAGTAACTGAGTCCATGGTGTTGGCCATTCCCCTTTCTGCCAGATCTTGTTGCAGATTGTTAGTAGGGCGCTTATCATGGATTCACCGCCTTGTTAGATTAATTCTGCAGGGATGTTGTCTACTCCTGCTGCCTTCCCTTTTTTCAATGATTTCACTGGAGCCTCTACTTCTCGGAGGATGGGGTAGTTGTCAGTGTTGGTCACTGATGGGGTATTGAGTATGTCTGGGTCCCCTGTAGGTCTGTGGTTGTATAGGTCTGAGCAGTATTCTGTCTATCTCTTAAGAATGTCTTGTTCTTCTGTAAGACAATTCCCTCCCTTATCTTGAATGATGGAGGAGCGTCCTTGTTTTACACTGGTCAATTCTTTCACCATTTCGTATGCTTTCTTGCTATTATTTCTCTTTAGATTGTTTTCTATATCTTTACACTGGTCTTCAATCCATGTCTACCTTGCCTTTTTCATGCTTTTCCTGATAACCTGGTTGATTTGCATGCATTGCTTTGCTCCTTCCACTTCTGACTTTTTCTTTTGTTAGCTCTCGACGCTTCTCACACAGATCAAGTATATCAGTTCTAACCCAAGGTTTCTTTGGTCGTCGATGTTTGCCAAGGATCTCACTGGCTGTTTGGGTCACTGCTATGTTAAATGTGTCGATCAATGTGTCTATAACTGTGCACTAAGAAGTAACAGTGGTGCAAATTTCCCTCCTATCCTTGTCTGGAAGGCTTCCAATACCTCTGAGTCTTTTAGCTTGTCAAGGTTGAACTTGATTCTTGTGGGGTCCTCTTTGTTGACTTTTTTAGACGTAGTCGGAGGGTCATCATCACCAAGTCATGGTCACGTCCAATATCTGCTCCTGGAAAACGTCTTGTCTTCGCAATGTTTACGCTGGTGTGTAAATGTCTCTTCACCATGATATAATCAATCTGGTTATGGTGTTCTCCATTCGGTCTATGCCAGGTTCACCTTCTGGATGCTTTGTGTGGATCAAACGTGTTCATCAAATTCAGATGATTGAAGCTGGCAAATTCCAGGAGCCTTAAGCCTCTGTCGTTGGTATCTGCATTGCTGTAACGTCCACATATGCCTTTCCAGTTATGAACGGTATACTCTCCTATTTTGACATTCCAGTCTCCTTGCACCACAAGAATGTCTTTCTTTGGGGTCTGGTCCAGGACTTCTTGCAGTTGGTCGTAGAAATCCTCTAATATTTTATCATCGTGGTCTGTAGTTGGCGCGAAAGCTTGCACAATGGTGATATTGAGTGGTGTTGCCCTCAAGCGTATGGTGATAAGCCTGCTGGAGACTGGCCGACAACTCATGACAGTGTTCACGGTGTCTTTGTGGACGAGGAAGCCGACACCATGTTCATGTTTATCATCTCTGCCAGAGTAGTATAGTTATGGCTATCATGTGTTTATGTTTCCCCAATGTTCTTCCATCGTACTTCGCACAGCCCCAGGATGGTCCATTGGTATCTGTTCATTTCGTGTGTCAGTTCCTCTATCTTTCCAGGCGTTCTTAATGTTCTGATGTTCCACGTACCAATGGATGATGTTGTTTCTGATTGAGAATTTTGGTGGTGATCGTGCACCAGTAGCACACTTAACACCTCTGCCCTGGTGCAAGACAAAAGGCGCGGTCCTTGTTCCGGGCGACGACGAAACCGGTATGGGTGGAGGCAAAGTTGTCATTGCATGTGGTGTGTCTTTGGCAAAGAAAATGGCGGAGCCCATCCCTGTCTAGGCTGTTGACCACAGCCGAAATCCATTTTACTAGTGGCTCGCCTTGGTCCTGGACACATGGACGTTGAGTCCTTCTTGGGACTCCTCCGCCCTGAGCGGTGACCTTATTGAGGAAGTTCATACGCTCATTCAGGTACTGTGTCAGCACCATAGCCTTTGGTTATCCAAAACCTAACCTGCAAGGCAGCAGGGGACTCGTGGAGGGCGGGGGTCGTCTATATCCCGTGCAAATGTCAACATCTGCCCACTGCCCACATCTAAGAAATAACCAAGTATAAATATGATAATCTCAGCAGAACAAGCGGTCACGCTTGAATTACATAATTTATCCCTGTATGGCATATGTGTCAATAGCCCAGCCCAGTTAATGGTTTATTCGAAAAGATATACATTCAGACTCAAAAACGTTGGGTTTGGGTTCGAGTCTTCGCGACGTTTATGTGGATTTTACTGCTCAAGCCTTGCAAAACTATTTAATTCACAGAGCAGCAACGTAATACGCGCAGTCCTTGTTTTTTCTAGATATGGGTGTCCTTGTGTAAATGTATCTTAAACACTCATATACAGTTTCCTTCTCTACATGATTTCAATTCATACTCTCTCATTTTCCTCTAGCTCCTCTGGCTCCACGATCCTAACTGTCGTTGGTGAGGGTGCAGTATCTATAGTATCGTCCACGCTGGTCAGTCTATATGTTCCCTGAAAAATACACTTTACAAATTAATACATGGTCTTATATTACTTTCCATCCTTACTTCAATGGTCCCTCTTGTTCACTTTTTACCATGGAGTAGTCTTGTTTTTTTTCCGGCATCGGTTTGTCTATCAGTCACTTTAATAAGGCGTCACGAGCGGGAACAGTTTTATTTCATGGTCAATTATTGATTTAATCAATTTGTCTGACAGTCACCTTAAAGCAACAGTTTACTGAACAATTTGTTCCGGCAAGGTTCAAGTGGTAAAACGAGATGTTTTCGCATATTATTATGAACGGTGCAGGTACAACCTGACGTGCTATCACCACATATTATCAACGGTTTATATGTTAAACCGAGGTACGTAACATCTATTATATATGTGGTAAAGAGAAGCGTCTTCACGAATGCAGAACTCAGATAATCTTAATTATTAGTGTTTGTTGTCTCAGACTGTCAAACCACTGCATATGCAAGTAATTATATAACAGTCAATGCTGATGAAACCTGCTTTTATATAGGCATTTTACAAGCTATTGGTAAAGTGGATAGGCTTCATATAGTGATTGGGGATGCGGTAAAACAAAAATAAATTTAAATTATTAACCTTACAAGAAAGAATAAGTTTAATTTAGATGTACATATACTAATTGTTGTGCGGTAAGGGTGTTTAGCTAAAATACTAAATATCATATATTGCTAGTTATTCACAATAGATCATGCCTGTGAGATAGAATGTAGACATTGCATTGTAGTTATCTTGTTGCATGAATACTAAGCAGTGTGTAGTTAACGTTAAAGTTTCATATGCATTGGTCCTTGTTTACACTACATATGACATACATCACGATGTAATAAACAAAGGGATGCTATATTGATCTTCCCCAAGTCAACCCACTCCCACGTCCCACAGTCATATTATACGAAAACCTGTAAAACCCGATAGCTATCTAGCGTTCAATATTGAAAGTATGGTTGTGGTCGGTGTTGATATAGTTTTGATTTGATATAGAAAATATAGTTCCTAACATTCCTGAAATAATACGGTGAATTGACCCTAAAACAGGCAATTAATCGTCTGTTGGAATAGTGTGGTCATTTCATTGGAAAGAATCTATAGTAATAACATATATTAACAAATAATAATACTGATAACATTATGGATTTGTAATCATTTCTAACATAAGCGTACATGATAATATTATGGCATTTCTAATCGTTCTAGCATATGCGTACATGAAAATAATATGGCATTTCTAATCGTTCTAGAATATGCGTAAATGATAATAATACGGCATTTCTAATCGTTCTAGCATATCCGTAAATGATAATAAAATGGCATTTGTAATCGTTTCCAAATTTTGAATATGGCTCTTTCCTCCTGAAGTACTGAGATACAAATACAATGCAATAGCTAGTTTTAGTCACGTGCTTAACCGCGTAATATCAGGGTCACTCGCTATATACATACATTGATAATGGTATTCTAAATTATTTACGTGTGGTGGCTTAAAGTGCGCTGATACTGGGTAGGATTGAAAACGGTGTTTATATCAACTTGCAATGTTAATCTTTCTGAACCATATACTACAGTTTCATGTCTTACTTACATAATAGGAACACATTTGACACATTCTCAAAATCCTGGATCCTATTTTCCTGATAGATATACAGATTTAACACAGTATTATTTTGAGGTGATGGGCTTTCACATATTTATTTCTTGAAATTGAAGTGATTGTCAGATATCAGACCACGCTCTTATATTTCCTATTAAGGGTATAAATACATTACAAGGATACAAAGAAAGTATTTACATATTTAACATTAAGATTAATTAATTATTCAAGTATAGAAATTAAATTCTTAAAAGTGGTTTAAAAGATATACTGTGCAAGACATACAGGGAGATGACCAGAGAATATAAATATACATTTCAGAGAGTTAATTTTGGGGATCTTCAAATTATTTACAATAGAAAATTTATCATTGTTATCAAAATGCATGTTCATCGTTTTCATCATAAATGCTGATTATGGCCAGTAAAATCATCCATACATTGTTAGGAACTAATTTCAAGGCTTTTCAGGGCTAATACAAATGTATTTTATTTGCAAATAGTACGCACAGAAAACAGCTTACGCTACATTTCTCCATGTTTTACCAAAAGCCCACGTTTTCACAATAAATGGAATATTCATATTTATCAGCGTCATTTCTTTATCAGTGCACGCATACTATATATTGATGTACACTGCATTAAAGTCAGCGGACAAAATAGTGTGGACTTTTTGTGTTATACATTCACTGTTGAATATTACATAACACGTAATTGACGGAAAAGGGACATAGCCGTTACCGTAAGATTTATACATTTCTTCCCAGAGTATCATCCCCTGTCATGTGATTTTTACATTACAAGTAAAGAATAATACACGTGACTATTTTCGTGCACTTAATTCAACGGAGAGACTCTACAAGGTATAACAGCGGTGGATCTTTCATTTTCGTTTCCATTGCAGTTCGATGTTAAAAATGTCGTTTATTTTTCCTAAAAGCGCTAACTTCAACGATTTTTTTAAAATAGAAAATAAGTTCAGCTATTTAAATCTACCAGTGCATTAATTCTAGAACGTGAAAGGTATTCAATTCAGCATGTTTGCTGTACATTGACCACATTAAACATTAACACACATGAAAAAAACAGTAAACGCAATCGTAAACTAACTTGAATTGAATTATAAATATAACCTAGGACGTTTTTTTTTTAAATATTAAGATTCACTTTAAAAATTGTGTTCTTTCTTATCAATACTTATATATGCATCACAGTATTCAGAAAGTTTAACATTGCCTCCCTTTAGTATTCATATATTGTCTCCCTTTACTACTCATATATTGACTGTGCTACTGACATGATGAAATAAATAAAATTAAATCAAAACATTTTTAATAAAATAGATACAATTTTACGTTCAATAATATATAATTATATTTGTAAGTAAAGAAAGAATGCAATGTTTAATATTCTCTTTTAATTATTTCAGAACATAAAGTAATTGTAAAATATGAGTGCAAATATTTAAATCAACATGTAGATCATGGGAACGAGAATAAATGAACCTACCTTTTTAAATGTGTCTTTAATCTTTTTGTGAAACAGAACACGTGAGAGTGATCCAACCAAAGCTAGAGCAAGGCCGCCAATTAAAATATGAAATATACCAGACACGTTGCTCAAATGTAAGGCACGTTTTCCCTTCTCCTGTAAAAGATATAGAAGAAATGTATTGCTTTGGTAAGACTGAATAATACTAATGAGGATAATTATACTAATGTGGACTTAGTACAGCGCCTAATCTTTAGAGCTCTTTATCATATTATATAACACATAAACACATATACAACGACGAGATTGCAATAACAAACACCATGAGATTCTAAAAAAAAACATGCGGACAAGAGAGTTTTTTGTTTGTTTGTTATTTTAGGGTTTAGCGCCATTTTACATGGCGGCCATTATTTTTGGTGGAGGAAGAACCCGGGAAAACCTCAGAAAGAACCACCGACCCACGAGAAGCTACTGGCAAGGTTTCTCACATAACTACATTAGACGAATGTTAGACTCGAATCCACGCAGACTGAGGTGAGACGGCAGTGATCCGTAACGGATAAGGGAGTAAACATTATTAAGTCTGTAAGTCTTTCCCTGTAGACGATGTAGATAACTTTGTAGATAAGTTTTTAAAGAGCTGCCATAAATGAGATCAAAGTGTCATTGTGTCTAATTTCACTGGGCAATTAGATCCACGAAGCCGGTCCATCGTAAACGTGTTTATTATATATGGCTTCAGTGTAATTATCATTCAACTGCAGCTTGTTAAATTACATCCATGAATTAATTTCGAAAATGCACATCACTAATCCTTGGATTGTAGCAATTATTTGTATAATTGAATGTCATCACCGATCGATTGATGAGAAAACATATGGCTAACTCTGACACTTGTATGAAAATACACTTTTCGTCTACTTCTTAAAAGAGTGTGATGTGGGAATATTATACATGATTAAAGATAGGTTATGAAGTATTTGGGTAAATAGGATTTTAAATAATAATAATTTTATAATTTGCTGATTGTTTTTGCAAAATTACATTATACATCACCAAAGCAAAATCTGATCAGACTGGCGACTATATACATTGTTTCATTATTTGTATAAGCAGTCGGGACATTACATCAAAATAATCAATATTTACTCGTCGATATATATATATATATATATATATATATATATATATATATATATATATATATATATATATATATATATATAACCCCCAATACATAATTTTGTCTGAGAAATAACAGATTCAGTCTTTTATGTAGGTTTTAACATATATTATTCTTCAAATTTACTGAAAACCTTTTGCATCGGTTGTTATTGACAAATGCCTGTAAATAGTTCAAAGTGGCATAGACGTTTGTACCGATTACTACCTCGTTTGCACACCAGTAAACAAATTGTCACAGTATGCTACACTAAAACATCCTTGTCAGTAAAATAACTCAAATGTTACATTTACCGTTGATGCTTATTGCTGTCTGCATGCAGTTTCACGTTAAAAGTCAGCTGTGACAGCTACTTTGTAATATTTCCAGGCTGTATATACTTTCTGAATTTTAGAATAATTCTTTATTAGATATACTAATTCGGAGGATAGAATTAATGAAGTTACATTCAGTGTATATGTTCAATGTAAATGGTACACAAGAAAGTGAAGGACTACAATATTACAAACTTAGCGTTACATAAGTTATTGATTTTGTTGGATTTAAAAAACAGAATCTTAAGCAAATATAGCTATACTAAGCACACACATATTAAGTAGAGTTTATGAACTGATTGCGCCATTTGGCAGATGGGAATTAAGTGCTTTATAACGGCCGCATTGAAACATCCAACCCCGGCTGGCCTGGACGGTATTGAACCAGCGACGTTTGTATTGCAAGTCATGTATGTATGTATGTATGTATGTATGTATGTATGTATGTATGTATGTATGTATGTATGTATGTATGTATGTATGTATGTATGTATGTATGTATGTATGTATGGATGGATGGATGGATGGATGGATGGATGGATGGATGGACGGACGGACGGACGGATGGATGCGTTTATGAAAAGCATAACGATGTGAGAGAAAGAGATATTTAGCGTCTGAGTGTAAATCACTATATGATATGAATATTGACAGAGCCACGTACCGCCGAATCTCCTGAGGGACACTGTCCCTTACTAATCCACCATTTCTGTTCCAACTTTAATAGATCTCCGTACTCCCGCATCTCAAGAATTGCTATGTTAAGCGGCTGCCTGCATATATAGAACATGAATATCAAAAAGACTTTGCATATGGCTGTATATGATAATTACGTCCAAGGCATGCATATCGAAGAGAGTATGCATATGGCTGTATATGATAATTACGTCCAAGGCATGCATATCAAAAATAGTATGCATATGGCTATATATGATAATTACATCCAAGGCATGCATATCAAAAATAGTATGCATATGGCTCTATATGATAATTACGTCCAAGGCATTCATATCGAAGTGAGTATGCATATGGCTATATATGATAATTACGTCCAAGGCATGTATATCAAAAATAGTATGCATATGGCTCTATATGATAATTACGTCCAAGGCATGTATATCAAAAATAGTATGCATATGGCTCTATATGATAATTACGTCCAAGGCATGTATATCAAACACAGTATGCATATGGCTGTATATGATAATTAGGTCCAAGGCATGTATATCAAAAAAAGTATGCATATGGCTATATATGATAATTACATCCAAGGCATGCATATCAAAAATAGTATGCATATGGCTGTATATGATAATTACGACATGCATGTCGAAAAGGGTACGCATCTGGCTAAAGATGATTATTACGTCCAAGAAATGCAGAGGTTGTTTGAAATTGTGTCATCATCTCTTTTTATGGCTGGATATGTAATTTTATTGGGAATTGTCTTGTTGTATGGGTTAGTCTGTTTGCATGTTACTCATCTTAAGAAATATTTTGATCGGATTTACTCTTTTCTTTGTTACCATGTAACGCAAAATGAAGCCTTTAAGTAAACAAACGTTATGCGCGTAGCCTCTACCTGATATCTGAGCCCTTCGGTGTAGCAACTCCGTATCCCTTCTGATCCAGGTTTCTTCCAACCTTCATTGTTTTACAAGGTTTTCTTTGGTTGTAATAATTATTCATGGCAGATTCCAACAGAAAAGCATATTTGCCTTTCCCATTCTTAACTTTTTCCCATCCCATATCTGAGTTCGTGACATATACGCTATCTGCATGTTCATTCATAAATTTCCACATTTTTCTATATACCACAACCTGGGAATCCTGAAAATAACACAACAAAACAGCAATATTATTTCATATTAACCTACTGGACCAAAATCTAGCTGTAAAGTAGTATCTAAAATGTTCAAAATTTAAATTTATTTATCTATTTTGATATTGATGCGACGTTGCACATGTCAAGGCTTTACGTCGAAATGTGATGCAAATTACTTGACAATGTTGAAGATATATCAATATAAAATTATGACTCTCACATGAATGCTTCGAAAATCTTTCCAAATAATTACGGAATAAAAATACACAGACAGACAGGCAACCACATACACTTAATAGGTGACAACGCTGATCAATGAGTCGTTAGAAGTTTCGATACTCATGTTCAGGTGACAATTGACTATATTATATATATATATATATATATATATATATATATATACTACATGATAGCTAAATCGCAATATTTATAACTTAGTCTGTTATACCGTATCATTTAAGTTTGAAGACAGGGTACTTAATACAAGTGCTTGTGGTATTATATATTGGATCGTTCACGGCTATGACGTTAAATATGGAGTAAGGCAAGTCGATAACTGTTTACACCATTATCATAGTAACGATTTCTTAGCTGGATGTACTACCTTGACGTCCCGTCTCCGTATTTCTGTGGAAAGCTTTCTCATTGTGTTTATAAATCCAATAAGAATGTGAACAAAGCCTAAAACGACGACTATGTTCAAGTAGAATAAGTCATCTTTTTTTTTCATTTCATATGTCCACTTTATTATAACATTTAAACGACATATTTGGGGGAAAAAACAACGTTAAGCGCAAAGGAATGTCGGGGGCAAAAAAATGTTTTCGAAATCGAATAAAGGTAGACAACATATAACCTACAGACCCCCACCCCCACTCCCAACTCTCCAAACAATAAAAGCAATCGATTCCATAAAAACCCATGCTGTGTCCAAACGAAAGAGTTTCTAAGCAATCCATATAGCAGCAAAGAGTAATTTTTCTGGAGGCTCGATATAAATACATAAACGTACTCTAAAAAATGTCTCCGTGGTCCCTCCTGTTTGTAGTCCATATTTAATATCATGGCTGTTGTCAACAAGGTCATCCACGGAATGTATGGGTACCGTCAGCTTCTCAAATGTCAGGAAGGCGGCGAGATTAGCGGTATATGACGAAACAATGATAAGGGTAAAAAACCACCACACACTTCCGAGAATGCGACCGGAGAACGATCTATAAATGTTCAAAAAAAAGAGGTTTTAGTCAAGTTACTTATGCAAAGAATGTCTTATTTAGAATGTAAAATGAAGAAATATCAGAGACAATGCAATGTGATGGTTCCGTTTACTTGTTGACAATTATTGATTCCAATCTCCACGGAGTGCTAATTAAAATTACATAATGTGTATGAGAGTATTAATTTTATTAAATATTAATTCTGCATAGCATGCGATTTTGTATTTGTATTAAATATTAATTCTGCCTAGTACGAGAGTATTATTTGTATTAAATATAAACTCTGCCTAGTACGAGATTAATATTTGTATTAAACATACAATTCTGTCTAGTACAAGAGTATTTGTATGAAAGTATTATTTGTATTAAGTATAAATTCTACCGGGGCCCCGAGTGGCCGAGTGGTCTAAAGCGCTGTCCGTTACGGACCACTGCCATCTCACCTCTATCTGCGTGTGTTCGAGTCTAAGATTCGGCAAATGTAGTTATGTGAGAAAGCTTGCCAGTAGCTTCACGTGGGTCGGTGGTTCTTTCCGGGGTTTGTCCGGTTTCTTCCTCCACCATTTATACTGGCCGCCATGTATAGCCTATATTGTGCTGAAAAATGGCGTTAAACCATAAAAAAACAAAACATAAATTCTACGAAAGGATGAGAGTATTATTTGTAGTAAATATTAATTATGTCTAGTTTTCAGGCACTGGCATGCAGAGTACAGTGACAGCATGTTCCATTATCAATAGTGTATATTTGCAAATGTCTTTAACTAATAACATAGAAGTTAATTAATTTCATAAGAATCCAGTTTGACTGTGTAGACAGATGAGATTGAATTATTAGGTCGCCATGCATATACCATCGACTTTGTAGCATACTCTTTTGATGATATGTGCTTACTGGTAATATGATATGTGCTTAGTGGTAATATGATATGTGCTTACTGGTAATATGATATGTGCTTAGTGGTAACATGATATGTGCTTACTGGTAATATGATATGTGCTTAGTGGTAACATGATATGTGCTTACTGGTAATATGATATGTGCTTAGTGGTAACATGATATGTGCTTACTGGTAATATGATATGTGCTTAGTGGTAACATGATATGTGCTTACTGGTAATATGATATGTGCTTAGTGGTAATATGATATGTGCTTAGTGGCAATATGATATGTGCTTAGTGGTAATATGATATGTGCTTAGTGGTAATATGATATGTGCTTAGTGGTAATATGATATGTGCTTAGTGGCAATATGATATGTGCTTAGTGGTAATATGATATGAATTCGTGTGCGCACGCTAGGCGATATCTGTCAGGTACCCGCCAATATGGGTTAAAGTATCCGTAGAGTTTGTATTGAAATTATCTAATCTGTATAACAGTGTTATATATAGGTTAAGACGACTAACATATCGATTATACTCAAAATATTAAGATTTTGGTACAAAAATCCTTAATATAAGGGATATGAAAAGTAAAGAAACATTAAGAGCGTCAGCGGTTCATTTCTAGAACGTCTTAAGCTGTCGAGACAATAGGGTCAGTTAGTGAACATTTAGTAAAAACAAGATGCGCGTGGAATTCAAATGAAGTGGAATCAATGTTCTTAATTCAGATCAAAGGAACTATGTTTGCATAAAAATAATAATATTATTAAATTATGATCTACAATCATATAAATAAATTAAGTATTCGTTTATCAGTGCTACCATCTATTAGGTATAAAATACAATTATTCAACACAAAATACATCTATCTGTCTATCTATCTATCTATCTATCTATCTATCTATCTATCTATCTATCTATCTATCTATCTATCTATCTATCTGACTGTCTGTCTGTCTATCTGTATGTGTGTATGTCTGTATGTCTGTCGGTCGGTTGGACTTCTGTCTGTCTGTCTGTCTCTCTCAATAAATACACACACACACTCACACACACACACACACACACATATATATATATATATATATATATATATATATATATATATATATATATATATATATATATATATATATATATATATATATATATATATATGGTGGACAAATGGGAAAAAGAGTTTACTCATGACATTCTTAATTATTTGAGCAACGGAATTACTCCATCTTTAATACAACAGAGTTAGACCTGGACTTGTTTTGTTTTTTTTGTTTGTTTTTTTTTGTTTGTTTTTTTCAACTAACCTGGGGAACATATCAGGTCCCTGCTGCATTAGAGCACCCAAAGAAAACCACAATGTGTTCGGAAGAGAATAGGAGTCGGAGGGCTCACTATCCGAATCCTGTCGCTGCCATTCATACGGGCTCAAACGGCCCACCATATAAAAAATTAGGCTGACCCCTAAAAAACCCATGGTAATGCACAACCAGACTTTGTAGGAAAGGGGTTGCATGAAAGACAGAAATCCTGGTTTTTCATTTTCCGGTTTCTTGATCATCAAACTGATGCCTGTATTCATGAATGGTTTGGTGAAGTCTACAACCTTTTCCCGAGCTTCTGTGATGGTCAATGCAGCAATGGCAATGTCAGCTTCCTGTAATGAATGCACAATATCACATATAACATTAATGTTTTTGCAACGAGTAGTGATTCCGACCGTTTTGCCTTTTGTTTAC
Source organism: Unio pictorum (assembly GCA_030141615.1). Classification (NCBI taxonomy): domain Eukaryota; kingdom Metazoa; phylum Mollusca; class Bivalvia; order Unionida; family Unionidae; genus Unio; species Unio pictorum. The sequence goes on from JARLTB010000269.1 coordinate 2,403,189, forward strand.
TTTCGTTGTGAGTCAATCACCGTGACTTTTTCTCAGTTCCAGTTCCAAGCAAACGGCGTCATTGTGATATATAGGCTGTCGCCCAGAAAGTAATACATCCAAAACGCAGCTATTTGTAATATATTTGTTCCATTATTCTAGAAAAGATAATAGCTAAGTATTGTATTACTTATGATACAATACTATGGTAACCAGGTTGCTGATTTTCTACAAGAATGCAAAAGCAATGCAGTGCAAATATGTGGGGAATTTACCAATGTATGTTATCAACCAAAACAAATAAATAATATTTAAGAAATTTATGATAGTTTCACTTTATTGGGAGTACCGTAAAATCCGTTGTTTTCACGTGACGTCACAAAACGTGTATACTTCCATATCCGCCATTTCGAGTCCCCATCCCACATAACCGGCACGTTTCATTTTGTGAGTAAGAATATACAAATACATCACATTCTGTTGTGCATGTCAACCTCGCAAGATCGAATCGCGTGACTCTTTTTACGTGTTTTCTTCAAGTAAAATATTTATATTTCAACCATATTTGTTATTCTTTCCTAAACAAATACATCGATCAATAAACAAAAGCATAAACAAATGGATATACAACCAAGTAAAGACATGTAATGATTTTCGATTTTCACGGGGTTAAATCAAGCATTTGATTATCATTAACGCTTAAAAGCCAATTGTTTATATACAATTTCATATTTCTGAAAAGCATTTGAGGAAAATATCGTTTTGACATTCGAAACATCGTCATGTTCCGTCAGACACATGTTTCGTTTGAATACACTAAAGATGAAACTTCTTTGACCGGTTATCGCTTTCATCTAGTATAATCCTACGTCGATCATCCCCTCCACAAATACAATATTTGAATATACTAATTAAAATGGTTTCTCAAATATTCTATGGCACAAACACATGTTGTCGCGAAAAATATGTGTACATAAAGGTTCTAGCATAAAATACATGCTATGAAATTTTAATTCGTGACTGATATTGTATCCAGAAAATCATAATCTGGAAATACTCTTGCAAGATGACAAGCTTAGGGATATGATACGAATGACGTTTTAAAAACGTCAGTATTGTCTGTTTGTAAACAACAACAAAAAGTGCATTTCTTAGATATCAATAATATACACCATTACGGTTCTACTTTAATATTCTGTCTTTCTATATAAGCAAGGGAACTTCCAGATTTATTTTTATTTATGTGCTATAGTGCACATAATTTCAAGTATAATCATTGTATTGTGTCGAAGAAGTAAATATCCTTATCGATAGTTAAATCAGATTATTATTTTTGCATATACATGATGACTAATGTAGACAACAATTTGTTAGCGACTCAAAATGGCGGCAGAAGGTGCGCGCGCGTTGAATTGTGGGTATTTGCGTACATAATTGTGACGTCTGTGAAAACAACCCATAGGCACACTAAAGTATTTGACAAAGGCTGATTGAAACGTTATGTTACTATTGACAGCGTCATATAATGAGAAAAAAAAACAAAACAACAAAAACAAAACAGCAGCAGTGTGTGGTGCGCATTCGAATGATCAAACATTTACGTTTTAATCGATTTTCACTTCGTGGTGGGATTTCTATAGTGATTCTGAAATACATTTGCGCTATCAACCATAGCATAGAAAGGAATGACTCTGCTGCCCCTAACAATTGCATCATGTATCTAAATTCCAATGACCTTTATGTGTGTGCAAATATGTCAATTTCCTGCCTGTAATATAACTGTATTGATCGGGCATATATTGACCAACAATAAGGCAAGTGCACTATTGTAACATTAACCGTGACTACGTTTACCTCTTTAAAGTTGGTCTAGAATATCCAGAATATATACATGCTCTATCCGATAACGTAGGAAGCTTTGTTGGTGTCTGGTACGTGGCTGTCTTCGTTTCAATGACCAATCGTGACTTAATTAATCTGGGCGTATAATGCACACATAAATCGTATTCAAAGTGTCAAGACCAGACAGAACAATGCACTACACGTGTTAAATCTGTAGCTTTATTTGCAATTGGGAATGCGTGTAAGGAAGATCAGTCTATTGTAAAGAGTTCGTTCACACAAGTGTTGTTGGATGTAGCAAGAACAGCAAAAAACCTAAATGGATTCTACGTGTTAGCGAATTTTCATCAAAACTGACGTGAATTTGCATGCAGGGCAAATATTATACGGTGTCAAAATTATCTCAAGGTTATTTATCGATCTACGAAAGTGAGTGTTTGTAGGCTGACAAACCAGGACAGTTTTTCGTATCAGCTGATTTGAATCGGATCACATGTGTGGCTTCATGGCTCAGTGGTAGTTTTTATTAATTGTCCTCTGGTTCCGAATAATGTGTATATTCAGTGTTAGAATGAGAACATGTCATGAAGGATAGCGAGTATTGCCCACAACAGTATCCCAAAGGCAACACTCAAAGAACCATGCTGCTCAACGTAAAATTATCTAATGTATCACAACAATTGGAAACCTCTAGTAAGTAGCACCGACCAATGAGAAGCTACTGGCAGCCTTCTCCCATATCCATATTGGACTTCTCAGAGATTCGAACCCACACAGAAGTGAGATACACTGATCGATAAGGGGCTCTAAACCACTCGATTACTTTGGGCCATGATATACTCAAATGACGCGCTGAATTGCACAATAACCTTGTCTGAAAATCAGAACCTTAACGAGGGGTGAACATGATACAGTTTATTGAAATGAAATGCTAAACTGAAGATTGCTATTGATTAAGTATCAATAATTCCAAGATCTGAATGTGATAGGAACAAGCATGCAACAAAAAGCGTGAAATCAGTCATATTAATTGATTTGTGTGACGACAGTATTCCTACAAAGCATGCTTGGTCCAAGGATGTTTCGAGTGTATCTTTGAATGTTTTAAAAATATATTTATGTGTTTATAAGCATGTATCTTGCGTTAAGCTCTACCACGAATTATGAGTTTCTTATATCAATCTCTAACAGCACTGAAAAAAAATTATTTGTTAAATCTGTACTTTGGTCTTATCACGATAACACTATGTTAATGTTCATAATGTGAGGATATGGATAGTGTGGGGTGTAAGGAGAGAGAGAGAGAGAGAGAGAGAGAGAGAGAGAGAGAGAGAGAGAGAGAGAGAGAGAGAGAGAGAGAGAGAGAGAGAGAGAGAGAGAGATGAAGAGGACAAACATACGTTATGCATAAGTTCTGCTATAATCCCGTTCCAGGAACGATCCACAATTCGGCCATAATTTTGATCTTTCACCAGCTGGATTGTGTACGTAAAATTGATTCTTTGGGAGAGTTCTTCAGCTAAATCGATACAGTAGCCCTCATATCTTTCATTTCCCACTAGGGGCTTGCCATTGATAGACCTCCGCTCAATTACAAATGGGGATTCCTGGAATGGAGCGGCAATTGAGACAATTAGAAGTTAGTGCCCTCTATGAAGGTTTACATAAAACCAACTTCTGTATTTTACAGTATCCATCAATTGTTCTCCATCTTAGTTTATAAAACAAATTTGTATTCAGGTGGTTTAATTTATGCGAAGTTGATCCATCAGTGTAATTCAATAAAGTAATTAGCATGGCAAAAATAAGTTTAGGGTTTTTCTTTTGGTCACAATCAGATTTAAAATCTTTAAAACACTTTGCATTGTATTAAAAGTTATATTTTCCTGTACAAAAACATCAAACGGAATATTTCCAAATTTCGAACTAAAGTTAAATTCTGTTAACTAAAGTTATTATCAAATAATGTAGTAGTGCATAATTCCAGTGGTGGTTTAAATCATATATCACATATTCATCCAGTGTAGTATTAATATTAATATTTTGCTCGATCCATATTTCTTTCATTCATCTATTTAAATAATTGTGTCATTCTAGTCCCGATCCATATATATTTCATTCATTTATCCGTTTAGATACTTGTGTCATTCTAGTCCCGATCCATATTTCTTTCATTTATCCGTTTAGATACTTGTGTCATTCTAGTCCCGACCAATAGTTAATTCATTTATCCGTTTAGATAATTGTGTCATTCTAGTCCCGATCCGTATTTGTTTCATTCATTTATGATGGCACTATTGTAATTCCGTTCCAATATTAATTTTTACTTCATTCATCTGCTATGATGCTAGTGTAATTCTTATCGTAAATCCATTATTAATTCATGTATCTGTTATGGTATCTGTGTAATTCTAGTACGAGATCTAAATTTCATTCATTTATGTGGTATGTTACTAGAGTAATTCTACTCCTAGATCCATATTTCATCAAATTATCTGTTATGATACTAGTTTATTTCTACTCCTTGATCTCTATTTCATTCTTTGATATTGGACAACATTGACATTCTAGTCACAGATCCATAATTGGATAATAGTGTGATCTAATCATAGATCCATATTTCATCCCTTCATTCATTCATAATTGATAACATTACAATCCTATTAACATAGTCATATTTCATTCATTCATTAATAATGGATAATTGTGTAATTCTAGTCACCGATCCATGTTGTATTCTTTCATTCATTCATAATGGCTAATTTTATAATTTTAGTCAAAGATCCATAGATCATTCTTTCATTCATTAAAAATGGATAATAGTATAGTTCTAGTCCGATCCGTATTTCATTCTGTCATTCATTCATAATGGATTATATACCAATCCTAGTAACATAATCATATTTCATTCATTCATTAATAATGGATAATAGTATAGTTCTAGTCCGATCCGTATTTCATTCTGTCATTCATTCATAATGGATTATATACCAATCCTAGTAACATAATCATATTTCATTCATTCATTAATAATGGATAATAGTATAGTTCTAGTCCGATCCGTATTTCATTCTGTCATTCATTCATAATGGATTATATACCAATCCTAGTAACATAATCATATTTCATTCATTCATTAATAATGGGTAACTGTGTAATTCAGATCATATATCAATATTTCATTCTTTCATGATTTCATAATGGATAATATTGCAATTCGAGTCATAGATCCATATTTATTTTATTTAGCCAACAAATATTGTGTACTAGTTACTGATAGCGTAATCTTGTGTAAGAAGGATATCGTAAATACTAACACACTCGTATGAAGTACCTAGGGACAAACATAAGGTAAAACAAAATTCAATTAAAATGCTTAAAATAGAAGATAGATTCAACGACATGTAACGGAATTTGGTTTCGACAGAATGCCTACGATTTTAGTGGTAACTATCCTTGTCCTGTTTGGTAACTTCGTTTCGGGATCTTTTCGTGTTGTCGGAAGTTCTATCCTCAAATTTCTCACATGACCGTTCGGCATATCCGACCAATCTCCAACCTATTGAATAATCAGATCTGGTAGAATGAGGAAGAAAATATTCAGCTATACATAATAATATTAACAATACTCATACGCTATGAACAGTATGTTTTGCATTCTATGCTAGTCAAATACGTTATGATGTATTATATATATATATATATATATATATATATATATATATATATATATATATATATATATATATATATATATATATATATATATATATATATATATATATATATATATATATATATATATATTCAACTACGTTTTTATTATGTGGCAATATAATTCTATAATTTAGATTTCAGTCCAGACACTTTCTTCTATCGAAGGCCTTGTGAAAGAGTGGAAAGCGTATCAATCAATATACATGTATCTATTTTTAGTTTCATAACCTGACAACGGCTGTGGCGGGTAACACTATTCACTATTTTCATATCACCATAGGGACCTGTTTCATTCAAATTCATTGTATTGTGTTTTGTAAACAAAACCATACTGGATTTGATTTCGGTACACAGCGTGCTACTAACGATAACCTATTCTGACTCAAAGTCTAAGATATATTCATGCAAAGTATAAATCAACTATGTGGATAACAACAATTAGACTGTTTTATTTTCAAAACAATAAGCACGTAGTGACATACTAGCATCAGAGAAGGCGAACCGACCTTTTTCAGAACGTCTAATTTGCTAAACTAAGTCAATAACACCAAGCATAAGCCTATGATGAGTATCTCTTGGGGTTAGTTAATTTTGTTACTGTTTTTTGGCGTCGTATCTTGCTTCGATTTTGCGTGTGAGGTTACACGACATGACACTTATTCGAGAATGCGCTATCTCTGCTGCTGTAATTTGTTCAAAGGTTTATAAAGACCGATTCGATGTCGTGATCTAGAATCATGTACATTTATCGTTTTAAATCTGTGCGGGGTAGTTTGTGCACGCGAGAGGGTTTTTAATTTAATTATATACATGTCTCCGCTACACCAAGTCTGATGAATAGTTCTTTACGTATGTATATCAACACCATTAAATAATGCCAAAATATTATATCTGTCCCTGATCACTTTTGGTATTTGTTTATATCGTTGAGTAACATAAATCACATCAGTATTTGTATGCTTATCTCGGGAAAATATTCTTGCTGAATTTGATTTCTTATCCAGCATTGCATCATCGTAAACAACTAAAGTATTAATAAATACATCGAGGTCATCTTCGCAAGGCGCTTCATCAATATCAGTGATAAAATGAATAGTGTCATAACCGTCTTTATATCTCGTCTTTGCATTTTCATTAAGGTCTTTTTAGCATCGATGATCATCAACAGACAGAGCTACTCAATACAATTTGTCCCGTTTTAACCAACTCATTATTAAATTAAGCATCAGTTGCGTTTTACAACTTCCAGATGGTCCTATGATAATCATTCGGATAGAATTTGAATCCGGTTCGCGTTATCTTGCCACTGACAAATCAATTACATCCATACTGTATAATAAGTAATATGGATCTATATTGTGTGAAATGAAAGACGAGTGCTCGTACAGTTGAATTAACAACTTTTACAACAACAAAACTAACTGACCAGCACTTAACTGTAAGTGTGAACAATGTGTGAACAATGTGGTACAAAAACATAAAATGTATTTTTAGTCCAAACATTATTACAAAAAGAGGAGGTGATATTACAGCAAAATTAGGAAAATTACCAAGGACTCCGTGGGTTGAATGCCCATGAGAAAAAACACTTTCCAGAATATAATTATTGTGGTCCTGGAACCAGACTTGATACCCGACTTGATAATCAAGATGAACCAAGACCCGGTGAGTATTCACTAAATTAAATTGATAAAGCGTGTCAAGCTCATGATGTAGGTTTTGAAACTAAAACCTTGCAAGATAGACATATTGCAGATATAAAATTTATTCACCCGTTAAATTCAATACAAAATAGGGCTGTCAAAAGAATCATTAACAAATTGGTTGGTGAGATCTGCAATGAAAGATAAGCTTGTATTAGGAGCCGATTATTACAATAAAATCGATTTAGTATAGCCCAAGAGAATACTGGAAAGGCAGAGCAGCAATTAGTAAAATCGTTGATGCAGCAAGTGTCAAACCATCTACTGATGAATATTGGCTAGCCCGATAGGCAATATGTCAAATGTATTAACTACCCCCAATAACAAATCAGTATGAACATTAAGATGTCGGTGTTCCTAATGAAGTTCATCAGGCTGATATTTTATTTCTACCACATGACAATATTTATTATCTTTAAAAATACGCTATGACTGTCGTTGATGTTACCAATAGATATAAAGAAGCAGAACTATTATTAACAAAGACAGCAGCAGAAGTTGATTCTGCATTTGAACGAATTTATCAACGCGATGATCTATGATGGCAACATATGCTACAAGTTGATCATGGCAAAGAATTTCAGGGTGCAGTATTATCTTTATAATAAAACATATAATGTCAAAATACGACGAGGACACACTGCAACACACCGTAATCAGGTAATAGTTGAACGTTTTAATCGAACTCTTGCTGAGCGCTTATTTGGCTCTCAGTAAACAAAAGAAATAATTCAGATAGATGTAAGATCTCGGAAATGGGTTACACGACTCTCAAGTGTGATAACTGCATTAAATAAGGAGGTTACTCGAACAACTTCTATGATACCTTTTAATGCAATTACAAAAAAGAATATAATCCTGCATAACAACGCGATTTTTCAAACAACCAGTAAGTTTAGAGACGCTTTAATGTTGGAGTTAGAGGAAAAACACAGTTGTGTGTACAATGTGTACAATGTGGCAGCAAAAGATATAGAGAACTACAACGATATTGTGATACAAACAAAATGACAGTAAAAAGAATAATAACTTAGACGAATAATATTATTATATAAACGGAGCAAAACGACTTTCAAAGCATCACTTGATGGCATTATTAGACACTGTCGTCTAAAACAACCAGTCGGTAATTTTAGTATTGCTCGTTATCTCAAAGTTAAAACAAATGAAAATACACATCTATTTCACCCATCTATTTGTTTACGACTATTTCCATACTGTTAGAGGTAAAATAGTTGCAAATAGGGTTATTCAATCTATTAAACAGAGACAGACGAAGAAATAATATTTAAATCAATGAACGCAGCTGCCAAATATTTTGATATATTCACTCGAGCTCGGTAGAACGTGTCGCATATATTGTAACCAAATCTACTTTTTTGAAGAAATACGAATACAAAATACTGTTTTAGTATGCTAGATTAAGGGAGACAAATCCGTTAATGATATGCGCAACGCTGTTGGAGAGTTATCTCAGAGGGGAATAATTCTGAAGATCGGTTGAGTTTGAAATTTTGTAAAATAATTGCATTTATTAACGAAATAATGTATTTGTTTTGTTTTAAAAAAAAATATTATCCTCATTTTTCTGAATCTGTCAAGAATTTTTCTTCATTATAATTTGTCAGAGATAATAATTGAGAAAAAGGAAAATATACAAGCCGTGCTTATTGCATGAAATTTGATTTCCAAGTATCTGTCAGCTTTTATAGCATATAACCCGTTTTATCATTGGGGATCCGCCATATGCTGTTCGAAATAATACTAAAGACACACACTACCATCATGTCACGAGATGGGTTCCCTTTTGCACTCTTCTGGGATTACCTTATGAGTAGGGGAGTTAGTGCAAAACTGTTGAATGTAGAAATGGGCCTCGTATATGTATGTGCCGTCTTTAAATTTAAATCTTTTAGAATTACATAATTTACCGTCTTTAGATTTAAGTTAGTTAAACTACATGCCATCCTGCATATGCTCTTCTTGAAATTGATAGAATAATAATGGGTAATCAAGGGATTCACATAAAACTTGTGGCGTTTATATATATATATATATATATATATATATATATATATATATGTATATATATATTAATGTGTGTGTGTGTGTAATTCTTGAACCTGCTAGAATACCGTTGGAGTATCTTGGGGTTAACATACGTTTTATCTCTCTTAGATATAAGATTGTGTGTATATATATATATATATATATATATATATATATATATATATATATATATATATATATATATATATATATATATATATATCCACTGAACCTTCTAAGATATCATTTGGCAACTTAGGGGTTCACATTGGGGTTACGCCGTCCTATATATGTTACCTGTAAGGCTGCTAAGATGTTTGGTAATTTAGGGTTTAACATGGGGTTCACGAATATACATTTTTTCAATTGAAAGATAACATTTATTATATAATGAAATACGACAATGTTAATGATATTTTTGCAATGACAAATTTAAAAAAATTAAGGTATAAAATTATCTGATTAATTAAGTCCTGAATATATTCTTTCTGATTTCGAATACGTGCAACAGCTTAAATTTTGAGATAGATAAATATACACTACCTTCAGAATATACATTTATTAAGGAAATTCCTCACGCTGTGTTTGCTTCATTAGCGTTAGTGGATGATATAGAGTTATACAAATTCTTATCTATCTCTAACGCGGGTGAAAATGATAGATTTGAACTATTATGTGAAAATAAACAAAAACGCCTATTAATGCACTTGTAAGACAACTAAAAAGGATTGTATATAGTGAAAGTAGCAACTTTTCCGAAAAGTAAAAGTGAAAGTAATAAAGTATATGATTACTGTCATCTGTGTATGTGTACAAAAAATTCTTATTATGATTTTATGTAGAGATTCAAATACAGAATTTGAAGTCTTAGGTCCAGCAAGTCACTGGATTCGTCAGTTTAAGTTTAAAATTTATTTTTGTCAACAATGAATCCTAACATCGGTTATAGGGCGAATTAATCGGTTCTTGTAAAATCAAATATCCATTCGGTACTTGAGAAGTGACTTTATACAGAATATATCCTTGCTGAGCTTGACTTGATATTTCAGTATTTGTCTTTTAACTTCCATTACTTACAAAACATACAAGATTGACTGCAATCACCGAGGTTATATTTACTATTACCGTGTTGTCCATTGTTGTATCTGAGCATATTATCCTGCTGAGGTGATATCCTTCTCCACTCGGCGAGTAATTTAGGGAAAAATTCATCAATGATATCATTGGTGGATTTTCTTAACTCGGGTGCGTTAGACCCTGGTTGCTTAAAATTCAGTAGACTGCCTCTGTTATCGAGGACTTGCTAAAACAAATATTGTGTATTTATGTCATCTGCAATTACCGTTGTATGAATCCTTGATCAATAAATTCAATATGAAATATAAACTGACTTAATTTTTCTATTGTATGATAATATCATCTCTTGACGACGACAAATCAAGAAGATACTCGATACATATCTGACACAATAGATAGATGTTGTTTGGTAGTTTTTTATATGGATGAAGATCAAACATTTTTCCCTCCACACGCACATAATCTCTTTTTCTGTAACAATTAAAGGCTCCATAATCGCAATGCACATTTAGGGACAATGAAATTACCATCCCCTTTTATTAGATACAAGTAGTAGCTTGGAGTATAATCACGATACGAACGTTCATTATCCGTGAAAAAACCCAGACCGTTTTGGTTATGGTATTGGTGCAGGTATTTGCGGGGCATCTTCAAGCAATCCTCGAACTGATCTTAACGATGCAGTACTTTTATTTATATGGAGCGCTGACACCGTTCGTTCGTGGACCGTTATAGCTATTTCATGATTTTTAAAATGTATTAGATTTAATTCCGCATTTAAATTCATAATTGATATGTTCGTTTTGAAAACTGCTGGTCGATATTCCAACAACTATCCAAACAGGTGTTTCATCTGGTTTATTTATATTTGCGCGAGCTCGAAAATGAACATTAACGACAGATTGTCTAGATAAATCAATATGTTCCGGTGAAAAAATAAATCGCTTATAAATTTGTAAAATCTCATTGTGATATTTGTAAATATAAATATAAATATTTGTAAACGATTATATGCACGTACTACATGATTTAATTCAAGATTTAACAGTATATCTTCAGATGGCTCTTGATGTCCATTGATTCTTAAATAGACTTCTCTAACTCTAAGTTTGTCAAATATAATATGACTTGCAAGTTTACTCTTTCAGCTTTTTGTAGCGCAATACATATATGTCGTGGTGCGGAAACACCCTTTTGTGATGCGATCTGCCATGTAAATAAACCATTCATATTACCTTTAACACTGAGGTTACTGTGAACGATGATAATAATGACTTAACGTCTTGATCCATAAATGAAAGTAATTTTTGTTCATTAGCAATTGCTAGAGACATTATCGGCATCCACAACGAGAGTTTTGCTAATATTACTTTAACAGCATCACGACATCCATGACTCCAAATATGTTCATTGTCACTTGCCTTTCTAACAAATACAACTGTATGTTTAGCAAATACCTTTTTTTTAAACATTTCTACAAAACTCAAATATCTGTGACAACGGAATTGCGCCTGGAAATCTTTTGCGAATATAGCTCCACATTGTTTGACGTGTTGTAAATCATAAATTGTTACTTGCATTCCGTGATATTACTGTGAGTGTTTCTGTAACTCCTGAAGCGTTTCACACGTTAGCTATATTTAAGTTCATGCATTCTAGAAAGTCAGACATTTCTTTAGCAAACATCATTGTTGAACCAGCTTATCGGAATATCTTGCTACACCTATTACTGTTGTAGCAACATCAACGTTATTTTGAGTATTTTCAATATTTCTTCCGTCAATTATAGTATGTAACACTGTCAAACTACGCCTTAATTGTGTTATTAAAATAACTTATTTTGTCAGCGACGTTATATGCAGCATCGTCAGTTTTTAGAACTTCATCTTCTATTTCAATAAATGTTTCGCTGGGAAAGAAATATCTACTTTTATCCTGAACTTGAAGTTATATACGTCCAGGCGGATAGGTATTCGTGCATCATAAGAATAATACTGATAATCGCGCACGGATTCATCCCTAAGAATCGGTGCGTCTATGTCGAATGCTAGATTAGATACACGTTTTATAATCTTTATTATAATTGTAATGTTCTAAATCATGGTCGCCTTGACAAAGGTCAAGGGAACACGAAGACCACTTCCTGCTATCAGACTAGCCGTTATATTTTGTTCTGCTTCTGGACGCATTGCGTCTACAACCAACTCTGCTAATTTCGTGATTTGTGGCTTGATTTATTTTTTTATTAAGTAACATTTTCAGGCATCCCTTCAGTACTTGGTAATTTTATTGGCGGTGGTTTTTATCGAATTAACAGTGCTTATATATCCTTGATAGCCAAAAACAGTTTACTGGCAACATTACCAACAGCACCAGGAGCTTTGCACGTAGAATGTCAATATATTTCACTGATAATTGTTTTTCAATTGCTTTTGCTGTTGGGGCAGTCCTTCTAAATAAACCCTGAAGAACTTCTTCGAGTCTATCTCGGAAAGAAGCTTAATAGACTTGGAATTGTTAATTTATCACCCTGAGCCATTCAGGTCCACGTTGATCATTGTGTCTGACCATTTTATTTGTTATCCATTTATCTAATCACATTTATAACGATCAACGATTGTAGCGATAAGAGATCGATAGACGTTAATATCCATTATACCACCTGTACATAATCGTTGATAAACATCAGCTGCTTTCTTAAATATTTATGGAGAATTTTGTCCAGCTCGTTTACGTCCAAGCAGATTTTCTAGTCCTTGGCCGTCATCGAGAATATTGTTAGGACATGACAATTACCACTTCCACAATCACTGACATGAATACAACTTCCGGTAGCACTAGGAGCATCATCATCTGGATCATAATATAATTTGTTATTTTACTCCTTTGCCTTTAGATGATCTACTTTTGCAGAAAACTTTAAAAAATCTGGAGCATTTTTACTAATACTAACCATATTGTGACAAATTATAAAATCATTTTACGATAATCAATCTCATACAAACCGTGATGTTCTTGTAGTTTATCAGACGAATAATTCGAATCATCTGCAGTATCTTCAGCTAATTGATCATCATCATTATCATTTATTTATTCATAAGTTCCAGGTTTCAGTTTATCAAATAATTTTTGAACGGTTATAAAAACACACCTCTCTTGTTTTTTTCTTCTGCTGTTTTCTTTCTTTCTTTCGTTGTTTTTGTATTTATATTTCTGCTTTTTCCGTTCTTGATATTGACCATAAACTTTGTCTATCTCATTGATATATATATATATATATATATATATATATATATATATATATATATATATATATATATATATATTATATATATATATATATATATATATATATATATATATATATATTATATATATATATTATATATATATATATATATATATATATATATATATATATATATATATATATATATATATATATATATATATATATATATATATATATATATATATATATATATATATATATATTATATATATATATATTATATATATATATATATATATATATATATATATATATATATATATATATATATATATATATATATATATATATAATGCACTTTTTATGTCGATTCGACTGGTATTAGTTTTAATTTGATAAGCAGCATCCTTTCAGTGTTGTTTATTGTTAATAAATTTTCCATATATTGGTCTCGACATTTTTTTCTCATTTCATAGTGTGTAACAACAGGAGCTGGATATCTATTTTGATCAGTTCTATCCATTACGTTTAAAGAATTTTCAGTACATTTGTTACGTTATTCGGTTTTTTCTTCATCAGCGTTTGCTCCTTATTAACAGCTTTCGAAGTTTGAGGCATACGACCGGGAATATATTGTAAAAGTCTTGATGTTTCTTCCCTTTATTCAGCTATATTTTCAAGTTCAGGAAGAAGACTTTTAATAGTTTCAGTAACATGTTTGAATAATTGTTGAGAACTCTCTACAAAATCTACCTGATATTCCTGACGTTCTTGTAATTTTCGCATGACAGAATCGCGGACGGGTAGAAATTTAGTAATTTATTCTAGTCGCTCTCGAGCTAATCTAGTTGTGTAAGATTCCAAAGCTATGGCCATTATTTGATATAAGAATGATCTAATTTGCATCAGCAGAGAGTGCGCGACCTCTAACAAGTGTCATGTCGAGTAAACTCACGCGCATATTCAATAAACAAAAAAAGCAGAAAGAAAAGATTGACTAACCACGAGAGAGATACTCAGTTAGTTGCAAGCATACGTATTTCATGCAGTTCGTATATGTTATTGTTTTATGCCTGATGTGACATGTATCTTATGTATTGCATATATTTTATTGTTTTACGCCTGGGGTGACACGTATCTCACACAATTCATTTTTGTGTTGTCTTACACCTGGTATGGCAAGTATCTCATAACAATCATATAGCTTATTGTCTTACGCATGAGACGTATATCATGCAATGCCCATATTTTATTGTCTTACGCCTGGGATGACAAGCATCTCGTATAAATCACATATTTTATTGCCTTACTCATATGATGACACATATCTCGTGCAATTCACATATTGTATTGTCTTACTCATGAGACGACACGTATCTCATGCAATTCACATATTGTATTGTCTTACTCATGAGATGACACGTATCTCATGCAATTCACATATGTTATTGTCCTACTCATGAGATGGCACGTATCTCATGCAATTCAAATATTGTATTGTCTATCGCCCGGGATGAGACGTATCTCATGCAATTCACATAGTTTATTGTCTTACGGATGGGGTGACACGTATATCATGCAATTAACTTATTGTATTGTCTTATGCCTGGGATGACATTTATCTCATGAAGTTCGTATATTATATAGTATTACGCCTGCGACAAAAAGTACATTAACCGATTCATGTAATTAAATGCATTCTATCTGTTATATTGTTTGAACGCAGTTCACGAATTGTATTGTACATAATGTGAATACTGTTTATTTTAATATGTCTTAATATGTGTGCGAGTGTGTGTGAATTGGATTTTTAACGTAGCTTTAACAATTGTTTAGTCATGTCTCTACGACGTCTGCAGTGGGACAGTTCATAATAATGTTTAGCACTTGGGCATCATGGTGCAGACATGATGCAATGTGTCATACCTAGTCACATTTCCATTCACATCAGGCTTTGATTCAATAGTGGATCAAGAATATATACTCCGTAGTAATTAAAATAACAATAATAATAATTATAATAATATAACCATATTAATTGTAACAATGATAAGAATATTACTATTATTATTATTCAAACAGCAAACATGGGTCGTAAATCCCCTTTGACAGAATGATAGGAGGGTGCAGTGTCTGATAATTATATGAATCAACATCCACTCGTAATTGAGCAAGGCGTGGCCAACATTAGAATCACAAGCTTAAAGCTATTATCTTGAGAACTAAACGTTAGTAGTCACTAAAATAGCTTGAGTGAATTATAAGGGAAGAACAGCAACGGCGACGTCATTCGAAATTAGTGGGAAAATAGTATTCTGGGAATAACAAGTAGCTTCAGTACAGGTCAGTGACTATTTGCTCGATTGTTGTAATATATTACTGCAAAGTAAGTGTACTTTAATTATTGCAGTATGTATACTTTAGTACGTAGGATTACAATTTGTAGGGTTCGATAAATTCGTAGTGTTTGCTATATAAGCATATTTTGACATATGAGCAATGTTTATGAATATAATTAATATTGTAATACCCAATTTGGTTAATTCGTAGTAATAGCGTGCATTTATTTAACTCATATTATAGATTTGCAAATGCTGAATTGAATTGTTCTTTATATAATGGTTGCAGTGTGCAACATTAGTTCGCAGGGATTTGACTATTTGTGAATACTTTGTAAGAGTAACATGTGTAAGGATATATCACCGCATGGATATGTGCATATCTGTGTACACTTTTGTAGAAGTGAACTGTACATAAATGCGTCTTATTATATGATATTGTTCTGTATAATAAAATTGCAAATCTATATATACCGTGTACACAGAGAGAATGTGTATTTCGTTGGGCACGAATGCGTGACTAAAAACAATGTAATGGCTTATCTGATGATATTGTTGTTTGGTGTGAGTTAGATAGCTAGGGGAATATGCTATCCTAATGTCCTTGTGTGTTCATACAGGAAGCATTTAGGGACCAGAATAACTATACGAGAGAGAGTGAACTACCCATGTGCAACTGGACAAAGTCTCCGGGAGACAAACATAAGGAAGAACGGAGGCGGAGGTTAGAAGGTCTGGCGACAATTGGTTTACCAGTCCAGATAAAGATTATACAAATGACTAGGAAAACAGGACAGGAGAACAATCCATCACACAAAGTCAGATGACTAAATAGGCCGTCACTTGGTCGGGTGAAAGACGAGTGATATGATTTTAATATAATTTTGTTTGAGAGATGGATGTTATTGAATTATATTTCGTTGCTGATTTTTTTAAATGGTTATAACCTTGTAGTAGTTAGTTGTGTTATAAGTTGCAATCAAGGAAATGTAGCTACAGTAAGTGTATTACGCTTATATTATCGATGGTAAAAAGCGCATGACATTGTGCTGACATCTGAGAGCTTGTTGATTTAAAATACAACGTGTAGGCATACTAGCCTACACTTTAAAAGATGGGGGGGGGGGTCTTTCGTTGGTTTCAGGACTCACATCTACACTATTTTCTCACTTGAAATGTGCCCATCGTTTCATTATTCGGCATTTGTGATGGTTATTATGCACACTGCACTCAAATAGACACACATACGTTTGATTTTGTGCACTTTTGAGGAAAAGTCATAGAACTTTTGAAATACTGGACCCCCAATCTACCCAGCACTTCATTTGATCCGGTCCTGGATATATATATATATATATATATATATATATATATATATATATATATATATATAATAGTATTGACGTTTCTGAAGAACTTGTCATAAAAATGAATTCTATCTACATTTTGATATCATTAACCTTAGTTTTTATTACTTCTAAAGGGAAAATACTAAACGTGATATGGGCGTATTAATTTTAATAACACAATGGTAATTTAATCAGCAAATGTTCTGTGCATAAATACATGACCGCATAAGAAGGCAGCTGTGCAGATATAAAGCATTTTATGACATTGGAGAAATGTGCTAAAATTGACCATACATAATTATCTTTATGCAAAGCCCTTCTTAAATGATTCCATTTATATCGGTCCAAATTCATCTTTCTACCATTAGGTAAATTCGCGATTTATCAGCTTGCTTACTGTATTAAAACAGTTAAAAGAAAACAGAAGAACACAAATATTAAGAGAGATATATGTTAGGAAAATATGTAAATTGAAGTGCCTGATCCGCTATGGAGACAAATCAATACAAATCAGTGTTCATCGATGGTGTTGCCATATTTGGATTTTTATTTCCATTGATTGTTGGCTCATAAGGTTGAACACCGTGGCAGATATGTGCAGCGTGACGGAAACTGCTTTGTGATATGATAATGGTAAACATATTGAAAAATTTCAAGACCAAACTATCGCATGTGTTTAGCTATATAATATCAGTATGTAATATTATATCTGGGATTGGTCTGTATCCTACTTTTAGGTCGAAAAGAGGCTCTCGAAAAACGTACCTTCTTTAATTTGGATCTGAAAGATAGATGATAAACATCGAGATGATAATTCCTTCTCCGACCCCATTTGTCAAACGAGATGTGTTCTCCGCTGATACCGTTTATGTCTACCTGAAAAAAGTTACGAAATCAAGGAAACAAACTCTTTCATGCTTACACAAAATATAATAAAAAGAACCTGATCACAAACAAACGAATTGGAACAGCATTGTCAGAACAGATATATTTCGGTTGACGTCTCACGGAGCATAGTTCCGACTAAAGATCATAACCAAGCGGCCGCTATGTGTGGTATTACAATGAAAATCTGAACAATTTCCCACAGTGTCAAAATGTCAAGGGATTAGCAATGGTTCTTGTATAAGTTATTCTTAGAATGTTAAGTGGTAAATTACAAGAATCCTGTTTAAAACTACAGGAAATGTGATGACAGTGAGTGAAATAGAAGTGAAGTCAAGACGGGACGTAACTTTGCAGCATTCAGGTAGAAAAGGCAACAGCTGTAAATAACTAAGCCATTACGATTCGTGTCGTTTTTGGCATCAAAAATTCCTTCGATGTTCTATCATGTATCTTCTTAAGTATAATTTTGTAAAGTATTCAGAGGAAAATACATTTCTGCGACGTCTAATCATTCTCAAGCCACTGGTGAAAGAGCAATTGCGTCGAAATAATTGTATTATGTCCATTTCACCAAACCTAAAGCTCACATAATGACAATAAACGCAACATAAACGCACCAAAACCTTTTATTTACATATGTCAGAAAGACCATATAACTTGCAAACCTTCTATTAATTTTCCCGTCGTTATTTACTACTTTAGATGAATTAATGATTATCAATGAAAAAAAGATCAAAACATATTTTAAATATTGATCCAAGCATACAGTTACAATAATTGAACAAACAAACGAGCAAATAACAAGGAAGCCATACGAACTTTTTGTGGACAAATATGCATATTACGGCGATTGGATGCATTAATATGAGTTGACATTGTATATCTGATTTTTGCCGATGAGTGTGAATGTCTTTTGTTACATATTCAAACATACCGATTTTATAGCTGCCAAAACCTCATTCCCTAATCTGAATGGTATCACAGGATCTGCACTGCAGTTTATTCCTTTTGTATGGTTTGTGTTATGGAACTCACATCGCCTGGTTTCAAATGACACATTCCTCAATGCATTGGAAAGCACGTCGATAGCATCCACTGCGAGGCCTACTTCTAACTCAATTATAAAAAAGAACATTAATTAAAATATCGAATCGTTAATGTTATTAGAAAATATATTACGTTTATCGAAAAACAAATGCCCGAAAGAGTACCCAACCAGAATATTTGCCCTATTACTTCACTTTGAAATACGAATATTTATAGAACGTTTCCAATTCATAGCCACTGTAAACAAAAAATCCAATGTAATTGCAAATTTAATATAATTCTCAAGTCAATTAACCCGTATTGTGGTCAGTAGCATAGTTTGAAAGAGCTGCATACAATAAAACATTCTTTTTTTGTTTTCAAAGTTTCGCTGTCGTATTTGAGACATGTATTGCATAAGTTTAAACACAACAGTATTGGAATTCTTAGCATGCTCTGTGTATATGTGTGATTATTATTTCAACTTAGCTGCATCAATGTTTCAGTCGTTTTGCTACCAGGTATGCTGTGTAGCAATTTAAGGTGATGTATATCACTGGGGCATCAGGCTGCAGACACGTAGGATCATGCCCCACCAAATCACATTATCCTGACATCAGGCCGACCAGTCATAACACTAGCATGAATGCTGAGCGCCATGCGAGGCAGCTGTTAGTACCATTCCTATACATCTTTGGCATGATTCGGAGAGGTTTCTAACCCGCGATCTTTTGCATTTGAAGCAGACGTTATAACCACTAAGCCACATAGTTGTCCGACAAGTGAAAGAAATATACGCAATAGTTCACAATATGTAAGTATACTAGAAGATTTTACAAGGATGAGTTATTGTTTGATTTTGGTTGATGCTTGATGGTATAACAATAACAAAACAGTTGATTTGGTGACTAGGCAATTGGAGTAACTTAGTGAGCCAGGATGGACTAATGACAGCTAAACACTTAAGTCAACGCAACACCCTTCAAGAATGTAATAATTGCACAGTTTAATACACGCATTATTATGCATATAAAACTTGTTTTATTAATTACACAAGTTTGTAAAACCACTGGTTGCGCTCTTTTAGCTAACGTCTTGTATCTCAATTAATCATGTTTGTTATTTTACCAAAAACTATTAGTTAGCAGCACAAGTACAGGATATAATAGTCTGAAGATCTATTTACAAATACTGGACAAACTTTGAATAAACATTCAGCTATATGAATTCCAAAATTTAAAAAGTCCTATTTGTGAATATTATAATTTGAGCTAAATTTGTATGTCGCGTCATGCAAAATATACATTACGAACAATGCACGATAGCTTGATAACGCTTGCCTGTGCATGCATATACACTGGAGTTGCCAAGGTTCTCCCACCTTGGCTGGAGGATCACCAAGTTAAAATATCTTCCTTTGTTATTGACAAACGGGACACCGTTCGCAAGAGTGCAAGATAATACTGTTCGAGCACATATAATTCATTTACAAACTACATTGGAATAATAACATTAATACATCGCAAACTGCATAACTGCCAAGTACCATAATAACACCCATCGTGCGTAAACATACCCTTGAAGCCGCTGATATTAGTCTTTGGCAGCAGATACATCCAGGACACGACAGTGATACATCCATACCCGCTCTAGTAATAAATTCGCGTTTGCCTGCATACTGTGCCATGAACGGCAATGACCAGAGTAACGGTCTCTCGAGTCTGTTCAGAAACACGTACCCAACAGCATTTCAGATTGCGTTACAACGGTACAAGAGAGCCAACGAAGTGCTCAAATATATAGCTCTAACAGGTAACTGAGCTAGAAAAGCATGTTCAGTGATACCAGAACGATAACGTGACCTCTGCCGCTCTCATGCTAGAGGGGCTAAAGCATGACGCACTATGACGCGCAGCAGTGACTACGATAGTTGGTTTACGCATTAGTTAAAATTACCTTGCTGAGTGTCCATCTAGTAGCGATAATCTGAAAAGTGACTTGAATTGCAGGCAGACGGGTGTAGGTAGTTAAAAGATGAATATGATGGCACATCAGATGCATGTTTGACTTTGCAGTTATTTGAAGAATGTCATCATCATGACACATTAATTATAGGGAACATACAAGATATTTCCACAGATTAAGTTCAGACAAGTATTATTTTCTGAAAAATATTGATTCTGTCAAATGAATGTATTAAAATAAAATATAAACCTAGCACGAATTTGTTTTCATTTTAATGGCAATCATTTTATACCTTAGTTTTGAATCGCATGGGTACGTTCATACCAGTTAACAACTAACGCAATTGCAGTTATTTATTATTTGTATAACAATTAGCCTAATGAGACCGCTTCAGATTAGAGACTCATTTCGTTCCCAAAATGTATCATACAAAGTTGCATCTGAGGGTATTGCATATAGTATTGAAATTGCGCATCTCACAATTACATAATGATCAAACACGGTTGCCAAATGATCGATTCATATGAGAGACTTTTATAAATGGTTATGTTCTATTGTTTAGCACTAAATGTATTGACATTCGTGGGCGGCTTCTTTTGTTTGGTTTGGAAACAAAACAAATGTCTCAGTTACATTGCCCATTTACTGGTAAAGTTATGCATTTTTAAAAATGTGATGTCTCGATCGATGACAATCGATATATAATTTGTGCAGTTATTAAATTTAGTCACAGCTAGAAATTTAGAACTACAAATATAATTTAATTATTGTGTTAAGCAAAAATAAAAAAGTTTGTACTACAATATGTTTTCATCAAGGCAATATAAATGGGAATGATTACATAAATGAAGATGGTTTAGCATAGGTTTTTGTTTGCTTTAGAACTAGATTTTCTACTAGCATTAATTTTACAAAGGTGTTCAATACATACAAGGTATTAAGATATATTTAAACAAATGTATCAATTATGATTTACTTATGCCACCGACGTTTACTAATATTGATGTACTTACACAACAATGTGTTGATGCTACTTCTGGATTGTATTATACTCCATTACATGTGTTGAATGCAATTCGACTGTATGGTTGTGTTATCCAAAATAATACGATCATACTAATAATTAAATTTAATAATCTTAAAAGATCAAAGTTGTAGACGTTCTAAATTTAATATTGTAGTACTGGTCAATAACAAAAAGTAAACAATAATATAAAATATACAGATGGTGATAAACTTGTCCACTATTTATAAACATTGAATCCCAATCGTATAACGTAGAAGAACAAAACATGTTTCCAAGAACAAGGGTTAAAAATGCTAATGTTATATTTTCAGACTGAAAGTGTAATGTTAAAGACGCCATCAAATTACATAAGATGGCAGCAACTGCTGTTATAATTGGCAATACTATTGTTAATATTTGAGCATGTTCGGAAAGTAATTATATGTTTCAGTTTAAAAATTCAAAGGTGCCAATGATGAAGATGTAAGAAATATATAATTAATAAACATATAATAGAACAGGAAATAAATTGACGATTTCAATAAAATATATCAAATTATTTGTTTATTAAAATTATAGATTCAACGAACACTACTTTCTTACTTTTGAATATAACTACTGAGATTATTATACTTGATATGGCTTACGTTGCTCCGTATGTATATATGATATAAGTCTTTTAGAGCCTAGAAGCCAAACCTACGTACATGAAAAACGTGCGAGAGAATCTAACACGTTACATAATTCTTTAACATGTTCTCAAATGTATCTGACTAAATAGTATAAACATATAGTAACATGCAAAAATAAAACAACAAACGCGACCACAAACAGTTCGAATATGTAATACAAAAACAGATTCACCAACTAATACCAATTTTAAAAAAGATGTACAGGTAGTAATGCAAATTAATGGATCGAACGTGTTTTAGAAAGGATATTTAACATATATTGTGATGTTAAGTTTAATCCATGTATATCATCCGTGGTGGTAGCAAATGAAATTGCTTATTTCGTAATTAAATTGCAAGAGAGAGCCTTAACTGTGTAAACTCTAATACGACCTCAATAAATATTATACATGTTGAGCCAAGACTATAACAAGTAATCTGTTTCTGACACGTATGTCAGTTCAGCAATTGATTAATATCATTTCTTCAGAATCAATCACAATATATCATTAATGAAGAACAAACTCATGGTACCTGAAACTCAGTGGTACTAATACTAGCTCTTATACGGGTCACTGTTGTTCCTTTGGGCTTCAGACATATTACGCTTGATTTTGAAAAGCACAAATGGTAGTATATATATATATATATATATATATATATATATATATATATATATATATATATATATATATATATATATATACATATATATGGGGTTGGGTGTTTTGGCTATATGTGGTACATATATGTGCCTGTTTTGAAAATAGATCTTGCTTATTATGTGCCTCTCTTGGGAGTATTTGTAAGTGTACTTGTTTGGTTTCCAAAGTGACAGGCACAATGACTTTGTGAAGAGAAACGTAGTTAGACTCATTGTGGTTTAAACAAAAGAAAATAGGTGTGTAACCTGTGATACTTTGTAACGTCTGAGGATACAACAGGCGGTAGCCTATGTGTTAGGGATAATATAATTGAATGTGGGAGAATAGAGAAACCTGAGTCGGTCACACATTCTTGTGTCCAGAACGGCACATATTACTACGTTAATTTAATTGGTAATACATTAATACATGCCAGCAATATCCTAGGCTGTTCATTTCATTTGTGCATGGTTCTTATGAAATCTAATAGAGTGGATATTTTACACAGGGGGAGGGGGCATACAAAAATCATTAATTAATAATTGTGAAAGTAAAATTTATTGCGAACATTCATCGTTCAGTGGAATCAGAACCAATGTACCTGTATTGAAATGAATTTGACAGAAGTTCAGTTTGAAATTGAACTGAATCGAACATATTGAATTTAATTGAAATGAATGGAGTGAATGTTATACCTTTGCTATACTTACTGATAGCTCTTTGTCTTCTGCCACATATAAGCCTTGATTAATTTTCATCTTTACTTTGCGATAGTGATGGGTCTGTCGGTTGATAAGCTGAAAACCTGTGATATTTACACCTCCGTGACTAAAGGAACCCCAAAGATCTTCAAGATCCAGCATTGCCTGTTAAAATGGCTAATATATGAAGAGATGACGATATAGAAAGCAAGCAACTATCTTTCTCTAGCCAGGTAACGAATCTATATTACTCTCTACCAAATCAAATCAAACGTTTGCTTCTTTTCTGCCTATATAAATCAACAGGTTCCATCTCATTTCAATATGTTGGCCAACTAGTATTCATATTCGTCTGTTAGGTACTAAAAATATCTACTCAGTATTACGCAGGAAAAGAAAGTGAACATATTAGTTAATGACACAAGAAAGGAACTATTTGATGTACACTTCTTTGTGTGATTTGACAATTAATGTCAACATATTTTTAAAATATAGTTCCATTATTTATTTTATATTCATTAAAATTACTATTCATATATATATATATATATATATATATATATATATATATATATATATATATATATATATATATATATATATATATATATATATAAGCAAATATGTTTATATTGGATGGGATTCACAAAGATTTGAAACTACAAAATTCTTCACACATTGTGCATGAAAATACTTGTCTGCTCTGCTGCAGCGCTTGCAGTGTGGTTCCTTTTCAAGCTGTAAGGTGTTAAAATCAGTTCATAGATGTATGTGTGTGTGTGCATGTATGTGTGTGTGTGCATGTATGTGTGTGTGTGTGTGTGTGCGTGTGTGTGTGTCGTACATACCACTGTTCAATTCAACGCTTGTGTATGACACATACATTACCGATACGTACCAATGTTCCCAAGACGTAATGGTAACCGTCCCGATTCATCCCAACATCAATAATCTGTAGAAGAAATATTATGAACACAACATTGTGATGCAGCGAAATGTATCTGTTATGATGGAATGTTCTTTAGGAAATTGATTTTATAAGAACTGTCGCAGAGACCACATTCTTTAGTTTCTCAGAGAACTTACGCTAATACATATCTAATACAGTGAAGGCTAATTGTTTGTAACAGTTATTACACAGAAACTGACTGTATGTAATGGCGAAATATTTAAGAACATAATAATGGGTAATTCCACTTTTGTAAGGCAATGACATACATTTGCAACTCACAGTTTAGGAACTATTATCATCCGTGCCCACAAAAAAGGTGCGTTATACACACGTTCTAAACAAGGTTTCCTTATAGAAGTAGAGTCAATTAAAGTATGGTAAACTCGAAACTTTCTTTTGTGCTTATTGTTTAGGTTGTTTTTCCTAGTACAGTAATAGCCTTTGACAACAATTTGTAAGCGTCATGGCTATAATGTAAATAAATAAATAAAGTATGCGCTTCATTATCAGTATTATTTTATCAAACATACAATCAATGAGCACACATACAAACACACACACACACACACACACACATATATATATATATATATATATATATATATATATATATATATATATATATATATATATATATATATGGATGCTCTGACAAAGCTGAGGCCAGTATTCATTTATGTATTGCCGTGCGAAACTCTGCACTTTGCGTCTCGTATATCTGTAAGCCCGAAGGATCCTCTGGCAATGGGAATCGTTTGCATTCCATGTGGGCATTGCGACGCTATTCTATGGCTGGCGTGATTGTGTCGGAGGTAGCCCTAAACCAGTTGTTGTTCTTTGAAATCTTTTTACCAAAGATCTGTTTGGTTGTGCTGACACAGCCGCTCTGATGTGATCCCATCTCTCTTTGGCACATCTGTTGAACGGTTCTGATTCAAGAGGAGAGGCTATACATGGATATACCTCAGCCTTTTCTGGATATAACGTCATGCTTACGTCAATGCGTGGTTTACCCTCCTACCTAGAGCGGGGTTATTTCTTTGTCTGAACCTTCATTTTGCAGCACAGCAGCGAGTGGTTAGTGGCTCCGTCACCGCTGATGAACGTATGGGTTTACCAGCAAACAATTCATGGCATACAGTCTCTTAATATTCAGTTGGAACAAGTGTTTGGAAAGGGGATGCCTCCAAATCACCATGCTCTGGCTTTGTCTGAAAGAATGAATTAGTGATTGTGAGAGAATGGTAAGAGAACATCTCTTCCCAATGCTACACTTGCCAAGGCATTTCCTGTCTAAGAATCATTGACAACACCCATCCTAGTGTTGAGGTCTACTAATAATATCAAGTTCTCTTCTTTGGGAATTTTGTCTTTGAGCGAGTTTTATTCGTCGTAGAACATGTCCCTGGTATATGCGTTGGCGCTTAGTGTAGGAACGTAAACGCTCATCAGGTTGACATGCTCGGTTGTGGTGTGGAGTCACAGGTATAAACAGTATTCCGTTTTCTGGTTGGCAGGGTTATATTATCCACTGTAGAGAGTTCCTGACGGTGAATCCCACAACACGTTATATGTCTTCGTCAGCGCTCTTTCCGTGCCAGACTAACATGTAGTTCCTTTCTCCGAGGGACCCGAAACCTGGTAGCCGTGTCTCCTGTATTGCGGAGATATCAACCTGGAGTCTTGTAAGTTCTTCATTCCTGACTTTAGTCATTCGAATATCTCCTGTAGATCATCAGCGAGTCCTATCAGCAAGGTTCTTATATTAGAGATACCTAGCTTGAGGATTGGAGGTTTGCATGTTGGTTTTCGTTTGTTGTTTCTAGGAGCAATAGTTGCTTTTACTTTTGTTTGGGAACCGGACAGATCCCCCCTACCAATTTTCGAAACAAACAAGTAAAAATGTTATCATGTATTCGTGCGTTTCCTTCGATATGCAGTTGGGTGTTTTTTTTGTATAGAGAAAGTATGTATATAGTGCATGTTATCGTTGTTTGACTGTGCAAGTCTTAATGGGTTAGACATTTTTGTTACAGTTTCAAACCTGGCTCAAAAATGCGTTGTATGCTTCAGTTGATGACAGGTCTACTATAATCGTCTTCGTTGGAAAGTTGTAGTTCCGGTCAAATTTGCGGAGTACATCACGGCTGTTGCTAGCATCCGGTATCCTTATTGCATCGACGAGAAATTGTGAATGGTTGAATGCTTTGTATATCCTCTGAAGCCTCCACAACGCTGTAAAATGTACAAATATCTTAACTGAATTACTTAACAACAGCACACCATACTCTATATCATCTGAGACTGAATATATTATCAATGAACTTCATCTGCGATATTGGCATTTGTCAGCAGCGGCTCTTGACTGAAAACATGAATTGCACGTATCTTAGCAACATGTGTATGTACATTGACGGTAATGATTTGGTAACTAGGTATTATGGAAAACTGCCAAATAATTATTGGCAACAAAAGTGTAATATCAGTTGAAGATCTTTGCAAAATCATGTGCACAAAGTACCTGGACGATTTATAGTGTAAACACGATATATTTCAGTCATTATGAATATTGCTATACTTTATTGTAATTGTATAAACTAGCATAATAAAGAACAAGGTCAGTTGTAAATCTTGTATTATGGAATCATTTATATCTTATTTGAGATGTGTTTTGAACATTGTGCTTTATTGAGAGCAGGAATATTTGCCTATTGGACAAACCATTGGTTTGAAAGTTATTTTGTTGAATTTGAGTATAAGAAAAAGGCTTGCTTACGTGTCTTACAAGGTTCTTGAAGAACTCTTGCTTACAGTTTGGTGTAACTTTGGATTTGTTTTTCTACATTCTACAAATAGTTGTTGCCAATTAGGTCATGCAGAAAATTATATAACGATAAAGCAAACAAAATTATTAATTCACAGCAGTCTGAAATCAATGATAAATGTGATAAAACACAATTTTAGAGTATTTCAAAAAAAAAAACATATATTAATTCTTCTAAACAGCTACTTGTACCTTTGATCAAGACACACAAGACTCCAAACTTCAATACTTCAAATGTTTTATAATTTCCGACAGGTCATAACGGCACTTTAAACACTTTAATTCTTCAGGTGGCGTTGATCGAAGCGCACAATATGACAAGAAGTTTGACCTTTCAAAAGGATTACGGTAAATTCAGCTCACAGTAATAGCAGAACATCAATCATCACATTTGCAACTCCATATTCAAGTTAAAGATATACAACGATACGAACAATTCTCGTCAACATAATAACCATGGCACCTTCTGATCGGGGTGATTGTGACGCTTTGGTGAATGACGTAAGTATTAACAATACTTTCTGAATAGATAATTTGAAAACCATTATACATTTATTCGAGAAACTCGGCGATGCAAATTAGAAAATAATATAAAGTAAAATATTCCGTTCATGTGTTACATTTAATGACCAATTGTAGGATACTATCAGATTAAAACTGTGTAGAAGATGAGCCCAAGGCTAACCTTTAATAACTGTGCCTCACAGTAATAGCACTTTGAATATAACTGGATACTATTGACAATTGTGTTGATTTTTTTTTTACATTATTGCCTAATCTATGACAAGGTTGTTTTGTATAAAATCAAGTTTTCTGTGGATGAGAGATGTCATCTATCGTAAGTCAAATAAAGGACCATACTAAAAGGTGCATTGGTTCTTCCATCTCATAGCTTTCTTTACTTTTAAGACAAAATACTGATTTTGATGTAGTGCTGTAGTATTGATTCAGTAAAAAAATACGGTCTGACACATCCTGTGTGATATTGTCCTATACAAATCTAAACAAGCGACAAAGAAACTATTCCTGGAATGAAAAGAATGCTTCGCTTATATACTGACTTTGCATGATTTTGAGTTGAATATTAATTCAGCTCCTACTCCGATTAACGTCTTCAGTTTTCACTCGACCACCCGCATACATACTTTCATTAAAAATTTCAAAAACCAAATTATGGAGGTTTCTGAAATATAATTTGATGTTGCCGGAATGCAATAATGATATTAACGATACCAAAGGAAATGATAATGTAGATGAATAATACCTATGTCATGTCCTTTTATTTTATTTTTGTACATTTGAAAATATTCTTTGACGATTTTCTATGAATGTTTTTGTATAATATGTAAGTTTGATTGCAATGCAAGAGAAAGAAACATGTATTGCATTTTTTTATAGAGGTTGTGCTATGTAATTTGAATTTAAATTTGTGTTTCACTTTTATTTGTAATTGATGTTGTGAGTTTCGGCATACATTATTATTATAGTTTCCAAGGTTATCTCTATCGTTTGATGCAAATTGTAGTTAATATGATGGAGTGTATTCATACAATAGTATGGCAACATAGGTTAAGTGGGATGTTTTTAAGACTAAAGTATACAAAATGTTTAGTTTCTATGTGTCACGTTCATTTGTGAGAGAGGAATCGTTGAGTTAAATTATTCATTATTGGTTCAAATGATAATTGCTTAGTTCATTTATCATATTATTGACCATCTCTCTTTGTTTACCAGACATGTTTATCTAATGAAACTTACCCTACAACAAGAGCACTCTCCTAATAGCGAATCAGAAAAAAGTGTTTTCGTTCGATTAACGCTAAACATAATTGTATAATTGACTACTATGCTTTTACATGTGTGCCGTCACATTCTCTCCTAAAACCAATTAATTCATTTCGCGCGGAATCGGCATAAATTGTGATGTCAGTTCTCTGAACAAATATCGAGCCTGAATATTTGAATGGAACACAGAACGGGTTTCATTTCTATTTGATAGTGCAGAAACACTACAAGCTCTCAAGGAAATACTTTTTGCCCAGGATTTGCACAGTCCAAAGTCAAACCTTTGTATAGTATTGCTTCTATGCTAACATGAAACGTTGCATCATTTGATGTGTCTGGAAGCCATGTATTCATAAGTAATTATCCCTGTGGATCTTCGATAATTTGAAATGGTCATAAGGTGACCTCCACATGACATTTTAATTTAATCGGAAACACTATTGTAAACACCAGCTGTGTTGCTGCTTGAATCATCCAATGGTAGTAATACCTGAAATTTGTCGCATTTAAAAATACTGCTGAAACTGAACTGGTATGGTTGATTCTTTTCCGTTTGATATTAATATATTACTTTGAGCTGACTTCAAATACTGGCGCATTAATTTGATTCGAAATTCTATTGCTTGTTGGTGCTTGAATAATTATATGACTGTATGACTCTAATATGGACACAAATATCTCAATTGTTTGCAATCCAGAAGTAAAACACGATCATAGGATCTGCTATCAATGTACGTTTGTGTCGTTGTTGTTTTAAGTTTTGGATATAGGATTTAACACTATTATTCAGCATTATTGTCAGTAAAATTATTCGAAGAAGAGCAAGGAATATACATGGTAAGAACAACCGTTCAACGGGAATCAACTGGAAAGTTTTTTTCGCATACTGACAAAGGGGTATGACCGATGCACGAACTCACACGGACATAGGTGAGATGGCAGTGATCGTTACTTGGACAAGGACTCTCATGATATGATTCCATCTGGATGAATCGTTTAAGTGATTGTACTGTTTTAATTGATGTACAAACTTTAAAACGATACATACTAAGTTGCCATAAACGCTGTCAAGATGACGTGTGTATAATCGTTCATCAATGTTAGAAAAAATGCGATGTAGTGTACAACTTTTGTGTGTGTGTGTCTGTTTGTGTGTGGTTGTGTGTGTGTTTGAGAAAGAGTGAGTGTAGTCAATGGTTCCTGGATTATATATCTTTATTAGACAATACGATAGGTACTTGATAACAAATGTACCTAATACCTCGCTACATATCTTACGATAGTTATCTTGGAATCGTACGCGTCGCTCTACACATATTATACAGTTACAGGTGTGAGGAGAAGCTGTTTGCATTTTCAATATGTACAATGGAGAAACGTATTATTACTACTACTTTGTATTACTGACGCGGACCACATTATGTATTTTAAACACGCCTATATATATATTGAACACGATAATCTGTCAAAATGTTAATTGACATTCATGTTTTGCTCCGCAGCAGTGAACTATTCCTCAATGTTAATGTTAAGAATATTTATCAATGAACACAATGTAAAAGAAACACATATTTTATTTCCTTACCGTCATCGGAATCAAACAGGTAGAATACTCTTTCCCACTGAAAGTACTTGATGAAGTCAATGACAGGTTGCACAAAAGAAGGATATAGGCAAACTTCATAGTTATATGTGTCTTGTTCAGCTCCTCTTGTCAAAAATGGGGTGATAATCGGCATGTTTAGTGCTTGACTGTACGATTGGATAATATTGTAGGATAAACTTCGACTCAATCCGAACAATGCAAAGGGCATTTGTGCCACCAGGGAGCACACTGAAAAACAAGTCAGCATGTATTAACTTCTCTGTACAAGTTTTAAAGAAAATCTAGCTGTTCTGCTTTCAAATTTGGCTGATAACATGTCGTACATGATTAGCTTGATACCATCTCTGTTGTTCTCATAACTCAAGTTTCCTCTTGCTGTACCTCAAAGTAATCATATACCGTTCCTGACAACGTAATGTGGATTTTGAATCCCTTAAAACAAGCATTGATATTGTTTAGTCCTTTACATACATTAGAATGTTAAGAGACGTCTTTACAGTTAAATCTTTCACAATTTTCTAAACATGTCATTTGTTGCAAGTATAATCGCTCAATTATATTTAGACCTATACTAATACTGCAAATCAAATGGATTAGATAGGCTTTATTCCAATAGTTTGGTGTAAATAAGCCAATTATCTCAAGAAAACCTTATATTAAAACAGATGTTACCTAATACATATATTACTATATAGTGTCCTTTACCATTACCACTATATAGAATTCCGGATTTTAAAAACAAATTACCATTCTAATGACTAACGTAAAATGTTTACTGTCAGGGCGTAAATAGATCTTGTGTTACGGCTATTGGATTTAAATCATTTATTTTTTAATTGTTAAATCCAAATTTGTCATTTAGGGTTTAATATTCATTAATTGGGATACTTTTTCTAGAAAGTTCAGCCTGACTTAGATTCTAGTGGTAAACAGGCTGACCTTGGCTTGGTTACCTCAATATCTGACCTTGCTTCAGATTGATAAGCAGTCCTTTAAAACTATTGGTTAATTTCAAGGACATCTTTATATTTTTAGTTATTGGGGATGGTTTTTCTTATAGATCATTCTTTTAGTACGTGACTTGCTGAAGGTAGACTCTACCTCTGACCTTCTATCAATTTCTAGAAAATCACGTGATCACTTGTTTACTTAAGAAAAACAGTTATATAGACTATTGTTTGGGATAGAATAATTCAGTAGAATCTCTGGGCTTTAAGATATTAGTTGTGTATATTTATTTGAGTTATAATTATTCTGGACATTTAATCAATTCATTGAAGAAAGAAGATTTATTTATCTATTTGGAGGAGAAAACATGTGCTCATAATTCATTTGGATGATAATTAAACAAGAACTGCATTACGTGATATTGTCAGCCATTTTGGATTACATCATCAAAATTCGAACCTGGAACTATTAGAACATTTATTTATCAGGACTCTTGCAATTCCATTAGTGAATTATTATTGTGAATTCTATATTGGATTACTGTTGGATTTGATTCTCTAAAACCGTAAGTTTATTTATTTTATGAAAATAATTGTACTTAATAAATTCATTGTTCAAGTTTTACAAGCTTGTTAGTTTTCACTCTTTCTGTGCTGCTGCTTATTCGAGCCTAAGCACGTAACAAAGAAATTTGGATCTAGTCTTGGGATTTAAATAAATTAGAATTTAAATTTGAGTTTCCTCTAGTTTTTGAAAATTTTAAATCTTTAGTGAAACTGAAACGCTTGTATTAAAATGACATCTAAGGTAGAAATATTTCTTTCTAATCCTACCCAGGAGCAATTAGATCTTTTCAAAAAAGATGAGTTGGTTCATCTTGCCAAAAAAAATACGATCTTTCCGAAGTGAAGGCTTCTTTAACGAAACAAGATATCAAAAAGATTTTGGTCCAGTATTTGGTAGAACAGGATGTTTTGGAACAAAATGCATTGATTCCAGTCAGTAAGTTTACACCAGACTCTGACATTAAACTAAAGGAGTTAGAATTAAAATTCCAGATGGAATTAGAGTTAAAGAAGCTGGAATTTCAGGAAATGGAGAAAGAAAAGCAATTACAATATAAACGAGAGGAGAAAGAGAAACAAATTGAATTACAAAATGAGCAGATGCGAATTGAAAAAGAGGAGAAAGAGAAACAAATTGAATTACAAAAAGAGCAGATGCGAATTGAAAAAGAGGAGAAAGAGAAACACATTGAATTACAAAAAGAGCAGATGCAGATTGAGAGAGAGAGAGAGAGAGAGAGAGAGAGAGAGAGAGAGAGAGAGAGAGAGAGGACAGAGAGAGAGAGTTAGAGTTGAAGAAGCTGGAATTTCAGGAAAGGGAGAAAGAAAGACAATTACAATTTGAAATAGAGAAGAAAGACAATTACAATATGAAATTAGAATGAAAGAAATAGAGCTGGCAAGTGAGAATCACCATCATACTTCAAATCAAAATTTTTGTATAACAAGGAATATCAGATTAGTGCCCCTTTTCAGAGAAAAAGTAGACAAATACTTCATTCGTTTTGAGAAAGTTGCTGAAAATTTAAAGTGGCCAAGAGAATATTAGACCATGTTTTTACAATGTGTACTTACTGGTAGGGCTAGTGATATTTACTGTTCACTGTCCGTTCAGCAAAGTGGTGATTATGATGTAGTTAAAGAATGCATTTTAAGAGGTTATGAGTTAGTCCCTGAAGCTTATAGGCAAAAATTCAGAAATTACAGAAAAGAAGCTAGACAAACTCATGTCGAATTTGCTAGAAAAAAAGAGTAGATGTTTGATAGATGGTTTTTAGCCAAGAAAGTCGAGCAAGATTATCAAAATCTCAAGCAAATTATATTAATTGAAGAGTTCAAAAACTGTGTCCATAGTGATGTTAGGACTTATCTCGATGAGCATAAGATTGAAACCTTGGAAAATGCTGCTCGAGCTGCTGACGAATATTCTTTGACACATAAAGTTCCTTTAGTTAACAAGACTTCTACTCAACAATTTAATGGCAGAAAAGAATTTCCGCCTAATTCAAGCCCTTCTAAAACTCAAACTAACACAACTTTCAAAAATCAGACTTCAGAGAAGTTTGATTCTAGATCCTTGTCTCTTCCGACGTGTACCTATTGCACGAAAAATTGACACGTTATGTCTGATTGCTACAAATTGAAAAATAGGCATCAGAATCAAGATAGACCTGTTCCAAATGCTCTTATTTCCAAGAGGTCAAGGTCACAGTCATGTATTGAAAGCAATACAATTGTTGGGTCTAATAAATCCCAGTCTGATTTTGATATGGAGAAGTATGAACCATTCATATCGAAGGGTTCTATATCACTCTTGGGTGATTCGGCCAATCCCACCCCTATTAAAATTTTAAGGGACACAGGAGCTTCTTAGAGTCTTTTATTATCAGGTACTTTGCCTTTTTCTGAGAAGTCTTCTTCCAATGAAAGTGTTCTTATTCAGGGAGTAGAGTGCAGCGTTGTTAATGTTCCTCTCCATTGTGTAAATTTGTCATCAGACTTAGTGTCAGAACCTGTGACAATCGGAACAGTCTCGGTTTTACCCGTAGAGGGGATTGATTTATTGCTAGGCAACGACTTAGCTGGGGACAAGGTTGCGGTTAATCCACTTGTAACTGACAAGCCTAATTTGGATCAGAAAGTTGATCCAATTGAAAAAGAAATCCCTGATGTATGTCAAGCTTGTACGGTTACCAGAGCTATGCAAAAAAAGCTCTTGAGAATGAAGTTGAAATGGGAAGTATTCCCTTGGCGGACATATGTATAGGTCAGGTTTTTGATGAGGTCACTTTTACTCTTGGTTTAGATCAATCAGATGGTATTGATCATAGTGATCCTCTTTTAACACCTCATTCTTTTAATCAGGGTGATAAATGACGACAGTTACTTGTCGTTGAACAGGAAAAAGATCCTGAGATCTCCTGTTTGTTTCAATGGGTCATAAATGAGAATGAAGTCACTGAAGTTCCTGTCTGTTATGTCATTAAAAATGGAATTCTTATGAGAAAATGGAGACCTTCCGAGGTACCTGTTGGTGATGAGTGGTCAGTGAACAATCAAATAGTAGTTCCAGAACCTTACAGACAGGAAATACTTAATCCGGCCCATGAAACTCCTTTGGCTGGTCATTTAGGGATTAAAAAAGTGTATCACAAGATCTTGACTCACTTCTATTGGTCGAAAAGCAAATGTGATGTTGCAAAATACTGTAGATCTTGTCATACTTGTCAAATGGTAGGAATAACCAATCAGAAGATACCTAAGGCTCATCTGCAACCTATTCCTGCCTTTGATAAATCATTTGGTAGAATTATGGTAGATTGTGTAGATCCCTTACCTAAGACCAAGTCAGATAACCAATACCTGTTGGCCATAATGTGTGCGTCAACAAGGTTTACAGAGGCTATTCCGTTGAGGAATATAAAATTTAAAACTACAGTAAAAGCTTTGATAAAGTTTTTAACTCAGTATGGCCTTCCCAAATCTATTCAGTTTGATCAAGGTTCAAACTTTATGTCTGGAATTTGCCAGCAAGTTATGAATGAATGCCCAATTCAGCATTTCAAGTTAAAAGTGAAACTATGGTTTGAAAGAACTACAAGAGAAAGAACTTTTGAGTCTGATATTGGAGTTGTGTTACTCTTGTTCATTCTTCTTACTTTTCTTCAGTTTAGATATTACGGCCCTTACAAAGTTAAGAAGAAAATGAATTAGTTAAATTATAGTATTAGTGCTCCTGGGATCTAAATAAATTATAGGAGTACCAGTATATTGAAAGAGATAGCCATGTTAAATATGTAATTAATTTAGTTGTTCCTGTCCCACTTAATGAAGAAATATCGTCGGATTATACTGACATTGGAGCGACAAATTGATGGAATTCAAAAATTATGAAAAATCTAGACCAGAAACTTTCACATTTGCAAGTGCAAGAAAAAAATGAACTGAGAGTTATTATTATTATATGAGCACTTATGTCCAGATATTCTTACAAGGACAAATAAAATTATCATGGCGTTGAAACTGAAAATTCCAAACAGCATCCATGCTGGACGAGTCCACTCAAACAGGAATTCTTGAAAAAGGAAATTCAATATTTGCTGGAGAATGGTTTTATCAAGCCCAGTAAAAGTGATTGGAGTTCACCATGCATACTTGTTTCAAAACCAGATAAAACTTTCCGTATGTTCACTGATTAAAGGAAGGTGAACAGAGTGACATAAACAGATTCATTCCCCTTACCAAGAAAGGATGATTGTATTGATAAAATTGGGAATGCCAAGTATGTCACCAAATTTTGACCTTCTGAAAGGATTGTGGCAGATTCCACTTCGGAAAGAGCAAAGGAAAACTCAACATTGTGACTCCAGAAGGACTCTACCAATATAAAGAAAGTCAATTTCAACGTCTCATAAAAATGATCATCACTGGTCTAGAAAATTGTGACGTCATCATCTACAACGACACCTGGAGAGAACATCTAGCAACAATTAGAAAATTCTTTGACAGACTCACTAATGTGTGTCTGACTGTTAATTTATTTAAAAGTGAGTTCTGCCCTGCTAGTGTGGCTTTCTTAGGACATTTTGTGGGACATGGACAAGTTAAAAGGTTGAAGCTATTTCCAGATAATATAATTTGCAGGCGCTCTTTCCTGTGTATAATTCATTATATTGCGTAATTTGTACTAGTTCTTTTAACCTCAGATGTAAACTGGTTTGTGATAAAACGAAAGTTTTATCATATAAACCTTTCTTTATATTTTATGGGGGAAGGTGTTACGGCTATTGGATTTAAATCATTTATTTTCTAATCTTTAAATCCAAATTTGTCATTTAGGGTTTAATATTCATTAATTGGGAAATTTTTTCTAGAAAGTTCAGCCTGACTTAGATTCTAGTGGTAAACAGGCTGACCTTGGCTTGGTTACCTCAATATCTGACCTTGCTTCAGATTGATAAACAGTCCTTTAAAACTATTGGTTAATTTCAAAGATATCTTTATATTTTTAGTTATTGGGGATGGTTTTTCTTATAGATCATTCTTTTAGTACGTGACTTGCTGAAGGTAGACTCTACCTCTGACCTTCTATCAATTTCTAGAAAATCACGTGATTACTTGTTTACTTAAGAAAAACAGTTATATAGACTGTTGTTTGGGATAGAATAATTCAGTAGAATCTCTGGGCTTTAAGATATTAGTTGTGTATATTTATTTGAGTTATAATTATTCTGGACATTGTGTCAATTAATTGAAGAAAGAAGATTTATTTATCTATTTGGAGGAGAAAACATGTGCTCATAATTCATTTGGATGATAATTAAACAAGAACTGCATTACGTGACATTGTCAGCCATTCTGGATTACATCGTCAAGATTCCAACCTGGAACTATGAGAACATTTATTTATCAGGACTCTTGCAATTCCATTAGTGAATTATTATTGTGAATTCTATATTGG
The DNA here is from genome assembly GCA_030141615.1 of Unio pictorum. Lineage (NCBI taxonomy): Eukaryota > Metazoa > Mollusca > Bivalvia > Unionida > Unionidae > Unio > Unio pictorum. The sequence continues at coordinate 2,441,018 of JARLTB010000269.1, forward strand.
ATTAATGTTGGATTTGATTCTCTAATACCGTAAGTTTATTTATTTTATGAAAATAATTGTACTTAATAAAATAATTGTTCAAGTTATACAAGCTTGTTAGTTTTCACTCTTTCTGTGTTGCTGCTTATTCGAGCCTAAGCACGTAATACTTGTCATTTATTAATTTCTCAAACAGATGAGTTGGCAGCTATGTCCTTATTCTAGGAAATAATGCGAATTTAAACATCTGACAGAAAATAGGCAATTTTGCATATGCCCATGAAGAGAGAGAGAGAGAGAGAGAGAGAGAGAGAGAGAGAGAGAGAGAGAGAGAGAGAGAGAGTAATTATATTGCTATCAACAAATAACTCACTTGCTTGCCTGAGACGAAAGCTGTCAGATATATTCGTCGTTTCAAATAGTGGGTGTAGTTGGACGGATTGGCTGTTGTTTACATAAAACATACTGACGGCCTCCTCCATAGCGTTACGTATCTCATTTGATATCGGTGCATTGTCTAATATAACACCTGCATCAATGAAACAATATATATATATATATATATACAACTATAATCAATCTTCAGGGATATGATCGATCGAGCAACGATTAGACAAAAAAGTTGTGCTGATGAAAATATTAAGTTAAAAACAATCTGCGCACGAACAAATAATCAAGTACACATACATATATGTATATTAAAGCATAAATGACATTCGTAAACACCATCGTTTTACCATGAAAATGTCAGTGCATTTAAAAAAACTTCGTACTCTAATGCATTATCCTACCGTAAGGGTGTTAATTTATTGTGTTTTTTTAAGCGAATGTTAAATATATTTTCACATTAGTGCCAAGTAAAATAATCAACATTGTTTTTCAAAGTCTTCGAAAGTTGTGTGAAATTCAAATAATTAATTTCCTTTGGGAAGACGACATTGATGTATTGAACTTTAACATCTGGCGTAATAAATGTCCATTTCACATTGTTATGTTTAATCGTTTTCCGAATTTGATGTTACCAACACACTGACGCCGTTATATGTAATCAAAATAAAAAGAGATATTTTATTGATTACCACATAGTTTAAAACAAATTAATTTACAATATTCTCCCACTGGATTGTCTAAATCAGTTTTGAAATAATTGTAGTAGGCACTTATGCATGGAAACCTATGATGGGCGTTGCGATTGTGTATGCTCTGTAAGTGTGATTTTCAGGGCCGTATCCATGGAAATTGAATGCTAACATAATGTCACTTGAGACTTGCTTTTAGCACCTTAAAATATGAATATAGAAATCACATAGATGTTACAAATGATTTATAAGCAGAACGTGGTTTTCAAGTTTGTCATTCATATTGAAGAAGAATAAAGAATATGACAAAGAGGAATTATTGGTAATGCTAACACTCGCAGTATGTCATTCAATACATTTAACACGCACAAACACACACACACACACACACACACACACACACACACATAAAAATACGTTAGATAAGGTAGAGCTACTAAAGCCAAATCTCCACACTTGTTTTGCAATTTCACTATCTACCGCAACTGACATAGATGCAGCAGCGTGACCAAAAAGTGATATCTACAATCCGTTACAGATCTTATATATTCTCGTATTAAAACTTAATTGTGATGTCTGGATCACAACGAGTAACAGTTATTAAAAGATATATATTTGGGGTATTTATAATGTGGACTTATGTTGTTTAGACGGTTTAAAACATCAGGGGACAGTAGTTGTGCATTTCTTAGGGAAATCATGAATAAATATGTTACTCAGAAAGAATTAAAAAATAAATAAATGAAAGGAAAAAAAACGATATCGAATGATCGATGTGTTATTTTGCAACTTTAGACTTTCTCCAACCTATGGCCATTACTTTGTTGATGTTTGTTTAAGTTGGAGACATTTAATGGTGCTAAGCCTAAATAATGATCACTCACTACTGTTCAGTGCCTTTTTGGTTTCTAAAATAATTTGCATGTATAGAGTTTTGTGATGCACTTGTGTTATTTCCACTTTGATCACCAATGAAAATAATTCTTGGACGTGTACGTGGTGTAAGTGTATTCTACATTTCTCTCTCAACCATATAAAGTGCAAAATTAACATATATAGATGTAAGTATATTTCGCATCCTTCAATAGTGAAATTGGTTGCTTTTGTATCAGAATCCATGCAGATGACCAATGTTTTTGAAAGAGGTTCTTTGAGATTGGTAAGCGGATGTTATTGCTGTGTAACGAATAATTAACGCTAGACATTCAATACAAGATATTCATATTAGTAAGTTCATGCACAACTTAGAGTGTTTTGGAAATAAAGATTTGACTAACATCTTTGACATCAGTTTAATTGTTTTCCGAGGTTAATCCATACTTTAAAATTAAACATTTAAAAAGTCAGAGAACTCGCTGAAATTTGGAATAAATCGCTCTTTAGGATTGTTTTGAAGACGTCATCCATGAATACGCTTACTGTAATACCTGAAGATTATTTACACATCATGTATTTAAATGCAGGGATTTGTTCAAGTTACGTCAAACATCCAAACACACACACACAACAGTAATTCATTTGGGATTTTTTTGTACTTTTTGACATGTAATAAAATATAAAGTAGTATTTGAGGTTTAAGTTACAAGTGTTTAAATTTCTTTTAAATTGAGCTTTGTATAAATAAACTGTTTGGTTCTGAAACACATTTTAAAGCCACACTGTCGTAAAGATAATGAGTGTACATATTACCTGATATTGTTCTGAACCACATCATTTGTATGTGATCATCAAGTCATCTGCATCACTACAGTGTGGATACAATAATACCGCTAACGCTTTTGTTTCGCTTTCAGATCTATGGGCTAGGACCAGCATATACCTTCCTTATGAAGTACAACGGTGCTAAATAGTAAACACCTTACTACTGATTTATATGGGAGATACCTTTAAGCTATAGATGTCATACTACTAAAAATAAAATAGATTCAGCCAATCGATGTTGTGATTGTGTTTCAAACAGGTACTATAAGTACACAATACAGTTTATTTACAAAAAAGAACGATAAAGCGTATTTTGCTTACACGAAGTACAATTTTAATGTGCATGTAAAGCTGGGATGGAAAACAGCAACGAAATTAATACGAATTTTAAGTTGCATATTTCATTCATACAGGATGTATTGCGATGATGCAGGAAGTAGTGTGATTTACATTAAGTGATAAAATGTAGAAATTTGCAACGAAATAGTTAGATAGTAAGATGATCAAAACATATTGAGTCAAGAAAGTTTCAAATTACATCTCCATTTTGGACAAATACGTCAATTTATATATAGCTAAATTTATGATTCAACTCGAAACTTTCGATTACTTTATAATTATTGATAAAATGCTGAAAAAGTAGTCCTCATTGTTTAATGTTCTGACAATACAAGCAACATATACAGACGGATGTTCGCTTTTTTCCGTTGGTAAAGATATTTGGACGAGAGCAGGGTGTTAACGATTGATTTTTGATAGGTAAAATATACCCCAAAGGAAGGTAATTGCATCATATTTCTTATTTTACAACGTTGAATTTAGACTTAAGAAAACAACCTATCAGGTAACTGGTAGAACATGCAACTCGTTTTGTAAATTAGTTTAGGTCTCGAATTTACCTGTATATTTACCTGTATATTTACCTGTATATTTCATAAACATATTCTGAGATACAATTTTGAAACATCATAATATGTGACATCGACGACATAACGCAAATATACAAATGAAAGTGTGTCAGGAAATTGTTCCAATTAATCCACAGTGGTCAGTGATGATGGAAAAATATATCTGTACGATTTCATACGGACGTCTATGAGAACAAATGCACAAAATAGAGTTCGTGAAATTAACGTACAAACTCCATCATTTATAGAGTGACATTATTAAGATGTTCTTTCGTGTCGCTCAACACAGCAACGATGTACCTAAATAGAGGCACATTTGGACTCGAATTGTAAATGACCATAAATAATGAAGTAACCAAACCTGTTATTACCTGGTCTGACAATAACTAAAACACGTCCTTAGAAGTTAAGGTCAGAGGATAATGGAAGTAAAAGCTACATATAGACAAATCTGTGATCGAAAGGCTTCGCCTCTAAGTCGCGAAGTTGAACTTATCCGATTTGATATTTCCCTCAAACGATTTGACTATCCAATGAAATAAGTTAGTATACAAGCAAAACGAAAACATTGCAACAAACAAACATAACCAAATCAAAATAATAATCAATTATAGTGTTCATCATGGATGTGGGAGATGCATTCTGTTACTCGTGGAAATTGTATATTTAACAATACATATATATTTGTTAACTCCGTGACCAAATATGCGAGTACACAATCTAGGTATTAGAAAGTGGTTTGGAATAAATGGACCAATTTTTGCATAATTTCTTTGCATCCCGTTGAACACATTACAAGATAACATACAGGTGCCGTAATAAATGGATGTATGCTTAACTGACAACAAGTTAATAATTCTTATAATCAATATCAATGATAATCATTGCTGGCCACCGCAAAGCATTCATCTGCCTCAAAATCTCGAAATTGAAACAAGGGGATATCAAACATAGCAGTTATCGCATTGCTGTCTATACAGCTAGAAAACAATTTATGCTAACTTAGTATTGTCTATGACAATTGAGAATAATTCAAAGACGCGGTGATGTCAACTGACTCTTAAATCATTGGTCACAAGGTACGTTAACATCATAATTGTTTCAATAAGAACAGTACTTCTATAACGGTATTACGAAATGTTAAACAGATAGGATGTTCAAAAGACAGTACGTCAATATTTAATAATGTAACAGTCACGATCTGTACGGCGCATTTATAGCAAAACGTTAATCTCATTCATACAAGACTGACGTGCAAAACGTCTTTGACACTTGACAACAATCTAGGGGCCAGTGATTAAGAATATTTCCGATACTGAAAGTTGGCAACTCTACATTGTTCGTGGACAACGAAAACATACTAGATAGATAGGCATAACACTTACAAAACTTCCTCAATCAACAATCCATAATCGGTGGAGTGACCCGCCAATAAACTAACATATCACATCCCGATCCCCCAGCACATCTGGAAGAGACCACATAATATCGAGTCCGCGTCGTTGCTAACGTTAGCGCAATATCGCTCAACCTGGCTCAATCCCATCCGTAATGGATGTAAATGGAAATTGCAGGCTGAATGCAAAAGCGTGAGGAGGGTAAATCCCAAGCTTACAACACGTTTTATATTAATAAGGCAACACCATAATACATATATTGTTCACTTAGCAGCAGGTAGTTTAGAAAACCAGTGTCCTGATCAATATCAAGTACTCACTTACATCTAACCAGACAGCTGTCTTCTTCAGCCATGAACCCGAAGGACAGGCAATTGATTGGAATCACCATTTTTTAAATAAATGTTTAGCTGAAATTGCTCTCCAGCTGTTTGAAAGTTACAACTCTAAAACCATTTCAAAATGTTATTGTAATAGTAGTTTGTGTTCTGTTTTTTAAACTGATGAAACTTACGTTTCATGAATATTAGTTTTCGTTTCATAACCTTCGACAAAATGTACGACTACCTTAAATTTTTTATTATTACTGAAGCTAGCTAGTATTTAATTGGCTGATGTCTGCTCTAAAGGTTAAATATATCGTAGTATTATTATCGATTATAGTCTCCGCTTCTTCTACTTTCTAGTCAAATGATCCGGTCCTTATGTGTATCTGAGTTTTCGCTAATAGTTCTCTTGAATCTCTGTTAGTTATCTAGAGTGTATGTTTGTTGCCTAATGGTTCAATCGATAATTATATTTAATTGTTGTAAGCAATTAACTTTCCTATTGCTATTACTGTCTCTTTGTATTTTTTGTCTGTGTGCATATATATTAATCGCATTCGATCTGTTTCCGTATCAGTGTCTCTCTGTAGTTTAATTCCATTCCCATTTGCCAATCTTTTGTCTGCCTGTCTCCGTGTGTTTCAGTCAAAACCTGTCTTGATTTGAATCTCACAGCTATTAGTGTCTCCCTGTCTGCCATGTTGTCGTTCACTATTAAGAAATGACCTCCTTTAAATATTCGCCGCAATCGGTGTTTTTTCGCTTATATATGTAGTGATACAGAAGCTAAAGTGTGCTGTATTTAACATATTTATCTACCTACACATATTGCATACATTGCAGAGATACAATAAAGTACAGACTCCTTTATTGTATATAATTCATATATACAGGGAATTTAAGTACTGATTTGCTGCTGGACAACAACCATATACACATATATAAGTGGTGGTCTACAGATGCAGCGTTATGAGAGAGAGAGAGAGAGAGAGAGAGAGAGAGAGAGAGAGAGAGAGAGAGAGATGTATGTAGCACGCATCCTCTTACAGGGATCAGACGGTGACATTTGTTCTTGGTGTATGACCCAATTGGTTTTCTATTTTGGGAGATCATAGTTTTATTCGTTTTGTCCGTATACTCTCAGTTTTACGACTGAACATTTACGTCTCTTAATTTGGTATTTTGATGCACATTTGTGTATGGTAAGGTCCCACAGTACACAAACAATTGGTGCAATCATCCAAAAAAGTATTTAAAACATGTATGATTCCCAAAAATCTAATCAAGCTTGGTTCATTAATGTAGTCTCTTTGTCGTTGGTTCTCGTTACTCCCCATTTCTATCTCGTGTTTAAATGTTTTATTAGCACTATTGTATAATTACATTTATATTTAATTCCTAGTGATCAGTAAAGGCGAGCATTTTAAAGATCTCGACCACCGATGATCCATCTTTTTATGTGATGAAACAAGGTTGTTATTGTTGTAGTTGGGTTTAACGCCACCTTTGAGCACACGATACATGGCGGCCAGTATTAACGGTAGAGGAAGAACTTGGGAAACCCCCCGGAGAGAACCACTGACCCACGAGAAGCTAGGGGCAAGCTTTCTCGCATACACACATTTGCCGTATCTGAGACTCGACAACACGCATAGAGAGGTGAGATGGCAGTGAACCGTAACGGAGAGCGCTTTAGACCACAGGGCCACTCGGGTCTCCGTAATAAGGTAGTAAACCTCGTAATTACATGTACATATTTTGCACAGTCTCTGAAATGGGCATTAGATGAAATCATGATAAGCAGTAATGTTACCTAATCGGTAAATCATTAGTTGGATTCTTGAGATTTTTGTTTAAAAATAAACGTTCAGTAATATGTTATATACTAGAATTCGCCTATATAAGACATACAAACCAAACAAACAATACTTTCTTATAACTGGTACTGCATTATACAGGTGAATGAACCGGCAACCGAAATTTTTTTAACTTCAATGTTCGTAGGTTTTTATGTATTTGATTAAAATATTCCAGTGATAATATTATAGTTTTATGTATGGTAAGCAATGTTAATGCCGTGAATAATTATATATAATGAGAAGGTGCTCTCATTTGATACCTTACTGTATCTTTGTTTAAGATATTTAACTGGGATGTACTGGATTTATAAGTTTAAAATATTTAGCTATTCGCATTATATTATTCTCAATAAAAAGCCATATTTGGTTTCTTATGTATATTTGATTTGACTTGTTTGCCGGATTTTCGTTATGATTGTATTCATGTATACTGTTACGAATTTAAACTCTTACAACACGTAACAATAAACAAGGGAAGACATCAAACTTTATAAACTTTAATCAATAATATTATTCTCTGTAAAATGAGAAAACAGAAAGTGCGATTATACGAACCAAATCAACAAATAATCCAAGAATAATCCAATAATTAAAAAAGAAGTCCTTGTAATAAAATGTTCTGATGAAACTAAATTAGATTCCCGACAAAACCCTCAAAGGAAAGAGATGACTGATGATATGGTTAGCTTCGTACTGATATGTTAAACGTTCTTTGTTGAATCCCAGATAATAATATTATTCCAGTTTGAATAATGTCCTACAATAGTTCCTAGAAATGGTACTCTAGCACGGCAAAACTAACGTTTGGATAAATTAACTGTCAAAATTACATCACTAAGTCTGTCAAAGAATTTCTGATTGTCGCATAATGACTTTTTTTTTGCAGGTGGCGTTGTGGATGATGGCATCATCGATGTAAGAATCATATCAGAGGTAATCATATTCATCAAGTGTTGAAAAGTTCGTCAGAACCGGCATCACTTTATATTAAGAAAGTCCATCTGGAGTCACATAATCGAGAAGATTAATTTCCATATCTTCATTCGAAAGAGGTTTCTCTTTCAACAACTTCAATGGTCGACGCACAGTGTGTCCACATACCAGTTCCATGGGACTGAATCCTAAAGATTCTTGAAATGGTTACCTAACAATAATAATAATAATAATGACGACTTTGTATAACGCCTAATCTTTCGAACCTCTTAGCGCTTTACACCATCAATAATGATATGACTACACTACAGAACAACAAATGACAAAAACAATGAAACTGGAAAACAAAACAATGCTGAAAACATATAAGATACAAAACATGATTAGGTCGCTATGTTTGTCCATGCAGTCGAAACAGGTGAGTCTTAAGAGCACTGTTAAAAGGGACCACTGTGTCTTTGTGTCTAATATCAATGTGCAATTCGTTCCACGTCGCCGGGCCCTGGTGTGCAAACGAACGTTGTCCATATGACTTTGTTTTCAACTTGGGAACAATGAGTATACGATTATCAGAAGAAGAGCGTAAGGATCTAGCTGATGTATACACATGAGTGAGGCTGGATAGATATGTTGGACTGGAGTCTATCAGTGAAACATAGCACAGAGAACAAATTTTGTGTTTGATTCTGTATCGAATTGATAGCCAATGTAGGGTACAGAGCAGTGGTGAGGTGTGCTCTGATTGAGGTACTCTAAAGATGATCCGTGCAGCTGTGTTTTGAACGTTTTGAAGTTTCTGGAGTAAATATTGTGACGAACCAGACAGAATTGAGTTACAATAGTCCAGTCTTGAAAGTACTAATGAACACACAAGTGTTTTAGTGACATCAACTGAAAGTTATTTACGAACGGAACTGATGCGTCTCATTTCAAGATATGCAGCCTTGCATATGTTTATGACATGTTGGTGCAATGTGAGAGTACTGTCTAGAGTAGCGCCTAGGTTCCGTACTGACTGTGAGAATTTAATGTTGGTGTTGCTGATATGTATTGTCTGAGGTAAAGGATGTGAATGAGAAAGTCTTTGTGTTGTGATCAGAATAGCCTCAGTTTTATCATCATTCATCTGCAGCTTGTTACATGTCATCCATGACTTTACATCAGAAATGCACTGCTCTACTCCATGGATGGTAGCATCAAGTTCAGTTGGGTGGCTAGACTTGTATATTTGGGTGTCATCAGCATACAATTGGTGCGACACTGGGTGATGATCTATGACACTTGAGAGCGGCTGAGTATACAGACTGAAGAAAACAGGTCCAATAACAGATCCCTGCGGAACACCACAACATACGTCAACTGGGCTGGAGTGTATTCCATTTGCAGATATAATTTGTGTCCTGTTGACTAAGTAGGACTTGAACCACTATAAGGCTATATTGTGAATGCCAAATACATGCTGGAGACGGTGAAGTAATATATCATGGTCTATTGTGTCAAATGCTGTAGATAAATCCAGGAGTGTGAGGACTGTAATCTTTCCACTATACAAAGCAGAGAGAATGTCACTAAATACTTTCAGAAGAGTAGTTTCCGTACCGTGGCAAGGACGATATGCAGATTGTACATTGCTAAAAAGACTGTTTGAATTCAAATGAGATACAAGTTGAGTTAGAACAACCTTTTGTAAGATTTTTTATATGAATGGGAGATTAGAAACTGGGCGGTAGTTCTTTAAATCGTTATGGTCCAGTGTTGGTTTCTTCAGCAGTGGCTTTACGATGGCAGTTTTGAAAAATGATGGGAATTCCCCTGATGAGAGAGAGAGAGAGATATTAATAATAACAGTTAGTGATGGCAATATTGGGTCTAATCACTCAAACAGCAGTGATGTCGGAATTGGATCAAGTTCACAAGACTTTGGTACACTTTTCATCACGACTGTCCGTACTAAATCAATAGAGACAGGTTCAAATGCTCCTAACGGTTGTCGCTGAAATTCTGTATGTATGGTGACGAATCAGTTGAAATTGTGCTGTCAAGCGAATCTCTAATGGTTTGTACTTTGTCATCGAAGAAATTTGTCTGATAGGTCTAGTGGAGAGAAGGTTGTTGGAAGTGGTGTACATTTGTTCCTTAACAGCAAACAATAGTAAATGAATGCCTGCATCCACATCCCAGTCTTTACCCGTATCAAAACAAAATAAATCGAATCATATTTTTTTAAAGTCTAATGAAACTAATATAAAGCTCCTTGGCTGTCGGTGTGATAGGCAGACGATTTGAATTGTTGGATGCCTAATCCATACATAGTGTATATACCAGACATGAAATCGTACATTATATCAACTTGGACAGATTTGGGAAGTCCACATTGAGTAAAAGATGTACCAAAGCTTTTACTATTGTTTTAGATTTAATATTCTTCCAAGGAAGTTCCAGGGTGAACCTTGTGACGCATACAGTATGGTCAACAAATAGTGGCTACCTGACTAAATCACAGGTAAGGGACAAACACAATGTACCATTATTATGCTAAATGGTTCGACCAATGAATGAATAGGTTTTATGACGAGGCTTAGGTTTCGCGTTGTTTGACTGGGTTTTCCTACCTGAAAATGACAAGATCTATAGAAATTTAAAAAACATACATTTTTGTGTGGGCAATATAAATGAGTCAAGATCTTGTGATAAGATTTATTAATCAATAAATGAATAGCGAATGGAGTATCATGTTATGGATTAAGTATTTCCTGTTAGTTTCATTGTGTAACTATAATTGGATAGTTCAATGACCTCTAGTCACTGGTAGGTACCTCTTGATGTCTTTAGTTTCGTATAAGAATTCCATTTATAATGAAATAACAGACAGGTACTTCAGTGGCTTCAGTTTAACTAACGGATCTTTTGTTTGTTCGACGTCAAGTGATTGTCGTTTGTCACTCTGATTAGGGAATGAGTAGTTCAATGATGATAAAAATGATTAAATCGTTTTGATTGATCTAAACAAACGTGACCTTATCAGAAAACTGACCAACACATGTATCAGCTAGAGGTATACTTCCCTGATCAACATCATTCTCAAAAGCGTTCTATCCCATAGCTCTAGTAACTGATCAAGCTGGGTATAAATCATGGAATTCTTTTTCAATACGATTGACGTTAAGATCAAAACAAAATTTGTCAGTTACAAGTGGATTAGCCACAACCTTATCTCCAGCTAGATCGTTGTGGATTATTAAATGAATGCCCTCAACGGGTAAAGCAAACACTGTGCCGACTGTAACAACTCCCGAGACTTAAGACTGTTGACATCTTTACACAATGCAGAGGAGCATTAACAAAGTCGCACTCTACTCCCTGGATAAGAACTATTTCATTTGAATATGAAATCTCAGAAAAGACTAAGTACCGGATAATAATAAACTCTGAGAATCATCTGTGTTTCTTAAACGTTTAATATATATAGGGTTAGCCGAATCACCGAAGAGTGATATAGAACCCTTCGACATAAATGGTTCATAATTATCCATTATAAAATCGTTTTGTATATTACCATAAAACACCGTTGATTGGGAAGCTTCATATTTTACTGTTACCAAAATCTTAGCATTTTATATTTAACTACTTTGTTTTTTTTATATCGCTGGTCGATATTAAACCTTTCGTATTTTAAACACGTGTAAATACAACCTATTGTATGGCGCTAAATAGCCTAAAAGTGCTGGTGCGCCGTTAAAATTCAGTTAATTATTCAATCAACCATAAAACAATACTGACACTGTAATTTACTTCCCTATTGGAACTTCCTTATTTAGTAATATGTTATGCGTTTTTGCTTTTTCAAACAGATATGCACAATGAGATAAACAATGATGACACAGGAACAGTACGGTTAAGTATGCGCGAGCGGCGATCTCCGCCAACACAGAAAACTATGTTTATTTTGTATCTTGTGCAATATTATGTTGTGATGCATGCTTTATTTTGTTTCTCCGTACCATGATCTCCGTAGTAAGAACACCGCGGTCGAATTTGATATTATACCGTTCTAACTCATTTTCGGTTATAATGAATATGCCATAACACTGCACAAGTTTGGTATTTATTCTATGGAATAACGATGCTTTTTATGCAAAGACTGAAATGAAAAAAACTCGTGGTATGCGCTAGAGGTAAACACACAAGTGGTTGGAATTTTACTTCATGTTTGTGAACTTTGGATTTTAACGTAGCTTTAACAATATTTCAGTCATATCGCTAAGATGTCTGCCGTATGGCAAGATTATAGTGATGTCTAGTGCTGGACCTTCATGCCATAGACATGCAGCATGATGTCCCACTCCGTCACATTATCCTGACACTAGACCTACCAGTCATACCATTAACATCTTAATGCGGTGAGCTTAGTGAAGCTTCTGCTAGTAACACTTTTAGAAGTCTTTGGTATTACTCAGTTGGGGATCAAACACGCAACGTTCCTCATCTGATGCAGACGCTCTTACCACTAGGCTATATGTGCGGTCGAATAATACTTAACAACAAAATTAGAACCGTGCAACAAAGGTGGCTGGTTGATCTGCAATTTGTCAATGGACTTACTATAGATTTGAAGCCTGGTTACGAAGACACTTGCAACAATGTTAATGGATATCAGAAAATGAAGATACTATTCTGAATTGGGTAAACAAACTTAAAAGAGGTCAACGCACAATAACTAAAACGCCCACTTAGGTCCATCGCGCGCACATGTAAAGAAAACTCTGTTGCTTTGAGAAGAGGTAACTATTTTAAGATGCAGTAGGTACGCACAATTTGACATTTTTTTTAGTTGTTACAAATCTTTTATTGTTGAGCACTGGATCAATTTGTTTTAGTCATCAAATATATTCTCCATACGACGGATCTTACATTATCTTATTGATGTAATCACCTATCTCTAAAACCTGAATAGTGTCTGATTATTAAATAGAAATTTAATGTGGAAAAAGGAAATTCAACACTGAGATAATACATGAGTTTTAAAGATGGCAAGCAGCACTGGATGAAGATCATTAAATCCAGTTTTCGAATGCATTGACATTATGTCTTTCGTGTTTTGCTTATACCATTATTCACTTGATAAAATTCTAGTTTGCTCGAAAATACAATATATACTATGCTGACTTAATGAAGATCGTAAACATAGTTGCTTTTCCAAGGTATTGTTCACCGTCTATTACAAAGTATTACAATGTCCATTATTTACGCTGCACAAGACATCAATTCAATAGCAAATGTTTCAACTAGTTCATCAACGCCTCCTATACCTCTAAATATCATGCGATGATAGACAGAGACAATAAACTACGTAGTAACACGAACTAAAATGTAATAATTACGTCATTTGAAGCTACGCAGACAATGCAGATCGACAACAGCAGGCATAATATATAAAAGGTGATAGCGTTCGTAAGTACAAGTATCACATAGAAAATAACAAATCTCAAGAATGATATAGTGCACTATATTTATCACAATATATAGATAATTTTATTGTCCACTAAATAGTTGCACCTAACAACCTTTTCCATTGTGGGTGTTTGGAGCTAATAACCTCTAGTTTTCCCCGTAACATGATAAGATTTTCAAAAGTCTTCACAAAGTTATGACGTTATTCGTATAAGTACGTTTAGTAGCATTCCAACGTTTCAATTTAACCTTTCATAACAATAGCACAAGATTATTTCTACCATCGTCAGGCCGAATATTCACATTTTTTAAAATAAAGTTTACATACAATGAAATGCAGACTGTGATCTTAATATATTTATAGAATCCTTGTGAGCTTGTGTCATATATTTGAAAAGAATCAGAATATTCAAAGACTTTGTTAGTCACATTACATTATGTGGAATGCCTTAAAATGGTGAATTAGTGATTAACATATTCAGCAGCACAGTGCCTCGATGACCACACTAGAGCAGGAGACTGATGATGATGATGATGATGATGATGATGATGATGATCATCATCATCATCATCATCATGTCGATATTAAACGATCAGTGGCAGTACATTTTATACTGAATCGTTTTAGTATTAAATATCTCAGAAATTAGATGAGACTATTGTGTGGAAATAATATAATCACGTTACTTCTCATGAAGGAAGTGAGGACAAAATAGCAGTCGCCAGTTTGGGCACTACTTAGGTTAGTCAATATATTGATACGTGTACAAAGCATTTTGCCTGACCTTGGTTAGATTTACAATTCAAGGTATAATTTGTACGAGCATATAGATATTTCAATTTTTAAAAACAAGATAAGTATAAAAATAGATGGTAGCGTTTTATCCTTGAGTCACCTTGGTTGCAGTCTTTCAATTTAAATATAACATAAATACTGATGATTAATTTGTGGTACGGTACTAATTCTTTTCTAAGGATGTCATTTTGCAAAAGTAACTGGCTTCAATTTAATATCGCAAGTCAATTTATATCCTCAGCAAGTGTTGAAGGTTGCTTGATGCTCATAAATCTCCTTACATTAACGCTCTCAGGAGAATCCGCCAAATAAAATTACTTTGTTAAATTCCATTTGTTAGACGGAATGAATCCTGTAATAAACCTTATCTTGATCGCATTTACCCACGTGAAACGTGAATCGTTTTCTCGCATTGCTTCAGGTTATATTTCAAAGTCGACATAGCTTAAGCAAGATTTATAACTTTACACATCAGGACCATTTGATTGTATTAGTTTTTCCAAGTATCAGGTAGGGCAATAATCTTTGTAATTTCATATATACATTTTCTTGGCTGATGTTCACGATCAACATCAAATTTTGCAGCAGCCCCCTCCACTCAAATCACCTCCCTCCCACAAATCATATCAGACATATGCTGAAGTGTAACTAAAATTGGCTACAAATAATATAAACTTGGGTTTAATCATTTCCTGGATGTTCTGGCAAGCGTGTGCGTATATTGACTGATATTAGGACATGATTTATTACCTTAACGTGTGAATTTACGCAAAACCTAAGTAAATCAAATTCCTGAACGTGAGTTTTTTGTGGAAATATCGACCAAGCATTTGGACACAGTAATGTGTTGTTCAAGGCTAGTTACACATACGAAATTTTGATCTTGCAATAAACAATATGTGGATAATGTTAACGTATCATCTCTAATTTCATTTTGTCACGATGAAATCACATATTCTCTAACATTCGTCCAAATTATTAATGCATCTGACAACTTACCGTAGTGTTATCCACACTTGCCTGATTATGTATATGATGCGGCAAAACTAAAACTGGGATGTCTCCCTTTATTTTAGAGTTACTGAAATCACTACAATGCACTAGTTAGACAGCCAAAACCATTTTTCTTATATATATATATATATATATATATATATATATATATATATATATATATATATATATAGAGAGAGAGAGAGAGAGAGAGAGAGAGAGAGAGAGAGAGAGTGAGAGAGAGAGATTCCGCTAACTTTATATCATTAAAATCACGCAATAAAGCTACATGATTTACGTTAATGAAATTAGCTTCAACCCAAAAACGTATATGTGTTTAAAAGTATAATTTAGTTTATTCTATATAAGCTTGGACTATATGATATTTGATGAACTGATTCATTTTGAATAAAAGTAACAAATACAGTCTCTCGTGAAAAAGTCATTTCTTGTTGAATTCAATACATTGGGTTAACACTTGTAGCTTATGTTATTTGGACGTCATGGAAGACGTTTATCTTATCTTCTTATTTCCAGACACATAGTGCACTCTTTAAGACATCGGGTGCTTCTGTTCTCAACCTATATTCGTTGGACTAGCGATTTTGAAGCGTTGACAGAGAAGCGAGGTAGGAAAGTAATACAAAACTTGATTAAGAGAACTTAAAAATTGCGAAGAGGCTAAACATTAAAAAAGTATTACATTACCTAAACTTTAATCTCATTTGAAAAATTACCTGTGTTTTGTGTACATGTACACTTGGTAGTATTTTACTTCTCGATATATCTCCTTGTACGGCTGGCCATTTCTAATAATTTCATAAATTTTCAGCCGAATGACTTACTTCTTTTTACAAGTCTAATTACAACTAATTGCTTAGTTGTGTATCAAATGTATCTGTCCTAATTGCCTTTCTTAGGAAACACAACATTCGGTGTAAAAAGATTGAAAAACAAAACAAATATGCCCGATTAAAATGTATTAAATCAGTGGAAGAGTCACTCATATTTAGCATTATTCTGTTGCAGGAAATAATGTTTGATTGACTGTGGTCCAATTATTACAATTTACATTCATATAATTAGATCTTCGTCCAAAATATCTGAAATAACTCCGTAAATAGGTCCAAACCACCTAATACAATAGTATGGCAACTTTAATCGATAAAGGAATGTAATTTGCCTTTCAATTAGGCTTTCGGTTTTGACATAAACCAAGTAACGTAGCGTTGCCGTTTATTACTCAGATATTGCAATGGCCATATTTGTTCTTCAGATTATATAGTTCAATGTGTATACAGATTGCTATTCAGATAAATGTGTTTTATACTCTTTAGCAGTCGAAAAAAAAATGTACGCGTGTGTGTATTTTATGTATGCTTGTTTGTTGTTCGACACGAATTCTATTAGTAAAGTTCGAATATAGAAATTGATCGGAGGTATCAAGAAAGAGCTTTTAGAGGTTGCAATAACAGTTCATCGCCTATTTATATAAATGAAGTAGTCATATGTGTCTTCAGTAAACAATATTATTACATTTGTTTTGATCCGATGAAGTGTGGAGTGAAGATTGAAAATGTAGTAAAACAGTTTAAATTATATTTTGTTTATATATATATATATATATATATATATATATATATATATATATATATATATATATATATATATATATATATATATATATATATATATATATATATATATATATATAGTATGCACCAGCTTGACATTACCTGTTAGCTTGAAGGAAAAAATGTTTAGTAGTAATAAAAAATATGGGGTTGTTTTATTCTTGGCATGCGCATGACTGTGGCAAATTACTATCAATACCCGAGTCTTAAGACTAACACTATTTTAATGTAATGCTATATAATATGATACATGGTCAGCTGTTTATGTATTGTTACTTTGTATTTTTGTGAAGTGCGTGCTGTTGGTTATTATCGATGTGGGTAAGGCAGTTTTTATTTGCATATCATTTGCATTGATGTGGCTGATAGTGCATCATGATTATACAAAATTTAAAAGTTTGTTATATATATATATATATATATTTATAATCTCAGGTTACACTTTAGTATATGAAGTTTAAAGTCTTTTGAAATGTAAAATGCCGATTTTCATGCTCAGTTAATTGACAAAATCCCAATATGATGACGCGCTGACAGGTGTTACACTATCGTAAAAAAGTACACTTTTACCCAAAAGGTGGCCGTTTCAGATGGGAAAAAATACGTACATAATCATAAAATATATTAGATATTATATACGTGTTGTCGACCGTTCAGGTGACATATTGGGTACGCTGAACATGCAGGGAGGTGGTCGCGGCCTCGAACACTATTCGAAGACATACCAATGACTTATAAACATGGTACTAACAGTAGCCTTGATTGGCGCTCAACATTAAGAGGTTAGTGTTAGGGCTAGTCCGCCTGGTGTCAGGAAAATGGAACTGGATAGGGACATTATGCTGCATATCTGCGACATCATGCCGGAGTGCAATATATCACTCTAAACTGCCTCACCGCTGACATCGTAGCGATATGACTGAGCAGTTACTGAAGAAAGTATAATTGTGGATGTGTCTCAAAAGACTTTACATTTTCCAACCATCCAATTACTATAGATAGCTGAATCGCCTGGCGGCGATTGTGTATCTATCATTTATACCTCGTGGACTTTGACGGCAACGCCAGATTTTCAAATAAATAGAGTAGGCAACTGCCTATGGGCAACACGCTTGCTCCACGTTTTCTAAGGGCCCCGAGACAACGTATTAAAATAATATTGATAGGAGATAATTAGCGAGGGGCTGGGAGGGCCCAAAATGTCGATTGCTTAAGGGACTCCACATGGTTTATTCCGGTACTGCTTGACGGTTACAAGTTAGACATCTATCGGAAGCCTTTTTCTATATAGCTGTACATTAGAGATTAACTGGTTATTTATTGCCATGACAATCGCAATTGGACCTTTGAGCAATGTTGGTGTTATCAACGCGTGAATAACCGTTTACGTGATATCGACCATAGCAATGATATACGCAGCAACGAAAGTTTCGTTGCGCTGCCGTCCACGGCAATTGTAGTAGCCCCGTTTAGTAAAATCTTCAGGCTTGCTCAAGGATGTTTGACCGAAATGACGCAAGACATAAGCCAATCGATGATTCAGTGGTGGCAAATACGGTAACAGGAGGCATAATAGGTATGAAACCAAACCGATACGATGGCATATTTCCACCACCTATCTGAAGCCGGGTTTAACTTTTCAGGCGAATATAATACTGAGTAAACACATTCAATGATTTAGACACTTTCCGGACTAAAACCCCCACAAATAAATGCATTAAAGTCCGTTCTGCGTGTATCTTAATGCCTTACGGATAAATATCTGTTTTAATTTGTATATAATTTTTTTAAACCTAATAAATGATTTCACATTTATTGGGTCACTATGTTCTGCATTGCCAGACCGCTTTGATAAATATATTGGCCGGTAATGGCATTACATTCAAATGTTTCCAGGCTAAATATATTATTAGTGACTATTGAATTGTAATCGTGGTTGTCAACGCTTTGCCAATTTAACAACAAGATTTCTTATATCATTACAATATCTTTGTCAAAGTGGTATTTATAGTGTTAGGTTAAATAACCCACGTTTGTTTTTGCATTTTAAATCACACCTTATACACCAGTTAACATAAATACTAATCAGTGGCATCTAATTTGTTCTAAAGGGGCAATATATCTCTTTTAAGTCAAGGTCATACTTCCATTCAATCTCAAAATTTATACCTTCTTTACTTAACATAATATAATCTATTATATACTTAAGAGGTTCGTAGAGAGATTTATTGGTGAAATATATTTTCTGGATTCTTATATATTTACAAATGAAAATATATCCTTATAAGTTAACATGAGAACATACTAGATTTCTCATCATGCCATGCGACGCTTGATTGCCTGCAAATGTTTTACCTGCAACAATACAAGTGAGTGCATTATGAGATAGAATAAACAAGTAAAAACTCCGTTCTTAATTCCAGAAATGAGATCAAATCTTTGATATTTAAATCTGATCAGACGGCGTTAGCCTCTCTAAGATGTTATGCTCCCTTTACTTCACTGACATCAATGACAAAGCTGCTATGAATCGTTGCTGAATCGGACTTTCAATTTTTACAGATAGGGCCGAATAGTTCACATCACCACAAACATAATTTACTGTAAATAATGAGACCTATCCAGTTCTACAGCTTTTTTAAAGGTCAATGGTTGCCGTATTGTACAAACATGTGATATCACTATAGGCATAAAGAAACGCATTTGATATATATGCGCACTATACAAATATTTAATTAGACTTCAAAATACGCTTTTACGAATAAAACAATTATCGGCAATCTCCGCGTGCCAACATCAAATACCACGTACATTTATCCCTTCAATTCATCCTAGGCATTCAAGTGTTTAATTTCCTCAAGTACATATATATGTGATATATCTTACGATCGAATAAATAACTACAGGAACTTGTTAGAATTAATATGAATTGTATGTGTTAAATCCCTACACAACATAAAGACCACACGTGCCCAGAAAAGCACTAGGATTCTTAAAACTATCTTCCCAAAAACGAACAAACAGAAACGTTCACTTCAACGTTTCTTCAACTAAATGGAATATCACTTGATATTCTTACGTAAATAGCAATACTTAACTCAGTAGCAGAAAAAACAAAGACACATTTCAGATGCATCATGGGCCGAGACATATCAAAGTGGTAAAATCAGCTACCTTGTTTGTCCTCAGCATTAAGAGGTAACTGTTACGACTGGTCGGCCTGGTGTCAGGATAATGTACCTGTGTAGGACATCATACTACATGTCTGCGGCATGATGACCCTGCCAACGGCAGACATCGTATCTATATGACAGAAACATTGTTTAAGCTAGGCTAACCAAATCCAAATCCAAATCCAAGATGCATCATGATAAAAATTGTGCAATATCGATTGTAGTTGTAGCATGTAATATATTGGACAAACCAGTCAGCAACTAGTCAAACTCATCAATCAGCTTAGGTTTTATACAAACAATTATATCGATCGATAAATCGTTTTCATCCCATGTCGATCCATACTTAAATGACGATTTCCACACTTTACAATATTTTTATTTTCAGCCTGTTGACAATTCGGTTTTGGAAAGTCGTCGGGATACAACACATCTTACACGTCTGAATGCAAGTATTAATTGGCATTCGTTGAAATGTAAATCATACAACTAGTTTGCAAATTTTTTATATATGGTCCCGTCACCATCTCCCAGCTATATAAACTTGTAACCAGTGGGGATGTTACCAATGTTTCCGAATTACTTTTTATTTATATGTTACCCCTCTCATATACGTGATGTTTTATATTGTCAAAAACTCAAAAAGAATTTGTGATTCCAAATATATATTTAAATATTGCTTTTGATCCGGGGTTGATTGTTCAAAGATATAGTACTGATCGGGGATCCCGGGCTGGTTTCCGAACGTTGGCATATTTGCGATTACATGGCGCGTAGTTTGCGCCAGATACTGAAGTATAATGCAGGTGGTTTCCTTTCCCTTCCTCCTGTAACGTTTGATCAGAAGATCTGCCGACAGTCCTGTTGTATGCTATATTGGTTATGCTATTTGTGTGAATGTATGATTTCCAAGTGAAGGCGGCATCTATATCAAATCCAAGTTCCCACAAATCGTCTAAAGTTTGTTTATATTTGTTATCATAAGCACTAGAAATGGAAGGTACATTTAATTTACTCTGTCTTCTTACGTCTCGGTATAAAATATATTGACTTTGTGTGTGTACCAAAAAAAATGTGTCTATAGTATTGTGTATGCTATTATTATGTCTTATAATGCCTTCCTTCATATGCATCATGATTAAATTTATTATTTTGTCTCTACTTGTAATGTTATCAAAAATATCCAAATTTTGAATATTATTCTAATAATATCCCCCTTCTTTAATACATAGTCTTTTCATTTCTTTTATATCATTCCCATTTCCTCTACATTTTATCACTTTTTGGTAAAATTGTCTCTCTTCTATAGGTCTCATTTTGGCATGCTCCTTATCATGTGCCTTGTCATTGCTACTTCCCCATCCATTTATCCAAACTATCATGCAAGTATGTTTTTAACATTATGCTTTGTGTTATCAGTAATACAATATTCGCTCATACATTCCATACACCCTACCCATTGTACACTTCTTTTCCGCAACTATTCTTAAATAAGTGTGTGTGTGTGTGTGTGTGTGTGTGTGTGTGTGTGTGTGTATTCGAATCGGATCATAGTGTAAAGATTATAATTATGTTCGACCTAACATATCTTTTTAACTTCTCTATACTTTGTTTCATGGCACTTCAAACATTCATTGTATGAATATATATATATATATATATATATATATATATATATATATACGTGCTAACTGTTGCTGCATGGGTAGTGTGTTAGGAAGCAATATTGTGTGAAGCTGTCTCCTTACAAGTGAAGCAATATGACCACCCACCGGATCACATTTGGTTGTAGTTCACCGGACAGGAATGAGACTTGACAGGGAACTTAAAAGTGTAGAGACAAAGTCATTCCTTGACCAGGACACAGGCGTTACAAGGCTGGTCCAAAAACTCGGAAATCGTGAGACAATACACATGTTAACTGAGGATATCTATTCTCTCATCTTTTTACTCTATCCCTCTCTCTCTGTTTCTGTCTCTCTATCTCTCCCTCTTGATCTTTATCTTGATCGAGTAAAAACGCACGAAGTCGACCTTGCTGACGACACTGTTAGCGACGCAGTCAACAACTCCGCGACAACGTCTACGACCCAGTCGGCAACTCGGCGACACATTAATGGACTCTGTGACTCTCGCATAGGCCCAATCAGCGACTCTGTTACTAAGTCAGAAACACCGTCGATGACTATGCAATCCAGTATGTGACACTTTGACTAGTCCACAACCCAGTCAGATACACTTTTACCAAGTCAACAACACAGTCGACGTCTCAGCTATCCCAGTGGACAACATGTATGCATGCATGCATGTATGTATGTATGTATGTATGTATGTATGTATGTATGTATGTATGTATGTATGTATGTATGTATGTATGTATGTATGTATGTATGTATGTATGTATGTATGTATGTATGTATGTATGTATGTATGTATGTATGTATGTATGCATGCATGCATGCATGCATGCATGCATGCATGCATGTATGTATGTATGTATGTATGTATGTATGTATGTATGTATGTATGTATGTATTTATGTATGTATGTACATACGTACGTACGTACGTATGTATGTATGTATGTATGTATGTATGTATATATGTATGGTTACGTATAGCTGATTTAAATCATTTATTTTTGTGTGTTACGTATATCTGATTTAAATAATTTATTTATTTTTGTGAGATTCAAATTTGACATTGTTGGGTTTAAAAATTCATTAATTTGGACATTTTTCTAGAAATTTGCACTCTACAAGTAAACAACAGATGTTAGCCTCATTTTCTGACCTTGCTTCAGAGTGTAAACAAGCTTCTAAAATGATTTGTTGATTCCAAGGACATCTTTCTAGATCATACTGTGTACGTGATGTTTTGCGTGTAACCTTTTTCTTTGGGCTTCCAGAATATCACGTGACGCCTTCCTATTTACGAAAAAGAACAGTATATAGTTGTATTTGAGAGCAAGCTAGTTCAGTAAGAAGTTAAATCTATGGGCCGTTAGAAATATTTGTGTTTATCTTGGAGTTATTTTGAGTTTCCTGGTACGGGAAATTATTTCAATTCGTTTGGAACAAGAGGAATTTATTGTGTTATTACCTTGTATTGGAAATTATTTCAATTCGTTTGGAGCAATAGGAATTTATTGTGTTATTACCTTGCATTGGAAATTATTTCAATTCGTTTGGATCAAGAGGAATTTATTGTATTATTTATCTGGAAAAATACGTGTACTCATTTCAATTATCATAAAAGAAAAACTGACTTTATCACGTGACATCGTCGTACCTCAAAGATTGCTTCGTCAAGGTTCGAACCGGGAACTATTTAGACATTTTATTATCAGGACTTTTGAAATTCAATTAGTGGATTATATTGTGAATTCCATTTGGATTAATGTTTGGATTTGATTCTCTAAAACCGTACGTTTATTTATTTTCTTTTATGAAAATATTTATACTCTATAAAGTGAATGTTCAATTTTTTACAAGCTTGTTATTTTCACTTCTTTCTATGCTGCTGCTTATTCGAGCCTAAGCACGTAACAGTATGTATGTATGTATGTATGTATGTATGTATGTATGTATGTATGTATGTATGTATGTATGTATGTATGTATGTATGTATGTATGTATGTATGTATGTATGTATGTATGTATGTATGTATGTATGTATGTATGTATGTATGTATGTATGTATGTATGTATGTTTGTTTGTTTGTATGTATGTATGTATGTATGTATGTATGTATGTATGTATGTATGTATGTATGTATGTATGTATGTATGTATGTATGTATGTATGTATGTATGTATGTATGTATGTATGTATGTATGTATGTATGTATGTATGTTTGTATGTATGTTTGTATGTAATTATGTATGTATGTATGCATGTATGTATGTATGAATGTATGAATGTATGTATGGATATGTGTATGTATGTATTTATGTATGTATGCATGTATGTATGTATGTATGTATGTATGTATGTATGTATGTTTGTTTGTTTGTATGTATGTATGTATGTATGTATGTATGTATGTATGTATGTATGTATGTATGTATGTATGTATGTATGTATGTATGTATGTATGTATGTATGTATGTATGTATGTATGTATGTATGTATGTATGTTTGTATGTATGTTTGTATGTAATTATGTATGTATGTATGCATGTATGTATGTATGAATGTATGAATGTATGTATGGATATGTGTATGTATGTATTTATGTATGTATGTATGTATGTATGTATGTATGTATGTATGTATGTATGTATGTATGTATGTATGTATGTATGTATGTATGTATGTATGTATGTATGTATGTATGTATGTATGTATGTATGTATGTATGTATATATTTGCATGCATGTATGTATGTATGTATGTATGTATGTATGTATGTATGTATGTATGTATGTATGTATGTATGTATGTATGTATGTATGTATGTATGTATGTATGTATGTATGTATGTATGTATGTATGTATGTATGTATGTATGTATGTATGTATGTATGTATGTATGTCTCACCATGAATAGCACAAGTGAATCGATAGTGATAGTCACGCAACATCAGTCCGATATACCGTGGTCAAAGTAGCATAATTTTAAAAAAGTCGTAACTATTGATTCGTTTCCTCAACTAATGGAAGAAATTATAAAGGATAAAGGAAGTATGAATTACAAGCCCTAAGCATGGCTTTCTAAGTTTCAATTACAATAACAGCAAAAAACAAATTTTAAAATCTTCAGGATAAATTAGACTCAAAGATATCTCTCCGCATTCAACTTAAGAAATGTCGACCTTTATTTAGAGCTTTATATTACCTTATCTACAGCCTCTATCACCCTTATTTGTTTATGAAAGAACATATTATATCCAATTGTCATAAATGTAAATTAATTCCTTATCTTGTAATAATAGAGGACAAATAGTTATGACTTGAAAAACGATCAGAGGTTCCCTCTTCCCCTCTGCCAAATTATCTGAGTAACTGGTTGGTCTCCAAGTGGACGCTTTCTCTCTTTCTCTCTGTCTCTCCATATATATATATATATATATATATATATATATATATATATATATATATATATATATATATATATATATATATATATACATATATATATATATATATATATATATATATATATATATATATATATATATATATATATATATATATATATATATATATATATATAAAAACATTGAAACAAGTCTCGAAATGGTTGATGCCAAATAATCTCTGTTTTTATGGAGGTTATACGAAAAAACATTAACCAACACGTGTCACGTGAAACGTATGAACGTTTTAAACGATTATGTGACGTGGTTATGAAGTTGTAAAGTATGTTTCGCACCTTTCTGTGTAACATGTTTTGAACATTACAACAAAATAAATATTTCCACTACATTGATCAATATTTTATGAGTGTATTTTCGAGATTGGGTGAGTGGAGATAAAAACATAGTTTTATCTGATTTGTTTGAATACTATCAAAACGTAACTTCATTAAGTATGCTTTTAAATGTTCAACCTAATGTATGTTGTGTCTGGTCAAGATAGGTGTATCCCTGGATGAGCGACTAAATGGGGAACCGATGTGAAAAATGTGGAGTTATTAACTGGGTTATGATGGTGATTTAACATGGGTATAACATGATATAACGTAAGTATAGGGAAAGCAAAACTAATAAATTGGTCCCAAATTTGTGTTATTAAATTAAATATATATCTTAGAGCATAATTTGAAGAATAATATTCAATGATATAGCCTGAATAGACAATTACCTTTATTGGTTAAATTTACTTGTAGAGTATAATACAACCAGGGCAGGCTTCTACTATTTCGAACATGGCGAATCCGAGATTTTTCGCTTTTCTGGATATACTTACGTAAGGAAAACTACACTTTTCTTGCATATTTCTATTTTTTTGTAACTTTTTCTTCCTCTTTGCAATCCATTTTTATTCTCACACCAGATGTTTTCGAATGTCTAGGCAAACTTTATTGAAAGGATAGTGGCAATGTATAATTCAATAGAAGTGGGAAAGTTTGGTACTAAGACGACATGGATAAAACGTATGGCGATATTTATGTCCTATTTCATTCAGTTAAATGCCATGTGCCGTAACAGTGTCACTATTAATAATTTCTTTAGTGGCAAGGAGAAATGTCTGTTAAATCAAATTTGGAGAAATCGAACAAGAACTGCGTTAACATTCTAGCAATAATGTGGGCATGTAAAAGGGATTCTAGTCACTTCCGAACAGCCTTGTATGTATTTCGTAAAACAAGACAGGAATACCTATGTTGGCTATAAGCAGCATTTGATAATAATAATAATAATAATAATAATAATAATAATAATAATAATAATAATAATAATAATAATAACCTGAAAAAAAAACATAATGAATACGGGATATGAGCTGGAAACAAACTCATGAAGTATAATACCCTGTTGAATGCCTCTGCAGTCTATACAATTTTCAGCAAGGACATGTTGATAAAAACATCTGCCATTTCGTTTCATAGTACTAGTTGTATGAATTTAGCAATGTATGACATCAGATAAAATTGTTAGATATTGATAGCATACACTGACTGCAGTCAAACATTCATTTGATTACATTATTCAATTAAGGTTACACTTTTGTTATATGTATTTAATTTGTTATCTTGTGACCATTGTACATAATGTATGGTTGGATGTTTAGCGTACATGCCTCATGTTATGGAGGATAAACATGTTTACTGGATTTGGAGTTCCAAATACAATCTGTAGTGTTACCTTTGACAGTTTGATGTAAAGTACCAATAATATGACCCGACGATTTCGTCCTCTTTTTATTTTTACGGTTTTTATAATACGGCTCTTTAAAATTACACATATACTCTTTTAATATCAATGAAATGAATTTAGTTCGTGTTTCAGATTTATATATGTAATTAATGTTGGTATTACAATGTGATGCATAATAATTTCGGAATAATTCAAAATTATGGAATTATTGCGAATTAAATCAAGGATATATTGTAGTATTTATTTATGATACATTACAACCGCCTGCAAATACCACATTCCAGGATATAGGTATGTCAAGACCTTTAAGATAGGAACTTATTCGAATCACATCTGGAAGTCCATACTGTTCGACTATATTTAGGACATTTTGTATTCAGTTCTCAATTCATCAAGTTCTTTATATAAATTTCACTTTGAATCACACGGGATTATTTTTTGTTTTAATTTTACAAAACACGATGGTTTATACTAGTTTTATGTTACATGCCATAGGACCACGGAGTCATAACTAAACATTGGGGTTCCTCAACGATAAGATTAGCTTTAAAGTCTTTACAAAAATTTATATTGGTTGTTTTAAGTGTGATTTCACTTTGTTGTTTTATCTTTTTGTCCCATAAATATTAATTTTGCAGACGTGATAAAACAATAACGAAAGAACATGCCATAAAATGCTATCAAGATGGTCATTGTCCTTTAAAAAGGAGAAATTGCCTCAGCTTCCCCCACACTGTGATCTCCTTGAAGCGAATGCTTCTTTAATGAAGCAAGAGACAGCAAACGTATATTGGTCTATGATTTGTTGGAGAGAATTATCGTCATATAAATGTTGAGGATTTGATCATTAAGTTTCTATCCTGTTCTAAAGTAAAATGAAATGAATTGATAAGCAAGCTGTTTGAGTTAGAGTTACTAAATTTCCAGCTTCAGAAACAAATGATGGAAATCAAAAACCAAAACGTGGAAACAGATAGCCATATGTTTAATTGCAGAAATATGACAAGAAGACAAAACAGTAAGAATATTAAAATAAAATTTCATAAAGAATAAAAGGAGAGAAATAGTCGGAAAGCTGGCAACTACACATATGAATGCAAGGATTACAAATAGAGAGGGAATACAGAAGTACAATTTGTAATTAAAATACTTAGGACTGGCTGCAGACCCATCCTCTTTTGCACTAAGCTCTGATTTTGCTGTTACCAGAGCTTTTAAGTTAGTAACTCTTTTAATAAGTAGTGGGTGGATATGTTTTGAGTACTTCTAAAATGTTAAAATGCATTGGACTATATTATTGAAAAGTGAAGCTGCCCCGTTTGGCGATCAGCATTATGAGGCTAATGTTGGGACTGATCGACCTGGTGTCGGAAAATCGGACTGAGTCGGGACATTCTGTTATGTGTCGCCGGCATGAAGCCTCCATTTCTAGATGTCACTATAAACTGTCATACTGCATAGATCGTAGCGATTTGAAGAAACTTGTTAAAGATACGTTATAAATCTAAATCCCACAAACACACAAGTCTACACTTTACAGTCAGAAACATTGTACTATTTGTACTCTAATTAAGGCAATATCGTGAAGGGTGATGAGTTGGTACAAAATGCATATTGACACCTGTTTCGTAACTGTGATAAGGGAACCAGACGGACAAGTGCTTGATATGTGGTATTCAGCCAAAAGGTTAATTCAGATTACAAAAAATATCAGATAGCTTCAGTTAGTAAAAAATATCCAGAAGTGCGTCTATGTAGATGTAGAACAACTATCATGGTGAACAAAATGGTCGACACTTTGGAATATCCTGTTGGTACATTATTGACGATTGATACAGAGTGAAAACGCAGCTGGAAAATAAATATAGAGCTATTCCAAACATATATTTTAGTGATCGGGGTATCAAATATGTACTGACGGCAATATATATTGTCAAATACGCAGGAAAACGACAGCCTGATTTAATCACTTCTAAAGATTCTAAAGCACATGCTGTCAATTCTGTCAAAATAGTACAGGATACAGTACTAGTTCGTAGCTTCTTTGCGCAGTTACTTTACTTTTATGAAATAGTCTTTTTCTAGTGAATGTGTTTGATGCAGAGCTAAAAGGCACTTTGAGGTATTGATCACAGTGATCCTCATTTTATTATCAAGTCTCTATATTCTAATCAGGGTGACAAAATACAAGGACGCGTTGTCGAAAAAGAACAGGAGCATAAGATTTGTTTTTCTTGAGAAGTTGTTAGCAACTTTAAGGTCACACATGTACCTGCTTCGTTTGATGTAGAAGTGGTGTCCTTTTAATATAATGGAGACAACATGATGACCCTGTTGGTTACGAGTGGTCAGTGCACCGTCACATTCTTTATCGGAAGTCATACGGAAGGTGATTTGTTTTTTTTCTAGCCAATAAAAAAAAGGTTTGGCTGTTTAGTCAGGTATCATTAGGACGTAAAGGAATATGTTGAATCATTTGTGTTGATCTTTGTCTGAGGAGACTTCTTCTAGTGCACTTGTTTATTATTTTGCATTGTGTGGGGTACGGCTTTATTAATGTTCCATTCCAGTCTAATGGCATATTTGCACTTTCAAGCCTGAAGCTCATTATTAACACCAATGAAATTTATTCAGAATTCTTCATGCAGACCTAGCAAACTAGTATACAACGTTCAATACTAAATGGAATATACGTCACAATACTTTCAGTTTCTTTTACATTGTCACTTTGTAACAAATGATTTCCCATACAAATAAATGTATCATTATGCCGAGTGCACGTCAATTCCCGTTCCTCTAATACATAATATCATTATAATTTAAATTTCATTCAAGAATTGACTAGAAATTCCGCATTCTTCTAGAATTTTATATAATTAATAATACATCGCTTATATAATTATTTTAAGATGTCATTAGTTCTCTTTTATCAACTTACTTTGGGATACTTTCCAGTTATGTTATTAGTGTCTACTTCCATTGGATATTTTGTACTGTCCATTATATATTCTTTTGTCCTCATTGTGACGTAGTTAAAATTTTATAAACCCTTTTTGAGACATCTGAATTTTTATTAATTAGTTCATTCATTCATTCATTCATTCATGAAATTCATGAAATCATTATTATTAAATGTTATAATCATTTTTAAACATACTGTGTGAAAGGGAAAAGGTTGTAGAGGTCTTTTAGTAATAAATAGGTACAAAAAACCAATGTCCAGTTTAGACATTCAAATTATATTATTTTGGATTTGTTTCGATTATTCTGTGCGGCCCTCTTTCACTTTTGGAGAAATCAATCATTACAGAAAATTTTAGTCAATAATAATTAATAATTTCAGACTTTAATGACAACATAACTATTGCTGATTATTTTATTGTATTTTTATACATTCACCGGCTATACAGTTCGTACTGTATATTTTATTTTAAAGACGTAGTAATTTCACTCGTTTAAAAATATCAGTATCTCATTCGACTGAACGAATGCTATAAAATCAAAATGCCCATATTTGTGTGAGTATAGCATGAATTTAGGAGATTGATGGCTACCAGATGATTGTCCTCGAAAACGGCTTGTGTTACAATTATCTGAAACATTTTATAATTATTTTCTTTGGATGTGCAATTTACGGCCACGAAAATCTGCTCTGTCGTGGTAAAACCTGTTTATGTGCATGTTTAACCGATAATGACTGGCACATATTTTTGAGCTAGAGCATTGATATATTATTGTCACGAAAGCTGATGAGAAAATAATGTTTCATTCAAAAGTTCCTTCCTAGAATATGAGACTGTTTACGATTATCAGATTAATTTAAGAAAATCTGTCTCTTTAACGGAGGAGGAGGGAACTATGCGTTCCTCAAATGATAAGATTATATATATATATTATATATATATGTATATATATATATATATATATATATATATATATATATATATATATATATATATATATATATATATATATATATATATATATATATATATATATATATATATATATCGTCTTATAACTTTACATTCGTCACCGACATGAATATATTTGTTACATTATATATTATACGAGCTTGCTTAGATCACTTCTGCGTAATGTGCCATCTCAAGAAATAGGTCCCTAACCCTCAAACTCGGTTTGCTAATAGTAGACATTCCGCATTTTAAAAATAACCCAATGATACCAAAATTAAATTCACAGTCTATAAGTAACCGTGTCTACTTCTTTTCGGTTTATGCCACTTAACCGCTTGTATGTTCCTTAGTATATGGAATACTAGTCTATCTAGTTGTTTTGTCTACAATACCAAGTTGAAAATAATTTTTAAAAAACATGGCATATTTAGAGTATGAACTGAGCATACCTACGTGATACACTGTAAGGTTGATTTGTTAAACATCTCCTCCCATGTCATGAACATACTTTGTTCCTTATGCTATATTTTCCTGACTGAATTAAATCTAATATACCTATCTGACTTGTATACCATCGCATAGAGAACCTAAAATACCTATTTTAACTCTTCGCAGGTCCCATGTAGAAACATACAATCTAATTCTGATAGTTTTTTCAATTTTTGAAGTTCATAATGTATTTGATGTTATTGCGAGGATAACAAGAGAGCGAAGCTGTATTATATAGGTGACCCTAGACTTGTAAATAGTTTTGGTGACCTAAACAACGTTTAAATTTTTAGATTAAAATGATTCGCTTTGTCAGGAGCATATAAGGAGTACGTGATGTACACATGATTACGTGGCAATCATGCGGGTACCTATTTTGCGTTTCCATTTACTGTATAACAATAGATTTAGAGAAATAATCTCATTCTGAATTTAAAACACTTGATATCAAGTTAGTTCCATATGTTGTATTTAGTTGAGTTTTATTACAATTTTTCTTCTAAATATATTGATTAAAAAGATTACTTTTTTTCTAGAAATATTTGAGTGCTACAATGAATAATCTTGGAAAAAGACAGTTTATACAAAAATCATTTCATACACTGGAGTATTATTTGATTTGTTTTTACCAGGAATCGTAATACATTATACAGACTACTGCATACGTCATAATTTTGGATTTGTCATCGGGGCTCAAACGTGAATTCATTATAATATTTCCTAATTAGTACCTTTAAAATTTAATTCATGAGTTAGTCTCGGATTATGTTTGGATTTTGAGTCTTAAAACCGTAAGGTCTTTTCCCACTTTTACATTGTTTTACCAAGGCCATCAATATTTATTTCAATTTACAAAGCATGTTGCTAACGTTGTTTATTGGGTACTGTTTGTTAGAGGCTAAACACGAAATATGATTTTTAAACGGGTTTGCTTTAACAACGAATTTTACTCAAAAAAAATAAGCAATTATTCTATGTCTCTTTCTTTCTTCCTTTGTCTCTCTCACTTTCCTCTTTGTTTGACACAAGCATACATACGCAAACACACACATATAAATATACTAACTGTATATATATATATATATATATATATATATATATATATATATAAAGATATATATATATATAAAGATATATATATATATATATATATATATATATATATATATATATATATATATATACATATATATATATATATATATATATATATATATATATATATATATATATATATATATATATATATATATATATATATATGTATAAATATATAATATTTTTGATATAGTTACCATTTTAATTCGATTAACTGACAGAACCATCATGCATCATATTGTGAGGTATGACTACAGTTTGGGTATACGTATAAGGAGAATACTGGTTTTGGTTAAAAATAACATTTTCGTCTTTCATATACTTTATGGCATGTTAATGTCTACAAAATTCTAATAAGACATTTTAGTATATGCGATCAGGAAAACAAAACATAATTATTAGGAGAATGTCTCTAATAAGGTACTGTTGCTTTTCTTTAACACCAAAATTACAAATATCGCTACTAGTCTAATGTTACGTCACATGTATATGACAGGAATATATTAATTGCAATGATTTAATCTTGTGAGTAACTGCTATGGTGTGTGTGTGTGTGTGTGTGTGTGTGTGAGAGAGAGAGAGAGAGAGAGAGAGAGAGCGAGAGAGAGAGAGAGAGAGAGAGAGAGAGAGAGAGAGAGAGAGAGAATAGCAGGTTGATAAATACAGACACTTGTATTTCCTCCATATGAGTTTGATTAAAACCATGATATATAAAACTTGAATACTTAATGACACTATTGACATATGGTTATTAATATTCCATTAATGCTTAGTTTGCTATTCCTCAATACATTTATCAACTTCCTATGACGATATGTATTTACCAATCTACAAACTGTCCAAAACTAAATACACATATAAATGCTTTCCATGCATACACATTCAGATGGATGCATACATCCAGCTCTTCAAGATTAATGTATTTTAATAATTCATTGTTGCAATATAAGAATTTGTAAATATAATCATGTGCAATGATAATCACATGCTACCAATCCCCAAATACGAAAATAAAATTATTTTCCTGTCTAACAGAATTAAACAACATATCTTGCACATCCACTATATTAGTACAACTATAATGACATAATATGAACCCTTTACAGTAATTAACTATATAATCAATCGGGACAATATTTGGTAGTATTTAAAAAGAAACGTGGCCGTTGATTATGTTTGGATTCTTTAGAATAATCGCTACCATTTTAAAAATCTTGGGACATGTGCTTATAAAAGATATATGTAGTCAAAACTGATCAAGTATGGGCTAACGTTTTGGAATGGATTGTTTTAATGCTCATCTCTTGCACCATACGAAACAATACAATTCAGAAAGCTAAAGAGCCAAATACAGACGCACAAAGATGATTAGAAGAATATTTTGAGACAAAACTTTAAACGTATGAAAGCCACTACGTCGGATGAGGTGAATTAATAATCCAAATTCATTCGAGAGGTTTATTTTGCAATTAAACTATACTTTAGATTTAAACGATCCGAAAACAGCAAACATTTAGTCTCCACCAAATCAATGCATACCGCATGTTTGATGAGCCATAGTCTGACACAGTTTTGTCATTTCAAAAAAAAACACAAGATAAAAGCGAAAAAGAGAAAACGAAAGACGTCCACGATCAATCTTGAAATGAAAAGCAAAATCTTGCAAGAAAAATGAAGTAATCGTTAACAAAAGGCACACCACGTGATATAAAATGTATACGAATTAATGTTGCCAATTTATTTGTATTCATTTGTCTTCTAAATTAAAATACGAAATGTAGGCAGTACTAGATAAAATCTTGTATTTAGAAAAAAAATACTTGAATTGGTCAGAGTAATGAGAAAATGAGGGATAACATTACATTTTTACACGAGATTCGAACTGGAGACAAGTGACACATGGTGACATATGCTTCTTATGGTATATACCTTTACCATGTACTTCCTGAATTGCCAATTAACCGTAATAGAGTATTGTGTAATTATTCTGTGCAACAAATAGTAATCCTTATCAGTATAGGTTAAATATTAAATTTAAATGTACGTTTTCTTCAAGGTGTTTAGAGCAAACAAGTGACTTAATTTATTTTAAATTCATAAAATCCGTGTTAAGTGTTAATATATCAAACTTATTTTAAAAAATTTTGAATATAATACATGAAATTGAAACACGGACCCTTTAGGGGTATCACGTCATTATAATCAGTAATGTCTTTATACTTTCGATGCTTTCAATATACAGTCGTATCTGTTTGCAGTAATTTTAGCCGAAAAGTGAAACGTGAGAGAGAGGAATACAGATCATACCTATTTTAACTGTTCTGCAATGTTCTGCGATGACGGTGTCTAATATCCAAATCAGCACTAGTGAGGTACACCCAAAGTCTAACGACACAAGTCTGTGGATCAGCATTATTCTTTTGATGTCAAACAAATTTAACGTCCCGGAACAATCTAGCCTAAGCATCACCGGCGTACATTTTAGATTTCGTTTAACTCACAAGCACATATTCATTTTCAGTTATCTACTGAATTAACATTTTGATTAGACATTGCCTCTATAATAGTACAGTGGTCGTCAGATACTCCAAAACTGTAAAGACACATTTTAAAAGCGATAATCAATCTCATAGATTGTCTATGTACGTTGACTCCCAAGTCACCGGCAATATCCTGCAACGCGGTCTCTAAAATCATCAGACGGGTACTAAGTCTCGTATATTGTATTATATGTTATTTACATTGATATTGATCCTGCCAGTCAGCCACTGTTGTCCAAAAGCACACAATATTTCAATCACAAGGACGTTACTAACACACTGCAAATAGCAAATTACTGATGCAGCAAAAAGTTATTAAATTACCGATACAATATGGTGACATTTGAAAGGGAAGGATGATGGATAAAGATGCTATACAATTAACAGTGTTATACGTTGTTTGTAATAATGCTCAGCATACTCCATTAATTCATGCTATTAGGGCGATTATATTTAGAAAGGTGGAGAACAAATCAGCGAGTATACCATAATTTTAGAGAACTGACTTTAGAATCTGCTGTTTATTGAAACGGAGTTCATGGAATATGTGTATCACATAACATTATGTCTTACACCTTTATCTGAAACACAGATATAAATTATTTGATAAGGAGATGATGTTACAATTTTGAATGTTCACCTCCCTAACGGACATATTAAATCGAAACATTTATTTATATTTTGTTTCGTATTTGTGTTTGTGAGATTGTGTTTGAATACAGTATTTTATTCCAGTAGTAATATATATATATATATATATATATATATATATATATATATATATATATATATATATATATATATATATATATATATATATATATATATATATATACATATATATATATATATATATATATATATATATATATATATGTATATATATGTATATATATATATATATATATATATATATATATATATATATATATATATATAGAGAGAGAGAGAGAGAGAGAGAGAGAGAGAGAGAGAGAGAGAGAGAGAGAGAGGGACAGTTATGGGTCGGTATTGCTGTTGCATATATTCCCATTTCACTGATGGTGTTCGTAATCTACAGACAATGGCTCTCAAATAACAGCCGGTATCACCATGGTTACAATTAATCATAAAACGTTGTGTATATCTAGCGTTACTAATGTATTCTTTTATACAAAATATTATTAGTTTCAACATTTGGATGATATCTGCTAGCTGTTGGGGATTTGGAGATTCTGAAAATGTAAAGATGTTTTTGATTATATTTAAAACAACAGTGTCAAACATATATTGCTTAATATATATATATATATATATATATATATATATATATATATATATATATATATATATATATATATATTAGAGCACAGTGGGATCATGAATTCTTAAATTTGTTAACAACATCGAGTATAATATAAAATAATACAAAACGGATAATGATTGTAATTAAATTACATTATATACTCAAATTAGAGAAATCTTATCTTTACACGATGCATATTGGTAATATAATGATTGACTAGAATTTGGCAGGATTATAGATAATACTATATAGAAATACAAACATTAGTCTGATACCTGGATAGGTTATCTGTTTTGCAGGCCCAGAATCAAACACATATAATTATAAGAATGCTGGAAATATACTATTGACTTTAAAATAAATGTTGTTATCGTGGATCCATTTAGAAGGTTGAATAAGTCAAACACAAAGAACAAGAGAGAATGAGCAAATACAAGCTTTGAACAGAGCATGTTTAGGTACAAAGGCAATTGAAAAGAAGAGATTGAGAGAAGCCAATAAGAT
This sequence comes from Unio pictorum, assembly GCA_030141615.1. Lineage (NCBI taxonomy): Eukaryota > Metazoa > Mollusca > Bivalvia > Unionida > Unionidae > Unio > Unio pictorum. Next base: position 2,477,903 of record JARLTB010000269.1, read on the forward strand.
ATTTTTGTCAACTAGAAGACAAACCCATGTTCATACTCATACTATAAATTAACAAATACTGGGATGAAAATAAAATTAATACAGGTTAATTTGATATTCTATAAGTGGTAAATGTATAGTAACGTAATCTATATACCGAAGAAAACAGGTATAGATCTAGGCTTCAAAGGTTTTCTAAAAACAATAAAATCAAAAGCTTTGACCGGCAGGGGTCTTTGCGATTAGAGGGTAGGGGTACAAAAACGTATATTTGACTGTATGGATATCATAAAAAACAGTACGTTGTTTGGATTGGCATTGGGAATGTATAGTTAGAAGTGTTAACGAAGCTTTTCAAACTGGATTATTCTTATCTTTTTTGGATTATTACCGCATATTCAAGGAGGATACACCAATGCAGTATCAGATGAACTGGAATCAGATTTATATACTTAATATTGTAAACAATTAAGCTACTGAATGTATTGCCAGAAGAAGTTGGTCAGTACTAAATTAAGTAATATCTGAAAATAAAATGGTCTTGTAAATGAAGCTACATGGCTTGTATATGACTTTACACATGCTAATGAAGAATTACAAATTATTACTAATCGATTTGGAAAGGAAATTTGATAATATTTCTCATGGAATCATTTTCATAATCTTCTGAGTCTCACAATTGTGGATCAAGCAACAATTACTGGGCCAACATATTGTGTTTTAATTCTTAAAAGCAGTTTTACAAACGTTCTTTTTTTCAGAACTTTCCAACGTTGCAGAGGATGTAGAAAGGGTGTTCCAATATCCATATATATAGTATGTGCATAAATGATGACTGTACATTTCAAGAAAACAATATTAAAGGTTTCGAGTTATAGGAACATAATATGTACTGTTACAGTTTGCAGATGATTTACCTTTAATCATTGGTGTATCTTTTGATCTTTACAAATATATTAGTACTGAAACGTAACAAAACTAGAGCGGTTTGGATAGGAAGTGAGACATAGAGTGCACAAACATTTCATCATAATTTAAAATTACAGTAGGTGATACAGTTTACATAATTGGGCATACTGAGTTTCGTGGATTTCGTAAAAAACTGGTATACAAGTCTTTTGAAAATACAACAAAAGTGATTAACAGTTACTTAAGTCACAGGAACAATCGATTTTAAACTCCATTTGATATAATAACAGTTCTCAAAACATTATTTCAAAGCTTTATCACTTGTTCATCTCGTGTCCGATTCCTACGCAAAATTGCATCGAGGAATTACATACATTATTTGTTCTACCTCTTTGTGAAGGTAAAGAATATATATATATATATATATATATATATATATATATATATATATATATATATATATATATATATATATATATATATATATATATATATATATATATATATATATATATGTATATGTGTGTATGTGTGCATATATGTATGTATGTATGTATGTATGTATGTATGTATGTATGTATGTATGTATGTATGTATGTATGTATGTATGTATGTATGTATGTATGTATGTATGTATGTATGTATGTATGTGTGTGTATATATATGTATATGTGTGTATATATGTGTATGTGTGTATATGTATATGTATATGCGTATGTGTGTATATTTGTATGTGTCTGTGTATGTATATATATATATATATGTATATGTATATATATATATATATATATATATATATATATATATATGTATATGTGTATGTGTGTGTGTATATGTATATGTATGTGGGTACATATGTATATATATATGTATATATAAGTATGTGTGTATGTGTATTTAATTGTGAGTGTATATATGTGGGTATGTATATGTATGCATATATTATATATATATATATATATATATATATATATATATATATATATATATATATATATATATATATATATATATATATATATATATATATACATATATATATTAGGGTGCATCAAACGCCCCAATGTCAACCAATTATGATGTCCCTAGTTTTAGAACATTCCTTTGGTCATAAAAAGAATTTCTGCCAATTTTTGTCTAATTCCAACATTGTTTAGGGGGTCCACCTCAATTAGCAAGATTTTCATTATAAAGCATTATATTGCGATATTCATTTAGCTGAATGTTATTTGCTGTTGACCTCTTTACTTATTTAATATTTTTCAATGGTATTGAATTTGATTAAATAACTATTCTTTGCTTGTTTATTCAAGTTGTTTGTGAAGTCTGCAATCTTTGAAAGTGAGTTTTTACAAAATATTTCAATTTTATCTAATTTTGTATTAAACTTCTTTATTTTTATTGAATTTATTATATTATACTTTCATGTTGTCACAATTCTATAGCCTGTTTTACAAATGTTATATGCAAACCGTTATTAGTCATTACAGGGCTGTTAGATTTAGCACATGTTGACTGTTAAGTGTTAATCACTATTGTTATAATCATGTTGTTGCCAGACAACAGTTAAATAATGGAAGGCAGTGAAGAGAGTACTGTTCCAGGTCTGCAATCAACTCCTCGTTGGGCTACCCTGTCCCAGAAAACTCCTCCAACAAGACAGTCATCTACAATATTCGGTCTTGGCAGCAAGATAACAGCAGAAGACTCAAAATTACTGGTTTGCGTCTGCCTACATGTCTGCAAGTCTTGCGGTGTTTGATGCATCATCTAGCTGATGGTGCGCATGAAAACTGTACCAGATGGGAAGCAGCTAAAATTGTCCTTTCAAAGGTATCTGTGTTTTATGAGAAAGCCCATATTCTGATGATTACAGAATGCAGGGATTGCGAACGATTAATTAAACTGCTTGGCGACAATGCTGAAGTGAGAGCAATTCCAATCAACCGCCGATCAGCCCCAAACTCCCTGAACAAGCTAAAAAAGATGGAAGAAATGCTAGCTCAGACATTCCCATTGTGGCCTGCAAATACAGAACTCGTCAAAAATCCGGAAGCTGTCGCTTTCGTGCAGTCACTGAAGACCGACCATCTGGCAACATTCAGACCACGTGACAAAGTCCTTGCAGCCAAAGTCCAGCGTCGCGAACAAAGAGACAACATGGGAGCACGGCGGCGCGAGAGAATGCAGTCACCTGAAGTCGATGACTGTACCTAAAATACTCCATAACAGCGACAGTAGCAGCAGCGATGAGGATGTTGTTAGTGATGGAGAAGTTGGCTCATTGGCCCATCCATCACACCAAGAACTTCGAGAAGTCACAAGCGAACTGCTCGCACAGGAACACCTGCTTTCATTCCTCACGACATCATTCAATGACCCAAACTTGTTCAACTAGCCACACGTCTGAAGATGACTCCAGTGCAAGAAGCTGCATACACGGAGGCATTAGTGGCAGAGGCAGGAGGTGATACTTCAAAGATATCCACATCATACTCAACTGCAGACAAGTCCAGGCATCAGATAGGAAGATTGATAGCAGAGAATTGTAAGGACTAATGGATTCCGCCAAAAATTGGTATCCCTGCATTGGGACTCAAAGCTGATGCCATCACTGTCAAACCAGAATATCATAGAAGAACGTGTCACTGTCGTCGTCGGAAATGCCACAGAATTTAAACTTCTTGGAGTCCCATCATACCAACCTGGAACAGACAGAAAGTCCGGAGATATAATTGCTGATCTGACAATGGGGCAGTAAGGTGCCTGACGCTGAACGGCGAGCCCTTGCAGATAGTCTGCTGGCTGTTAAACCAGAAACGGCACTCTTGGCACCACAGAACTGGTTTGGAACAGGCTATGGCAAGCCAAAGTTTCCAGCAACTGTTACTCTGACCACAACTCTTGCTGATTTTGCTAGTATTGATTTCTGGTACACATTCACTCTTCTTCAGCTGAACGCTGAGTTCATGACTGAAGAAGTTGCGAACTGGCCAAATTCTGCTGCGTACCAAGCTTCTCTCTGCAACCTTCAATCGCTGAACGTTGTCAATGTCTGTGCTGAGAGAGGTGTTAAGCTCAGCTCAGATTTCTTGGCATCAGCAAGGGGTGAAGAACATTACCAGAACATGCTGCAAGTTGTTGAGAAGGACAGTATAGAACAGCCCAACTTGCGAAAACGCAAAGGACATAGCGACTAACTGAAGAATCTACCAAATAACTACCATTGACTTTAAAACATTGCTGAATGTAGAATATATTTAACTATATTTAACATTTTAAACAATGAACAAATCATTTAGAAAAATGTTGAAAACAACAACATATACTGTCTGAATTCATTGCGATGAAACTATTGTCTCCGATGAGTTGAAAAATGTTAAAAGATGTAGTGAATTGTTAATTTGTTATATAATAAATACTTCTAACACCCGTTGTATAAATTTAGCATCATACTATTGAATATAATCAGATAAAAACTGAGCATGTACTATTGCAATATCTATATACAACTCTGCATGCAATATTATATAACATAATGACATGTTTAAAATGAGTGAAAAAACTGGAAATTGCGCCAAATAGCGAGTTTTCGATATTTTGACAAAATATTCATTTGAATGGTGGACCACCTAAATGTATTTCAAACTTCACCAAACTTTGCCATACATTTTCTTTTTTTATATAAAAAAAAACTAGACAAGGGACAAAATGATCCATTGAAGTTAAAAAAAATATGGGGCGTTTGATGCACCCTAATATATATATATATATATATATATATATAATATGTAGTTATATGTATTACTGTTAGTCTCTACATTATAATCTCACTCTCAGTTTTCATTTGAGACTCATGTATCATTCTGATCCAGTTATACATATGATATTTGTATAATAAAGAATATAAATTATGATGTTATGTCAATCACGTAATTATTGATATACAGACGTCATCCGCTTCTTTCAAAAGCATGACGTTATGTTAATGACGTAATTGTTTATAACTTTATAGACGTCATCAGTTTCTTTCAAAAACATTTTTGTGCCTGAAGAAGCATAAAAGCGAAACTAGTCGCACAAATTTATCGGCGTTTGTGTTTTTTTTTATTATCCCAAATCTATATATGTATATATATATATATATATATATATATATATATACATATATATTGCTTAATTTATATTAGCCTTAATAAAGAAAGTTGATTGATTTAGTTCTTCCCAAGGAATCTGGTCAGTTAATTTCAATATGAAGCGATAGAAACATTTTATGGTAGGTATTCCGGCTGATCGACATTCACTGAGGGCAAAATATAATGAATAAAATGCAATTATCGTTCTCGATTCGCGCAAACGTTCCTGTTAAATGTCCTAAATAAATGTACGATAATGCACGATAAAGTAATTAACGGATATTTGTTAGGCATAATCGATATAATCATATAACAAGGGGATTTTGTACAACCTGCGCGGAGTCTCGCAATTTCAATTTCAATAATTCTAATATAGTGTTTGGATTAAGAATCATCATTTTAAATATTTTAATTTACATTACATTTTTATCTGTGTATTTACGTACAAAAAGATAAAGGCGTATGATAGTATGTGTTGCATAATATTATAATAGTTGCATAATATTATGTGTTGTGATGGTTTTCCAGTTTTTCTCTATTAATTAATTGCGAAATAATGACGAGACCGGAAAGTGAGATTTTGTTCATTGCGTCACTATATACATATTATTGTCCCAGTCCTTCGCTCCATAGTACTTGTATACGGATGATAGGGATAGAATCACTCTTGTGTTGTTATTAATGTATATAATTACAAATATTTGTCACAGACTGTTTTGTTAGTGACAGCGGCATTTGTCTTCGTGTCAAGCGGCATAATTACCACCCGGATGTAGTATGAAAGGGAGAAAACGTGGTTACCGAAATGGTCCATACAAACCTGGTGTGAACAAAATAAAATATATACTGGTGATATGCTTAATATTAGTGAATGTAAATAAGTGTAAGTGCTTTAATTAAAATACCACAATTATCAAATCTTGTGTCCCTTTCCATTACGACGTTGTAGGTTAAATCAAAATGTGAAGACTATTTACAATCACTTTTGAAAAAGGATCTTAAATCAGCTAGTGAAACTAAATGGACTAAAATTGTCGTTTTGATATGGATATATGCCCTACATTATAGTCAACTAATTTTACAATTACATAAAATTCAAATTTTGTGTTTCTCATGTAATTTTACCAAAGCATAAAATAAAATTGGATGACACTGGTAAATGTATGTTTTTAATAATCTTCCAGAACTATTACAGCAATTGTCTTGAGGACAATTGCATTAATCAACTATGGAATAATGTGTCCCACTGGATCCGGAACAGAGTGAATATTCGTATTATGTGAAGAGCTAAAACGGTTCTAATACGAGATGCAAATGGTGACGGAATACATGAACACATTCTCTAGTTTCGTTTTTGTCTAGCCCAATACTACACCCATATATGAACAATGAGCGGGGAAATACCTTAATTAGATCGACGATTTGTGTAATATTAACATAACATATTAATATATAACTGAGTATGATGTGATGGGAAACATGATAAAAATAGTACTATGTGAATATGTGCATGTCTGATTATGTGTGGTGTTTTCTACACTAAATTTATTGTCCCAAATTCATGTTAGATTGCAAGATGACTTTGAGACGGGTCCCGGACCCGGACCCAATCTATTAAGGGGATAATTTAAAAAAAATTGATTTACACATGAATTTGGTCTTTATGGTACAGATACCCAAGAGTAAAATATTTCTCAGTAACAAGGCAACTTTACGCTAGAGGACGGCAAACAGCCATATATCTGAGACATCCATCAATAACATCTTCCATAACGATATTATATTTAGAGATTTGATGACTATACGATTGATTTTTCTATCCAAACGGCATACCGGACTTCACACTGTATTCCCACATTCCGATCCATGTGATTCATATCTAATGAGTCTTTCAGCATATTTGTAAGTGTTGGAATTGACTATCGCCTTTATTGTCACATTCTAAATAACTTAAAACCCCAAATGTCATATGATGAAAATTATAGAAAAACTTGTAGCATTACAAATTGAATATAAAATATTCTTAAAATGTTCAATTCATTTATAACATATTATAATGTTCCGAATACACAAATCATCAAATGTGCTGGTTGGTCAACAGTAATTATGTGTCAAAATGGCATTTTCTTTAATAATTTACAATAGTCTTAAAATATTATTTTAATCGAATGAAGACTTGTGACGGATAATGAACGCAGTATATATTCTATAGACTATGCATCTTTCAAACGATTGTCAATTTAGCAATATATAAATTTTGTCCCATTAATTTTCTTTCAGACTTACATGATATATTTTCAAAAAAATACCAAATACAATCCTTGAAATCTTTAACAGGTAGCATATACAATGTTTCTGCAAAATCTGCAGTCTTTGAGAGTTCCTCTTTCAAGCCATTGGATTTACCATTTAATATTATAGTATACTATTTACATTTTTATCTTTTATTATTATAATGTACGATAGCAATCTGCGTACACCCAATATTATTTTATTTACTACGGCTGAATAAGCAACTTTTGTTGTAAAACTAAAGAAAACTAATGTTACACACACACACACACACACACACAGATATATATATATATATATATATATATATATATATATATATATATATATATATATATATATATATATATATATATATATATATATATATATGTATATATATTAATTTCCGGATAAAATACGTTTGCTTATACATAACAATATATGCGAAGAGACACTTGCAGAATAAATTTTACATCCACAATAAAAGTAACCGTATATGGCAAATAAAATACAAAGTTTTAAAATCGGTTTAATATTACCATGCCTATTTTTGATTGTCTTATGTCACTGGTGTGCCCAAATGACCACAGGTAATGTACATCCAGTGGATGATACTATGATTCATGTCAAAATTGTATCGTATAATCGTATAGAGCAATCAACTCCATTTTACTCTGTCGACTGTTCTTTTTTAGTAAACAACCCTATTCCAGTTTAGCACCTAATAGTGTATTCGATATTCAGTATGTCTCCATTAATTGTAATCTGTCGCCATGATCATATCATTATTTTGTTGTTTCGTTGATAGACTGCTCTTGTCTATCTATAAGTATAGACTCTTTCCGTGACAATGCATATTCCAATGAATCTAGCTTGAAATACAATTGTCCAGATGACACAAAATCGATGAATGTTAACCGTTGTCGCTGATTTTGCGCTTCTGGACAGAAATAATGCACTCTAATCTAATCTAATTGATCAACGTTCTGCTTCAATTATAAGTGCTTCACTTATAAACGAGTGTCCTATTAGCGGCGTAAATCGCACGGCAAAACCTGCTATGATGAGATGTTTTGAATTCGATACGTTTGTACACGAAAACAGCAGGCACATACCTTCGATTCGATGGTATTGTACAATGCCAAAAATTAAGATCATCCTTTTCATACTATTCTCAAAGCACCATCCATTCTAAAGCTGATCGAAGCTGGTGTGTACTGTTAACGGTTAGATAGATGTTGACCTGAATTCAGGTGCATTCTTTAAACTAGCAACATGATAACAGATTCCCAAGGCAATATTACAGGATATATTTTTGACTTCGACTCAAAACAATAGTCAATTAAAACGCGACATGTATCGTCGCATTTCCACGGATTGAATTGTTGGATGATGAAGAAAAGTAAGCATGGTTTACGAGAAGATCATTAAGTTTTTATGGTGAAAATTATAAGTAGCCTAAGATCCAAAACAAAGACAATTTAATTAAAATATATTATGTCCCAAATAACTCTGATAATACATTTACTAGATTTGAAATAAAGTCAAAATTATAATCTGTTCTTGATGTTTGGAAAATTTTTTGAGCAATGTAAATGTTTTCGATAACAAATCTCATATTTCGTTTGCGAATTTAACATTGTGAGGAATGGATGCAAAATATCACTAACCATTATAATCAATATCGATAACCATAGAAATAAAGTAAAAATGTTGTATCTCATGTCTCATATTACATAGTGTGCTTCTTGATATTTTCAGAGTTCAAAGACTGAATCTTATTCTTTACATGGACGTCTCAACAGCTGCATTTAGAATAACTTCCATATTATAAAATGGTACTGGAATTTCACATTTGAGGTAACTTATTTCACAACAGAGAGGCTAGTAGCAGTGTGAAATACATTTCCCTACTCCGTCAGAGTGTATTTCGTGCCATTTATGGAAAGTTTTTTCTTTTCCCGCCATCTTTCAGAAAGCGGTGGATGTCCGGTCATTTTAGGGCAGCACTTTGTAACATCGCCCATTTTGTGCCATTTCTTCCCCAAGCATCTTTTGGGCGCTAATCCGCTGAGGCACGCATCGATTTCTATCTATGTTTAATTTAGAATTTATTTGTCCGACCATATTTTGCCACCATCTAGAAGGGGTACACTGGATTTAGTGCCAGGATAGTATCTATATCTTTAGGATTTGTTCTCACCTGTGATGAATATTTTGATACCACCTCCGTAACACAAACGTGAAAACAGACATGGATATAGTGAGCATTTATATATAACGGTTATACATTCGCTGTAAATAAATATAGATACAGAGTAAAGTGATGTTCATGGTTAGGTGACAGCTTCAAGCCTTGAGAAGATGGTGCATAGGAATTTAAAAACATGATAAGTAAAAGTTTTGTTTGGACGACCTCAAGGAAAGCATCAATACACAAAGATTTTCATTCACGTTTAACAGTGTCTGAGAACTAATATAGAGGCGCTACTTACCGTCATGCCCCATTCCTAAGGCAACTGTATGTTCCGATTCAGCGGTTCTTCTGTTGAACAACATATATTTATCTTTTAAACATTCCTTAGAATAATGACCTAATGCTAACATAACAAAGATGAATATAACGGCCTTCCAATATCCGACCAGAGTTCAGTAGATTTAAAAGAAAATAACTGTAACACACCCTTTTTTTAAAACAGGCTTGTAGTACTGATTTCATGCCATATACATAATGAATTAGAAAATATTTGCTTGCTTATAAATTTTAAGTGTCTACATAGTCTTTAAAAACACTTCTACTGAATAATGTCTGATTTTCTGTTAACTCTGTTTAATTGTTAAAGCTACGTTAAAAATCCTAATCAAACAAGCAAACAAACTGATTTTCTGTGATTTAAGTACTTTTACAAACTTTGGACAATAATTATTGAATTATCCTAATAGTTTTAATGACGGATCTTTCGAAGCAATTTAGATGCAATGCCTAATGTGCTTCTCTAGCATGTTCTATGTTTAATTCGTTTGGAAAGAATTGCCTTCAATTAACAAAATGCATTAGAGATAAATGATTTTATCAAATATTGAGTAGGAGGGAATATTTTGAATCATACACACCACGTTCAACAGTGTACATGAATTTACATTGACACAGGATCAAAATTATACTTATGACATTACAAGGGAGAGATGCATCCAAATATATAAAAGGACTAGGGCGCATTTCATTTAATTGAAGATGTCACAGAATATGACGCACAAACTACTATATTCCATTACATGTAATGGATTGTCTACGTCCTTTTTCAGCTTATCCTATTTTAATGTGGCTGTCATCTTGCATGTAGTGGCACTCTTGTGTATTCAGTCAAAAAGGCAAACTGGTTCATGGTATCCCAATATTCCTAAAGCAAGTGGTCATTTATAATTGGACTCAGTTGCAGTCTTGATGTAATTACACATCAGAGTACAACAAAATTGTACATTAATTCGTTATGTACTCCGAAACATTTCTCTTCATTCCTATGTAATTCTACAACCAGACATTTAAAAGAAAACAGTCTGCTGATATAAGTCTTCGACAGATGACATGAAAACACATTATCAGTGAACAACGGCAACTGCGTCTCTGGAGACAAATACTAGACCCGGTTTGGGATGTTTCTGATACAATAATGTGATATAAAATATATCGTAATTTAATACTTCTATATTCTCCCCGTGTTTAGCACATATGGTATCTGCCGAGGTGTTACGTAATATTTTATGAATGCGGAATATATGTGTTGGCGCCCAGGTGATGACTCAACAGTTTCACCTCTCTGCTTTCTGATCTCAAAAACATGTAAATTCCATAATCACATATCGCGATTTCGACCAATAATATATGTGTTGTGTCATGATAAACGTAGAAAACATTACTATTGAATGCAGAGTAAAGTGAAAAGTGACATGCTTTTAACACAAATGCGTTACATTGCCAGGCCTTTTAGGATTTCGAAAATATATGGCGTTTATACCACAGGCACCAATGGCATTTTGTAGTTGAACATAACTGAAACTATACTTATTTATCAAGAAACATTAAACAGCCTTGTCAGTATAATTACAATTTAAAGACAATGCATACAACAATAAACGACTGCAAGCATAGCAGTATGTACAAGAATGAAACATAATCGCGACTAATTGCTTTTATTAGAGTAAATATATAATTATTGTGTTCAGGTTAAATGTATAATTGCAAACATTAATTTATTTACTTTTACAATGATAATATATTCAGTAATCATTGTTATGTTGTTATTTCCTTATCCTAGTGACACTATTGCATTCTCGTTGCAAGTTTTCGTCGTCGTGTGCCGTAAGACGATACACACAAAAACGTAGACCTGAGATTGAGCCTGAATTCGTTCCATAAGAAACTATATCAAAACGCTTTTCGACGTCCAAGATCGGGAATATAGTAGTAGACCAATTCGACCACTTGCATGACGTAAGAGACCGCTAATGGGTACAACGTCTCTGGCATGGAATGCACTCTGAAATGATGTTCAATTGAGAATGTCGTGGATCTTTGAGATAGTGACGTTCGTAATAAAACACGCGTACTGTATTGTCTACAATTTTGCATACATACATACATGCATACATTCATAATTACATTCGTACATAGGGGCCCCACGTGGCCGAGTGGTCTAAAGCGCTCACCGTTCCGGATCACTGCCATCTCACCTCTGTCTGCGTGGGTTTGAGTCTCAGGCGCGGCTAATGTAGGTACATGATAATGATCGCCAGTAGCTTCTCTTTGGTCGATGGTTCTTCAGGGTTGTCTTTCGCCATGTATACACAATGTGTGGCCTAGCTTGTTCTGAAAAGTTGTGTTAAACTATACAACAACAAAAACAACATACATTCATACGCAAATGCCTACATACATTCATACATACATACATACATACATACATACATACATACATACATACATACATACATACATACATACATACATACATACATACATACATACATACATACATACATACATACATACATACACACATACATATTGTAACATAGTAATATATTAACCACAATCCCTGAGATGTTTAACGAAGCTCCTTATTAAATACATCAGGTGGAAACATGATGGAATATTGAATATTAATTATTGCGGTGCCCTTTTATATCTATGTCATGCGCAACTGGACATCATATTTGTTTATAGAACTGCCATTAACTGAAATGTTGCAGAAACAGCATTTATGATTGTTGAAATATTTCTCATAAGTTGACACTTACGAAAATTGGAATGTAAGAACATCTTACGACGTGTGTTAATACTGGCTACGATATACAATTGGGTTTTGATTTCAAACATAACTGTTTGGGATGTGTTTCATATTTAAGTCTGGTGCTGTAACATTGAATTGCAAAGCAGTACAGGCAGTAACATGTTTGCAGCATGTGCAACCCCAAACCCCAAATATTTTTGTGATATCCGTTTGCTTGTAGGAATTTATATCTTTTTGTTAGGCTAACATATGTTTCCATCTCGGCTAGTGAGTAAGTAAACAAATTATATCTTGCAATGAAGTAAGTACATTTTGCTGTAGCAAAGTACACAAATCAGATCTGTACGTGTCATGCGTGTGGTTGCTTGCTATGGGTAAGAGATCAATAGTAAGTTATAATACAATTCCAGAATAAGATACGTGGTTGTAACAACCATATGCACTTCCATTATGAAAGCACCTCGACACGATCGAAAATAATAAAAATACCGAAATCTAATTTCAGCCGAACTATAAGTGGAAATATTTCATTTATTAATCACCGTGATTGTCTGTTAGCTCGCCAACGTATACTATTCAACCTCATATTAGATTAAGGGCAACGCATTAACCATAAGCGAGAAGAATATTAATAATGTTATCTCTTGAAGCATATTATTTTAAAGTAGATCTTAACAACTAATTTGTATTACTGTATGTTGTCTTGTTTGTAGCCAGCCATTGGGCTGGATAGCTTTTCCAGCCAAACATCAAATGATAATTGACAAGAATTTCACAACCAAGGCTATCCCCTTGAATTCGTTATTAAAAGGTGAGTGTTGTTTGTAAAATCTATTTTGAAAATTGCGCAAAGGTTGTATAGGCGCTATAAAGCCTTATTTTAAAACATTCAGTAAATATGTGGGGTATATTCGGTCATGAATTTGTTTTTTGCATGCATAGTGAGGTTTTAACAGGTGGTCACCAAGTTCAGTCATTCATATACGATTATTTGGTGTAATGTATTTATAAAGTGTACGTTATTCATTTAAGACGTCAAAATCAAATGGGATAAAATGCGACAACGAATATGCGTAGTTGCATATTGTGAATAAATTAGATAACTAAGGAGTGTTTTATTTTTATGTTAAGTGCAGGTGTGTTCTCCCGACAGTTAGATATGACAATCTTAACAAGGTGGTCTTGCTGAGACCAGCGAGTGAGAGATTTCCTGTATCAAGTATCAATTTTAAACTAGAATAAATTATGGAAAGGGAAAGTGGATTTAATAAGCTTCACTTACAAAAGCTAGGGGAGGTATTTATAGTTTTCAGTGTGATATGATTAATTATATTTCTCTATCTCTTCTAACAGATAGTTAGTTTGTAATTCTACAGTAAAGTATGGGTTTTCATGTTTTAAATCATTAACCCCTGGCGCCTCATTTATGTGTAAAGATGTAGTATCCACTAATTGGGTGGTATTATATAAAGATAGACAACTGTAGCTCTACAATAATAACAAATAAGTTGGACTGTCTAGTTGCAGAACCAAATATAGAGGGTAAAACGAAATTTGTTAGCTACAATTGTATTTCCAAATAAACTTTGTCCGTTGTCGGAATCCGATGTCATCGTTTCAGTTTATATATAAGACACACCAATCTGGACTTTGCACAAACTATGAGAAGATGGGCATTTGGCCTCGATATAAATACGATGGATCCATTAATCATAGAAAATAAAATATAATAAACAAAAGACATTTGGCTGATGCGCGAAAGAAATAGCCAATAAGAACATAACTAGGCATTAGGTCAATCAGACATCTCCTGGATGACGACGTAGTAGGATGTATTAAAAATAGCCCTAAAACGGTGCTTCCCAGTTGTATTTCAGGCGAAAATGACTCACGCCTCCATGGGATAATGAGATAATGCAACACAAGGTTAAAGGAGTGTATATAACTTAAATTGTAAATAAACATGTACACATCATATATATGTATATATATATATCACATAGTAGGTATAATGTTCATGCAGTATGTGAAGTTTCATAATGTTGATATCATCACACGTTTAAATATCACTTTGGGTGATTCGGGTTGGTCCAAATAAGCTCATGAAATTATAGTGTGCAGTATTTCTGATTAGCTGGGATAGTGGGAAAACATTTTTAACCGCGCCGTATATAATATTTTTGATTTGAATGAACATTTTGGTTGCCATATTTGAACTCGACTCTCGAAAGGAAACTGAGAATAAAATGATCTCGGCGGCTGTCTAAATATATTACCGACTCGGGGTTTTTTATGGTCAGGTTTTTTATGCTATGTATTACATTATTTTACTGAGAACAAGACAAGACAAGAACAACAATAAGAAGTAAACTAAGGTTATAGCTTATTTGATGTCGGGGAGAGGTTTGGCATATATGTAACATATCTGTATAATTCACCGTATATATAAGAGTGGTTTCAATGTTATCTTACAGAAAGAAAGAAATTAACCTCTGTTCACAGAAGCATATAGACTTAAATGGGTCTATTAACTGGCAGAACTTTATCCAACCACTGCATCGTTACGCAGTATATATGGGATGCAAATCCGACTCCAACACAAATGTGTTTACTTCTGTACAGTCTATTGTTCCAGTCGAATACTGCAAATATCCGATCAAAAATGCATTGCAGTAAATGTGGGAATGTATGCATCCAGTAATCATATTTCATTTCAATATCGCAACAATATAATGTTTAATTTTGAAAATTACATTTTAGGGTGAACATATAATCTTGGCTTAATGTTTTCCATCTCAAACAATGTGGCATCAAATCGCATTGATCATTCTTTTTCTAAAAATGATTTCGACTTTATAAAATATTTTTGATTTTTTTGAATTTAAGTTTCTAATTTGATATATAGTTTGTAAAAGATACAATCTACATTTACTAGTTTAACTTTAGTTGGGACTATATTTTTTGGCAAACACATAAAAGGTGCACCGTTCGTCAGAATGAACGAAATTATTCGTTCTGCTCTAAAATGTTTTCATATAAGTAAGATATATTTTATTAAAAGAATCTCAAATGGGTAATGATTAACTATTTATTTACGAAACTCTGTGAATAGTGTCCAACTTTTTGCATACAAGGCTCGCAAAAACTAGACATTATTCAAGTCGTTTCATAAATTTAATATTAAATCATTACTCCTTACCATCGAATGAATGAATGTTAAATTAAAGTGAACCGGCCACGAAGGGTTATTATTCACTGTTTTATCTTTCAAAATAAAGTTATTTATTTTTTCCCGTGGGGTAAGGAATGGTGCCACATCCCCACGGGCGTTTATGCACACATAGTGTGCTGTTTAATTTTGGTCGTCATGTCGCGCCCCTATTGAGGGACTATCGACATGAATGTAGGACCTGGGTGAGTTGGAATGGATCAAACACGCACTCAACCCTATCAACCAATCGGAAGGAGTGTACTAGAGGTGCAATGGCACCAACTAATAACTGGTGAAAAATGGTTTTCACGTCTCGTCGTTTTGAGGGTTTCTGGTCACGAGAAAGGTTCCGATAAGCCAGCCCATGTATGTCGACTGCCTTGTAACGCCCTAGCCATACTTATTTCAAATCAGGTCCAGTTTCACTAAAGGACGGAATATATACTAATAATGTGTAAGCCACCTGAGTAATTAAATGACATTTGTAGGCTGGTCACTGTTAGGTTATATGAATTGTGAAGTTTGATTGGCGGTGTTCGAAATTGATAAAGTTAGGTTTCTCAAATGAGCTTGTCAAATAGAGCTTTCGTACCAAATGAGAGCTCTTTAATGGCTAAATGACAGTAGCCCTTAGAAGGGCTTTTTGATTGAGGGTTACGTAATGGTAACCATTCTTTCCTCATTCTGGTTTGTTTGCTCCGTTGTCCTCCTGTCCTCCCTTGTTCCTTGGGCCTCCCTTCATCTTGATTGTCAGCACCGGCGTCCTCCTCTCTTCTGGGTATCTAGATCTAAAATTGTCCCTATCAATTTGGAAATACTCTGTGCTGTTGTTACAGAAGTGTAGACAGTCCCATGTGACAGCATATTAATGCAGATGTACTAGTCCCGCATTCCTGACGGTTCGGGGTTCGATACCAAATTATATTTCTGATTTAGTTTTTAGGAGAATATTGACTAATTGGTATTTGGATGCAGCATTGTGCAGCTGGGTCTGATGATCTTGTTGTTTTATGTATATGGAGAAGAGTAAGACATATATAGAGGAATGTTGATTCCTAGATTATGGTATCCATAGTCCACCCTTTTGTCTTTGTACCTGATGTTGTTTTTTTAAATGCTTCATCTAATTTGTTTTGGTTGTTTTAAGTGTGTAGCCCGTCAAATGATTGGTCAATAAAACCATGTGACCTCATTGTGGGGCTACAATTCACTTCTTAAGGTTGTTATAAATTTCAGAATTAGTATTAGTTTCTTAGGCGTTTTATTAGCCCGTCAAATGATTGGTCAATGAGCCCATGTGACCTCATTGTGCGGCTACATATTGCTCCTTAAGGTTGTTATACATGTTAGAATGTTCGATTTAATTAGGTGAATAGGCGATGTTTCTATATTTTTTCAATTAGCCCAGTTGTTTTAAGCAGTTCAGTTATATTTTTGAATGTTCCTTGAGGGTTGGTGTCAGTTAATTGGATTACTTCTGGGCATGTACTTGGTGCGGCTATGTTTAGTTGTTTGGATCTACATTTGTCCCTTTCCTTTTTGTTTTTTGTACAATTGTTGAAGATATGGTGGAAATCTTCTATGGTGTTACAATTGTGGCAATTAATATTATGTGGGAAGGGTCCTATGTATTTTCCAAAGCTGTTTGCCAGTTGTTTTTTTTCCGATTATTATTCTATTTATTTTAGATTGTCCATAACCTGTGCACCTGGGTGGTTTTATTACTCTACTAACTTCCTTATTGATGTTGTGTAATATTATCCCTTGTTTATTTATGTCCCAATCGGTTCGCCATTTTTGATTAATCATTGTGTTAATTACACTATATAGTTCAGTTTGGCATATTTAAGTGGCATGTAATTAGGTTCGTCGAGTTTGTCTATAGCAGGTTGGTCTGCTAACTCATTACCTTTGATGTCAAAGTGGGATGGAATCCACATAAATTCTACTACTAGTTTTTTGAATTTAGGGTTTTCAGTATTAGGTTAATTTGTTTTAAGAAATTTTCTCTAGATTTTGTGGTATTATTTTGGATTGAGGTTAGGACGCTTAGCGAGTCGCTAATAATCACAGTCCTATTCGGTTTATTTTCCTCAATCCACTTTAATGCTTCTAGGAAGGCCAAAATTCAGCTGTATAAATGGACAGTGGTCGGGTAAACGTCTGCCCATTTGAATATTATATTCTAGTATGACCATTACAGCAGCTGTTTTGAAAGGATTTGTTATTTTTGAGCATCCGTGTAAATTTTGTGTAAAATTTTGATATTGATTATTTATTATTTCTAAAGCTAATTTTTTTAAATAGTTTTGTTTGTTTTCCTTGTTTCCTTTATCTGATAGGGATATATTTACTTTTGTTGGTACATTGCTCCAATGTTCTTTGTCGTACGTTATGTTGTTTTCTACTTGGAATATGTCTATTGGAAGTTGAGTTTTTAATTCATGAACTAATGTTCCCATAGAGGTGATGTTTTTAAGAGTTTTTCTAAAGGGGGTATTGCATTTGTTGATAGCCAGGTATGTGGAGTGCGTTATTTCATGGGTCGACAGTCTGGCTGCATATTTTAAGATGAGTTCCTGCCTTCTAAGATGTAATGGCAGTTCCGTTGTTAAAACCTGTACCTCGGCTATCGAGGTTGATGGCAGTGCGCCATCAGTATATATATATATATATATATATATATATATATATATATATTGATTCTATATCAATGCCCAGATATATATATATATATATATATATATATATATATATATATATATATATATATATATATATATATATATATATATATATATATTCCATCTATAAAGTTCATGTGTTACTTTTCTGTAACAAAAATATTGAGGACGATCTTCTAGATAATGATAAGCATTTCAACCATCTTGTCACACACCGACACACACACACACACACACACACACATATATATATATATATATATATATATATATATATATATATATATATATATATATATATGTGTGTATGTGTCTATATATATGTGTGTGTGTATGTGTCTATATATATATATATATATATATATATATATATATATATATATATATATATATATATATATATATATATATATATATATATCAGTGATTTTGTATGATTTAAGGAAAAATCTCCATGATTCCAGAAATCCTGATAATTAAGATCTGTAATCTTGTAAAGTTTGTTTACTAACTACGAATTGTCCCAGACAGTTTCATCTCAGTGACTGTAGTGATGTTGTTAGAAGAATGCATATTGTAATCGCCCGTACAACTTTGATAAAAGGTTCATTGTGCCTGACTTTAAAAAAAAACCCAGCTATATATTATCTTTTAGCAGCCATTAAATTGTTATATTATTGTATATGTCAAGACTTCTGTTTTATTCATGGTTTAATCTGAAACAAGGTAATTCATATCCTTAAAGGTTTTTTCTCAGGAGTCATTTTAATACATTTTACAATTGATATATTGGTTTGACATTTATGTATCAACGCTTTGGTGGCCTAGTGGTTAAAGCTTCCGCCTCGGATGTAGGATGTAGTGGGTTCGATTCCAAACCAAATCATAACAAAGACTTACAAAAATAGTACTAACAGCTGCCTCGCTTGATATTCAGCATTAAACAGTTAGTGTTATGACTAGTCGGTATGGTGTCAGGATAATGTGACTAAATGGGACATCATTCTACATGTATGCGGCATGATGCCCCAGTGCTAGAGATCACTATAGGCTGCCACTCTCCATACATCATGGCGATATGACTGAAAAACGGTTAAAGCTAGGTTAACAATCCAAATGAACACAGACAGGTGTTTATCTTATCGTACAAATACACAGGCTTGATATTATGATTTGTGAATATCTGCAGAGTTGTTAATTTTATTTTATATAATCTGGTTATTAGTAGCGATTAAAAATATACCTGTCTGGAGTCCTCCTGATGCTTTTAATGCATAATGCAATGCTTCCAATTATATAGATAACGAATCTTTTTTTAAAAATATCCAATCAAGGATGCTGGGCGTATACTGGCTGTGGAATTCTATTTATTGATTAAAATAATGGATGCATTGTTATAAGCAGACCATATATGTGGGTGTCATAGGATGATCTTACATCAGGTATTGGCTGATTGCATGCATATCCGATTGAGGAATAATCACATTCTGTTGAGCTGATCTTGATGAGATAAATCTATATAAATGCAGCACTAAATTGTTTTAAAGAGCTTTAGTGATACATTTTCTGCCAAGGTGTAACGTCGCATCCTCATTTCGCTGTATCCCTGATAGTATCCACCTCATGGTGTCATCGCAGAACAAGAAAAGTCTGACTTTATATACAATGACATTAATGATTTAAAAGCAAATTTGTATTTATATTATATATTCATGACAACATCATATTTCTTATTTATATGGTATGCTTTGAACAAATCGTAATTAGGAGCAAATTAAGGGCAAACAATATATGTTACGCATGGATTAATGAACAACACAGTTTATTATTCGTACCTTTTAAGGCTTAATAAATGTATAAATGGATACATGAAATCATTTCTGAAACTGTTTTAGCTCCACTGCGTTTATTTCAACACATGATGTCGACTGCCACTGCTGATAGATGCTGCCCGTTTTAGTGACTACAATCGTTTATCAATGTTAGACCCGTTAATCAACTGCTAACTGAACAGCTTGGGGGTACATTCAAACTGCTCGATAACCCAGTTTTGGATACATCTTTCTCGGTTAGGGGGCTTTTCAAATATTGAATGTCATTGGTTGTAGAATATCTCTCTGATAAGACACGTTTACCTAAAGGTCTTCATATTCTGAATATATGCTACATTATTCTTTCAAATTAAATTTACTCATATGTTTCTCAGAATGATAGCCAATGATCAAATACGATAATGCAATTTGATTAAAATTATTTTGTTTTATTAGATTCCACTTTTTCCCATTAAAGTGCTGTTTTTCGCGATTTAGAATAAATGTACATGCGCAGAAAGCGCAAATTAGACAAACAGGAAGTAGGCGTTAAAATGTTTCTTGTCGGCTAGACTGTTACAGTGTGCCTGCTGATGACAATCATTCGCCATTTCCGTGTAGAAGGAAATATAACAAAATTGTAGATATATTGCTTCATCAACACAATCACTTCTCTACATATGGCTACTTAAAGAAAATCATTGCCGTTCTTGCTGTTATTTTAGAAGTCGTTGTGTTTGCTATGCTAACGAAGATCTCCTTGCTTTTAATGAGTATGTTTAGCTGTTTGCTTTTTCCACTGATCCATGTACTATCCCATGATACCATGACATACACCATAAAGTATAGATTACACAGAATGCTGGAAATGATGGTTACATATCACTGGTCAGGTGGTGTTGATAATAAATGGCACAATGAGCTAATTGATCCGATGATGGTAGCATAATTCACTTTGGGTTTTATCCATCTATCAATCGGAATTCAGCGGAAGTATGACACTACTTTCAATGTATGTATATTTCTAGAGAGTAAATGTACAATATATTGCTATTGTTGTAAATTATATGCGACCTGACAGGAGCAACTTTAATCTGACATGGCCTTATTTCGTATTGTGTTTGTATGACATTTTGTCGGCTACTGTTAACTTCCACATCTCCTTCGTCTTCATTACTAGCGTACTGTGATTTAAAAGGAATCGAAAGTAGGTTCTAAAGGTAGCTGTAATGTGCGAAAGTAGAGAAACAAGAAAAAGAAAATAAACCTTTCAACTTTGGCAAAAAGGAAACATGGGGAAAATATGTTATTATATATTTTGGCTGAGTTAAGATATCTAAGAGAAATGTCTCGAACATTTTTCTAGCCAAATCAGAGGGACGAAAACCTTCACGAATCATGATTCTAAATCTTCTACCATTACATCGAAGTTTAGCTAAATGCCAGAGGCTCGCATCCGCATTAGCAGTCATTACTACAGTTATCACATCTGGTGGAGCTTTTGCAATTGAATTAAAACAGTAGATATTAAGTTCAGAACTCCAAGGACTCATTTCAGGTCCGCTCACGTCTCTCAGAGAACAGATACTATTCAATGTTTGCCAAATCAAGGAATAGTCGGTTGTTTGCACTGACAAGTATTGCCGTTTGTGCACTGCAAAAGGTCATTCGTGCATGCGGACTAAATACGATATGCTTTTTAAATCCTACACGGACTAGAAGTATCGCGCAGTTAGTGCTAAAATCACGTAAGTGTGCACTTACCCTGCACACACTAATAATGTGTTATATGTTCTTTGTGGATCAATAATATATTAGATTAAAATACGATATGGGCTTTGAGAAGTCACACGTTTTAGACTTTCAAAAGCAGATAGGTGACAACTAATGGATCATTCCGTGGACGCCAACCCATTTAATCCTCACTCATAAAACATTAAATAATACCTCGGCAGATACCATACATGCTAGCACTCTGAGACCATCCAGGGGAATTTAACTGTAACACCATTACATTGTTGCATCAGAAAATCCATAATCGAGGTCTAATATTTGTCCGTAGCAAAACAAACGCCAACATTCACAGTTAATTATGTTTTCCCTTTATCTGCTGATCATCACAATTTAAATATTTTGTTCTTACAATTAGATGAGAAATATTAGTTTATAAAGACGTATTGTGTAATGTTGTTGTACTCCGATGCCTAATTACACCAATAATGCAAATTAATCCAAGAGTAAACAACCACTTTTATTAGAAATAAGTTATGTTTCTATATGTATGTATGTATGTATGTATGTATGTATGTATGTATGTATGTATGTATGTATGTATGTATGTATGTATGTATGTATGTATGTATGTATGTATGTAGGTAGGTAGGTAGGTAGGTAGGTAGGTAGGTAGGTAGGTAGGTAGGTAGGTAGGTAGGTATGTATGTACAACTAACCATTTTAATTAATATATAAAGATAAAACATTTCCAACGAGTAAACATAGGACATGTACCGTTGATTGTCTTGTGTCTTCCGTCATATGATCTATAAACGTCATGAATATTTTTACCTGGATCCCCTACCAATTTGTCTGAAAACGACCTGAATAGTTTTTTTTAGTATTCACTGCAAAATATGCCAAATTTTTCATTGTTGCCAAAATTACATATACTAAGCGACACACTGTGGGATCGATATTTCAACACACACATACATACATACATACATACATACATACATACATACATACATACATACATACATACATACATACATACATACGCACACACATACACACATATATATATATATATATATATATATATATATATATATATATATATATATACATATATATATATATACATACATATATATATATATATATATATATATATATATATATATATATATATATATATATATATATATATATATATATATATATATATATATATATATATATATATATATATATATATATATATATATATTACGGTTTATTGTATATCATACATTTGAATTTAGTTTCCTAAGAGACGAACCAATGCTTACCATGCAGTTTGGCACTATGTAACATTCACAAGGAAAGCAACTAATTCCCACCTGTATGTGTTCCTTGCAGACTTGGCTGTAAGTAAGCTCGATGCCACATCGGTCCTTCTGTCATTTTGACAGAACACATCAAACTGGAGCAGATCAATGAATAATTTGAAACACATTGCCTCCGACGAATATGTACCATCACGTCGTACCTCATGCTTGCTACGAAACGTTTTCTTTATGTCATGCTTGTACTAAATTAAGTAATAAGAATTACTATGTTTGAACGTCGGATCTAGAGAAAGCTTTGATACGGCTCTAAGTGACGTGATTGATGAATGGTGTAATGTTTTCGTCGCAGATACGAGTTGATCACAATTATCTCCCATGGCAACAATAGCAACAGGATAACGACTACAGTATAGCATTTTATATCTGGCTACGTCAACGAATCTGAATTCTTTGTGGGAAATATTGTCCCAACTACCTAATATTGAAATAGTAACTTCATCCGCCTTTATCGACTTGTAATGCTTGCTAAACAGACCGATTTGGCTTATAAGGGACACCGACAGATTTACGACTGGAAGGATGTCTTCATTAGGACATGTAGTTTATTTTATGCGCTATACTAACATATCCTACCGCACCCCATCTCCACCCCACCCCCCACCCCGCGCCTAAAACACAAGCGATAATCACCCAAACATGTATTCAATATATATGTTTTTGACCGAATCTCAAAATTAAAAATGCAGATTAATTTGCCGTTCTCAAAGTAACGTTATATGACCAGAGCTGGGAGACACGCATGTTTGATATCTTTTTAAAATGCTGATTGCTGAATGTAGGGGTTCTAACAGCATTTCAAAACATGTAATTTAAAACAAATGCTTGTTCCACTGTCCACCGCAATATATCATGATGAGTTGCAATGATCAACGACTAGTGATCGGCTTAAACATTAGCATTATTTCCATGTAAACCTACACTCTGTCGATATCATATACTGTCCATGCATGTTCTAAGCAAACAGTATAAACTAAAGAGGTCTGTTACAAAGTTTAGCGGATGTGTCCAATCAAAATGTGTGCGTTGAGAACACTAAAAGCACCCTAAGGCGAGTTGTTGTGATTCGTCTTTCCGAAAATACTTGTTCAAATATTTAAAAAAGACATAAACTTGGGATGACTAATATCAGTGAAAAGATGAGAAACCAAATCATCCAAATAGCTGAAAACGACATAATCGAAACTGTTTCTGGAATGATGATGGATTTTATTTTAAAGGAGCATTGTAAGGAGCCGGATCGAATTAATGGATTAAACGGGGCAGGTATCGCGTATACATGGACATGGATTTAACAAGATACCATTAATAAAGACATTTAAGGGTATATCACTAACACTCAGGAACCGGTTGACTAACAATCTGCATTATTAGGGACCACTGTCCGGAAACATTTTCATCCTTATTGTTTATCTAATCTTAAAGCTGATATAATTGACTTCATGTCATGACATGATGTATACATTTAATCATGTGTGATTGCAAATATTAGATTCAGCAGCAATTAAAGACTAGTGTTAGAAATTAATATAAACGTGCGGTCGAATAATAATAACTTTCTACTGTATATATATATATATATATATATATATATATATATATATATATATATATATATATTTATTTATATATGCAAATGTTAACGGGACCGCTGATAACCGCGTCATAACTGGCATATTATCATTGTCCACATGGTATTGCGACGCTGCCTCGGCCAGCGTGAGTATATGGGGAAAATTGTCAATAGCTTTGCATAGGCTCATGATATTTCGTAGGTGTTCTTAGATTATACTTCCATCAAATACCCTAGTCGCCATATCAAATGCTGAGAAAATACGTTCAATCCATAACAACAATAACATATGTTAATATGTCTGCATCTGCAATTTAAATTTAAATTGAGAGTTTCTCCAACTGTGAATTGGTCGAAACAAGAGCGACGATATAAAACAATAATGCACTCGTCAATAAAATATGACGTTATTGATCAAAACGAGTGTATATGACCAACGGGCATGTCATTATGAATGTTAGAAATATTATCAATTTTCTGTGATTTCCTAAAATCATTGATACTAGTTAATTATCAATTGAAAAACGTAATGTTGAGTGCATTAATAACAACAATATTAGCAACCTTTTTTAACATCATATGAAGCTTATGCTTGTACATCTGGTGTCACAACGTTTACTTTATTATGTTACAGCTACATGTAATTCAAAACATTCACCGCCTTTCACTGCACTATAGCTCTCGCTGTCTCTCATCTGTAAACGATCTTATCAATCCAGTCTTCATTAAACTGACACACATGAGAACGTATGGAACTCAAATGGTCGCTGTTATGGACTTAACGTATTTTGCCAGCATGTGATAATTCCGTTTTAAGCATATCTTGATTTCATTTTCTATGTAATTCAAATTCAAACATAATGTTATTTGCTATTCATAGTAATTGTACAAGACAAGCAATACATCTCATTCGCTATTGCGTAGGACATTTTATTAAGATGAAAAGGAGTATGTGAATTATTGATGTATATAATTATTTCCAATATGCCATCACATTTAAAAAATTGTAATTTGAACACATACATACATACATACATACATACATACATACATACATACATACATACATACATACATACATACATGCATGCATACATTCATACATACATACATACATACACACTCACACTCACACACACACACACACACACACACACACACACACACACACACATACATACATACATACATACATACATACATACATACATACATACATACATACATACATACATACATACATACATACAGGGGGCCCCGAGTAGCCGAGTGTTCTCCGTTACCGATCACTGCCATCTCGCCTCTGTCTGCGTGTGTTCGAGTCTCGGCCAATAGGGCTATGTGAGAAAGCTTGCCATTAGCTTCTCCTGGGTCGATGGTTCTTACCGGGTATTTTCCGGATATATATATATATATATATATATATATATATATATATATATATATATATATATATATATATATATATATATATATATATATATATATATATAATATAAACCAGCATCATCATCTCCACGCTGAAGACTAATATTTGCTTGACGTAATCAACAAATGCGTACGAAATGTCTCCTGACCATGTAATTAGATGACTCACAATTATCGCAGCAGGAGCGGCTTTCCTGTCAAATGTCATTTTCTGTTTGTTTCATTTTTACCCCACATGTTTTTTCTTCGTCAATAATGTAAGATTCTTGTTCGATGCAATATTTGCGTCACTGATGTTTGTTATCTCATTTTATAGTGTCCCAAACAGTGCTTTTTTTGGCATTGGCAACATTTATAGCGGTTTGTCTAATGGTTAATACATCTCTGTTGGAGTGGGTCTCAGGAGATGCAACACATTACTACATCGATTTAAGTATCTCAAGTTATATGTGGTAACCGCGCACAATGAGATCTTTACGAATTTTAATTCACCCCAAAGTCATCCCTACAATTCTCAAATCAGTTAAATTAGGTTATATTGATCTAAATTCATCCTTAATCAATATTTAATGGACGTAACAAAATTGTTCACAAATATAAAAAATCTGGAAAAGTGTATTGTTGGTGGAATAGTTGTGTAGTTTCCTATTTCACGTGCTTATAATTCGATTTCAAAGCAGCCATTATATCATTGGCCGTATCAATATCAATAAAACTTTCATAGCATCTGCTTTATTTAAAATATTTATTGGCCAACTTGTATTCGTTTACGCTTGGTTTTATTTTCATCGTTTTTTGAAGAGTTCTTTGAATAAATTGCATATTCATGAACGCTGCTGTTTCTTTTATTTCTTCTGTGATGCCATGCACATCTCACAGATGCTCTCAAATATAAATAACTTATGACGTGTTCCATGTATAATATTGTATTCCGTGATTACATCATTTAGCTTATTGTTTCTTTCTGTTTTTCTTATCAATATAAGTACGCAACGTCTCCATAATTTATCTCCATATCATGCGATTTGTAAAGCATATGCCCCGTTCTAGATTGTTTCAACAAGAAAGAACGTTTGTGTTCATTTTTTGTTTTGCATTTTGAAATTCTAACCATTTCAGGAACTACAAATTTCTATGTTCCTTCTGTACCACTTGACCTCTACACGAGTATATTATTCTAGCCCTTTGGCTATTTTGTTGATTGATGTATATAATTCCACTCGAGTCATTTTTATGGCCACATTTACTTAAACGATTCTGGTCGTGGTTTGACCTCGATGTCGACTGGACATGACATTGTCTGCTAAGATAGAGGAGCTTGTCATTTGATGGATGGGATTGGGCCAGCTGATCGTGCCATTCTGGATCTACCAAAACATTAGTCTGTCTCCCTACTTCGTACGCTCATCGCGTTATATTCCGCTATACAATATCTAGTGATATTGTCACGTGATCATAAGCATTGGCCTTGTATGAAAAGATCTAGTAAATCTAACTGTGGCACATTTGTTCATTTGGTATTCTCTTTGTTAGTGACAATATGTGAACATTACTAATAATTTCGATTTGAACTACTGCAGTCGTTATCTTCCGTCATTATTCAAGCCTAACATCTAATTCGGTCTTATGATTATTTTTAAAAATATTTTAATAGTATGAAAAATTAAGGAATCGGCTAAACACAACAATATTTTGTTAATATTGCACATTTTACACTGCCTCATCTAAAATGTTCTTCTCCAATATATTTATACATTTTACATTGAAACTGGTGTAAGGTGATGGACGATGGCTTTAATATAGCCAAATATTAGGACGACAATATTAACTATCGTTTACGAGGTGGTGAGGGTGCCAATTGGTTTGCAACTATTGCACAATTCCTACCATGTCATCTACATTATTCCAATTGCAATTTATTTGTTGAAACACCTTGTTGGCGGATGAGAGCAATGTCATGACTGGGAGTGGGTGATTGAGTTGGATTTAGGTGAATGAAGAATGATGAGAGTCACTCTCACTTACTTGTCCGGACTAATCTGAACCCAGTGGTACGAGTATCCAGAGAAATGGAGGCTCGGATTTTGATACGTGTATATTTATTTGTGTGAGTTGGTGCGTAAGGCTTATGATAAAACAAACTGTGTTCTACAAAGACGATACGGATACAGCATGTTTGATATCAACCGTGTCAGTCTTTACTTTTTTGAATTTAGATTTAATGTGATGCGATGTTTTATAAGAAATAATTGTCATATTTGCGCACGTTACTGTAGTGACGTATCTTACATCTGCGTGTTAATTAAGTACCTCCCTTTATACATCCATTGCCCAATCATGTTTGAACATTGATAATGTATACAACGATATTATAAGCTTTAAACGTGGAGATATGTAAAATATCGTGTAAGTGTAAAAAGATATAGCCAAAAGTGCATAACAATATTAAAATAGTAATAAACTAGACGATACATCATTAAACTATAATTGGCATCTAGATATAAATATGATAGTCAATTTTAATCTAGTCAGCAAATTTAGCAAATTGTGACTGAATTGTTTTCATAATATCATTGTAAATGTACGAAGGCAATGGTGCGATATTAAGCGTAAAATTTATCGTTTCAATCTCCCAAAATATATGTTGATATCTTCCTGGATTAAGCAATGTCAAAATACACTTACGTATAAATCTGAAATTCTTAAAGAATATACCTTTTATCATAGTTAGGTGAAATATATGATTTGGACCACTTGCTACTCTGTAACACTTAATATTTAACTAGCTACATTTATTCGTTTTATTTATTAGAACTACTTTGTTGTAAAGTTGGTTCGGGAAATCATTATATAATGGTTTATACAATATTTTTGACATTTACTAGTTTTGGTACAAAATGATGTATAGGATAATAAATACATTTCTATACACTACACAATTTGTCTCATATTTTTGACCTTTTTTTACAAGAAAAAATAAAATTAGTTGAAGTTAATGGAGTAAAACATATTATTTTACTTGTTTGAAAGTTTCCTGGTATATATAGATTGTTATATTCTCACCACTCAAGCTCATGCAAATGCATCCCGTATTCTCTTATTATTGTTTTTTTTTTAGCAATCTACTTTTAGGTTTATATCACTAGAACCTTCGGTATTCTATAGGATGTATGTCTTTATTAATTAATTCCAAATCAACCAATTAGATAGAAGCCTGAACAGTCACCTTCCTTTGACTGTTACAGAGTTATATGTATGATCGAAAACTCTCAAGCACTTTTAATTCTAAAAGCGCCAAAGAGTATAGTAACTCTAAAGTCGATGGGGAGGACTTTTGTTGAGATGTGTATGTATGTATTTATATTTGTATATATATGTGTGTATGTATATATGTATGTATGTATGTATGTATGTATGTATGTATGTATGTATGTATGTATGTATGTATGTATGTGTGTGTGTGTGTGTGTGTGTGTGTGTGTGTGTGTGTGTGTGTGTGTGTGTGTGTGTGTGTGTGTGTGTGTGTGTGTGTGCGTGCGTGCGTGCGTGCGTGCGTGCTTGTGTGTTTGTGTGTTTGTATGTATATCGATGTATGTATGTATGTATGCATGCATGTATGTATGTATGTATGTATGTATGTATGTATGTATGTATGTATGTATGTATGTATGTATGTATGTATGTATGTATGTATTTCGAACTACAATTACTGAGAACAGACAGAAAAAGACAAAATAACAACATATCAACCGTTTTATTGATTTCATTTACAGCTAAGTTTGAGTTAATATTATTGCAAACAGTAAACTATTATTTCCTTGACAGAGACCATTTAGACTACTTGATGCGAGAAAGGTTGCATCTGAAACGAGAAGAGTGTGCCTAGCATTTTGGGAGATATTCGTACATCATACTGTTGGATAAATAAAACCATTATTTGTGTAAATGTAACATTTGAAAGTTGAAAGCGTACGTTATGGACGATACAACTTAATTTAACATGTTTTCAACGTATCCTATCTACATTTATATAGCAATCAACATAAAGTCTGAAACTAAAATTCATTTCTTAGATATATTGAAACATCGGATGGAACTGTATCGTATGTGCGAAATTCCAACTCGCCTCTCATTAATATTATCAAATGGTAAGAATGCTTACTAACATTCACCAGAAAAACATGAAGATTAAATATAAGTTTGTTTATATATCATTTAAAATAACTACCACTGACAAACTGTTCATGTAGTTACAATCATCACCATAGGTAAACTGTTCATGTAGTTATAAGTTCTGCTTTCACGTTTCGTATGCTGTCGTTCTATTGTCATTGCATACATTATTAGTTTCATAGACACTTGCAAGTATTGGAATTGATATAATGTTGGAGTGTAGGTTTCGTTTCACATACTAAAGGTTAAATAACTTTTGACGTTGCCTGTTCATCTGGTCCATAAAATAAAGCAGAACCAATTGGCTTAATAACTTTGACGCCGGATCTCATACCAGTCTGGAAAACTATTTGCATAACTGCATTAAGCAATACAAACTAATATCACCGCAAAATGCACCAAACAAAATCCCCAACAACATACACACTGAACCTGTTTTATTCTTGCTGTTTACCTTTTCCCACCATTGCTAGCCGAACCCTTAAATTGTCGCCCTTTAATGCAGACCACCATTCTTAACACACATTATAGTTGAAATAAATAAACGAAACGAAATGCGAATTGTATGAACATCACGCTGAGCTCATTCCAAAGATATACTCTGTTACTAATGGGTCACTATCTTACTACTAAATAGTAATATAACTTTCATTGCTACTACGTTAAACAACATAAATATATGGTAGCCGTACCAACATAAATATCACTGTTTAACTCTCCCATATACAAAGAAACCATGCCCATGGATCGGCCACCGGCAAGGCACTACACCTTACAATTGGAAAATAGGACAAGGGGTATGCAACAATTCCCAACCTGAATCAAATAAAATGAGTCGAAACAAAGTATTCTACTTATCATGCAGAGAGTATTGGTTTTGTGGGTTTTTGTGGTAGAAAAAGAAGTATTGCTTCGAAATACAAGAGGTATAGTATCCTAATTCCTATACAATGTCCACCATAATTTAATGTACGTTTCAGGTATGTCGTTAGTTAGGTTAAATTTTATGCTTGATAAATTGCAATACGTCCAATGAAACCGCACTACACAACTTCGCACATGTTATAATACAACAGTTCAAGCTTTTCTTAGATCAACTGTTATCGTGATGATGAAAATGCTACTGAAGATGTCACTATATTCATCATCAAACATCGACATTAGAGCGATTGCAAAATTAAATATTCCTTTTTCAGTCAGTGAGCGCATAATTGACAGAAACAATTGGGTTTTACGAGATGAAGACTGTTGGCATTTTCCTACGTAGTACAAACACCATGACAGGACACTTGAAGTATGTCTCATGTGTGCTAACATTTATTCCAAAATACAACATGTCTAGCAAAGCAAACACCATATTGGTGTTGATATGTTTACCACATTGAACGTTGTCATTTGTATTGCCTTCAAAATGCTTTAAAATAGCAGCTAAAACTGTACCTTACAAAGCCAGTTCACAACATATTAATTAGTATCAGAAGAACAGTTGCTGTATTTAATGATTACATTAAAGACCTAGTAATTCATTTGTAACATAAGGAGAAAACAACAATGATTTTACCTACTTCAGACGTTCCAGAGACTCGATGCGACGTGGCCATTGATATTGAACAACACCAACGTACACACACACACACACACACACACACACACACACACATATATATATATATATATATATATATATATATATATATATATATATATATATATATATGTGTGTGTGTGTGTGTGTGTGTGCAGAAAAATGGATAATATATTAAACACTATAGAAGCACAAGAAAAATGGATAATATATGAGACACAAACATAATGCAATAAAACAACATAAAAGTTCAAATGATCCATATATATTCAATTGGCAGTTCAAATACAGAGACATATTTACCTCGCTAAAAACAAATATAATGCTCCAACCGAATTGACAATAGAGATGATACCCTATGCATCTAATCATACATAGGCCAGTTTTTATTACAACTACAACATCTATGTTAGCTAATAATAAACCATTGTTTTGAAAGCAAATTACATGAACATAAGTGAGAATTTTTTTCCAGAGGATAATCACCTTGACATCGTGCAAATAAGACGAACACGGAAAGCAGCAGAGGGGGTGAATCGGACGATTTTTTCCGACATTTTTGATTGAAGCGTCAAAACGGCAAATAGAGCCTTCCCGTCAAATCTCATGTTTTAACCAGAAAAAAAATAAGTCTCCATTTGGCAAATAGAGCCTTAGTGATTTTTGTCTGAAAACATGAGATTTCGCGGGTGATACTTTATTCGCGTTTTCGTTGCTTAACCATAATTGTCGAAAAAAATCTTCCGATTCACCCCCTCTGCTGCTATGGATTACGGTGATTTCAACCGAATATTTTATCAAGTCCGTGTCCCAGACCTTGTCTGGGGTCTTAGGACGAAAATCCTTTCAGGATGAAAATCCTTTCAGGATTTCACAAACAGACTAATTTGTAAAACCTTACCTTGTAAATCAATCAGATTATTAGACTGGTCAGTGAGTTTGAAATTAATTCTGGTTAATGAATTATTATGACATCGCATATAGACTGGATTCACCGGGGACTCAATTATTAAAAATCCTGGAGGAGCTGTTGGTGCAAATGAATACAAAATATATCCCTGCTGAGCTTGATTTGATCGTTCTAAATTTATTTGATAGCTTCCTTCGATAACATCACATATTAAATTGAGCGCTATTACCGATGAAATATTCACATTGAACGGAGCAATATGCCTGCCACCACCATCTGGGTCATTATTATGTTTGAGGATAGTTGTTTGTGGTTGTGATGTTGTTTTTTTCCATTTGTCATGAATTATTTTAAAACCAACATCGATGGCATCACTGAGAAGTTTTTCTAGTTCTGGTACGTTATATCCTGGTAGATTGAATTTACCGATATCTTCTTTGCGTATATTATACTTCGTTGCAAATTCTATTTTCGTATTAAGATTACTAAAAAATATTACCTGTTGAATGATTTTCACATTGAAATTATCCATGTCACTGAGGATTCTGTTACATATTTCTATGACGCTGATAAATTCATCTCGGGTGAGAGAGCCGGATTTAAGGGATATTAACAACAACGAAATATCGTTATTCATTGCTGTGAAGTTTTCAGTGATTTTATCCTGTCGAGTTATGTAGTATTTTTCTCCACCTCCATCCATCTTTTCAGTGAAAAAATTCCATTTATCATAATCGCTGTAACTCCTTATTGGATTATCAGATTTTATCCTGTCGGTGATATAATCAGTTTTTTGGGGTTCTGGTAAATTAACGGTTTCTCCCGGGGGTGGTATTTCAGGCCATCCTAGTACGGTCCTTATTGAGCTTTGATAGATATCTACGACATAACCATCTGTGCTTATTTCAATGGCAGATGATAGTGTTGGTTCATGAACCGTTATAGCTATTTTTGATTCTGCTCCAGTAATGGATTTTATTCTACGTTGCAATTCAGCATTGATTTGTTCAATTTGGTATGATCCGGTTGGTATGGAAACAACGTTCCAGTCTGGGGTACCGTCGTCTTTATTCTTATTTGCAAATACCAGTGAATTATTTGGTTGTTGACCACCAAATGATTTTGATCTGATATTAGGCCAACTGTGTACACTCGTAGTTTTGCTAACGCGATTTCCTTCACTGGGATCGGGGAAGGGAAATTTACAATGAATTCTGGATTCGTTGATGTTATTGAGATCATGCTGGTTTGTACTGGGTTTGTGTTCTCCACTATTTGTTGAAGTAATTCCATCTGTGTTGTCATTGTTATTATACTGTTGTTGTCGCTCTAATTTTGACATCGCAGAATCATATATATCTACCATCGCTGAAACCTCACTCTCTGATATAATTGTATCATCGAGAGATGACGATATCAATGAGGATAATTGCGAGTATGCAGTGGATACAACATGAAATTGAATTATGTAGTCTTGTAGTTTTCGTTGGCTGCATGATGATATTTTTTTTGTTATTATTGAAATAATTTCAGCGATTGTTGTTGCCGCAGAAATGCAAATTGTAACAGCTATCGGGGCAATCATTGTCACTGAAGATAGTATAATACCAGCTCCGGTGATTACACCACTCACTGAATACACAGTAACATCAATTGCGGTAATTCTCCTGCGATATTTTTTAATTTTCATTGCATACTCCTCAGTGAGGGTTTTGAGTCTATTTTGAAATTCTCTGACCTGATCATAGCGATATTGCGATGATGAAATCATTTTTATTTTAAAAACGCTAGCGTTTTCAATTACGATTTCAATTGAAACCGTTAGTGAAATTGCTTTGCAATTTTCAACTTAAATCCGCTACGAATTCCACATACCACGTTGTTGAAACCCTAACCAAATTTTTATCAGTAGATGTTATAGTGAACGTTTCAGTTGTATTCTTGTCGATGATCGTTGAAATCGTATTGTTGACCCCGGATGAACTCGACGATGAAATATTAAATTGAGTCAATGGTGTTACTAGTGTTAATCGATAAATACCCTTAACGGTTGCAGTGATATCTAATTTGATGTTTGTAGGTGTCCACGCAAATGATCCGTGTTGGATCGTGCATACTACGTTGTTGGTTTTCTCATGAGGAATTTTTGTTTTTTCAATGATTGTTATCATCCTCGAAAAATCATTTTTGATGGCCTCGGTGAAGATTTTCGTCTCATCGATGGATTATTTAATATCAGGGAGTTTTATTTCAACTTTATCTAACGGGGTTCCAATAAATTTATCAATGATATTTCTACGAAATGAGGTAAACTGTTTTCCGTGTTCTTCACTTTTAGATTGAAGTGCTGTTAGTTCCAACACAGAATTTTTTAATTCATCGTTGAGAGTTTTTAATCTATTTGTAATCGTCGAAATGAGTACACCCGGTTTGAGTTTACCCTGATCGGAAAAATAACGCGATAGTATTCTCGATTGCGTGTCGTTGTTTAACTAAAATATCATCCAGAGAGACATTACTAGTTTTCAATTTACCCTGTTTGTCTTGAAATACAACTATCTCATTAGGACCAACACTTGCTAAATTCAACGTCTCAGCGATTTCATCTTCAATTATTTTTTTTATATCACCGGTTGCAGTGTCATCGGGTTTGGGTTTCAAAGATCTCCCCCAAATATCAATCATGATATTTTATACACCTCTCTCTAAAATCGTTTCGATTTCCAGCGATTACTAGTGTATTCATTTACGACAATGTGTGGTGGTTTTCTAGATGCTGAAATAGCGTTAAGGACATTTAATACTTCACTACCGCATATTGGTGGGTCATTGATTTGTTGTGTTGGTAGCGTAGAATACCAAGTCTTCATTGGAATTTTTTTTATATAACGCATAAACTCTTTTGGCGGTGCTAATCCATATGAATCAAAATAGACGATTGCACGTGGATCAATCGCGTATGCAACCCAGTGAGTTCCAGGTCCGGTGCTGTTATCTAAATTAATAATACCGGTTTCAACATCATTGGGTTGTGCCGGTAATTGATCTTTCATAAAAACGCCTCTGAAGTTTTTAATCGCTAGTTTTTTAGTAGCATCCATGAAATCAAAATTGGACTTAGATTTCTCAATTAATATACCGTTCCTGGGATTCTCAGGCATGATCCGTGAACGGATCTCCCGCTGTACCATGAATACGGGGTTCCTGGTAGTCTTAGACCCCTTCCCTTTTTTATATCCCTGTCCAGATGCCTTCTTTAGTGCCATTCCTGCTGCAGTACCAACGGCTCCTAACGCCGCTGCTTTAGCCACAGCTGGGGCTGCTGATGCAATCAAGGCCGGAATCGCAGCTAACAATGGAAATATACCACCTGATTTTATCATATTTTTGATAGCAGCCGCAGAAAGAGTAATCTGAACACCTTTTTTGCTACAAGTGCATCATTGAAATGTTTTACTTGACGAGTTGTCAGCGATAATTTATTTGCACCACCAGTCATTTGATTGGGTTTCAACGTGATTGTGGTTCCACATTGCTTAGCTGATTTGGATTGCAATTTTTTTAATTGACCGGGTGTCAAAGACACATTGATATTACTATATGACATTATAGATAATAGATTGATTCTAAATCGTTTACAATTTCAATGAAAAATCGTTCAAAGATTTTCCACTGGTGCATCTACCACTCTCATTCTTCCTCCAACACCTTCAAGTAGCATCGATTCATCGCTGAGAATGACAGCAACTGCTCTATAATTAGCAATAGCACCAGGACGGGTTACACGGGCTCTAAAGTGTATATCAACGACAGATTGTCTCATCAAATCAAGATGTTCCAGTGAAAAGTAATAAATCGGATAGAGGCTTTTAAAATCCAATTGTGATATTTGCAAACCAGTATCCACATTTTGATCACGTGCCATAAACGACAATAGGTTATGATAGACACGTGCAATATGGCTGTGTGTGTAATCAAGTTGCACATCTTCAGATGGTTCCTGTTGGCCGTTTATTCTCAGCGAGACTTCATTAACACCTAACTGATCAAATATCATATGACTTCGTTCTTGATCACCAACTCGCGCATTATTCTGTAATGCAATAAATATATGACGTGGAGCTGAAACCCCTTGTTTTGATGCCAGGTGCCATGTGAATGTACCATCAACATTGTCTTGTTTAGTATCCGTAGTTACTGATAACCAACTCAACAATGATTTTCCTCCTTGGTCCATAAATGATAACAATTTTTCTTCTGTGGTGATTGATGGAGTTAACACTGACATCCACAATGATAGTTTTGTTAAAATGACTTTACCGGCTGTAACCCCAGCATCACGCCAGATTGCATCATTATCAGTACCCGTTCGTACAAGCTCTACTGTGTGTTTAGCTCCATAAATAACTTTTCGGACGTTTCTACAGAATCCAAAAATATGATGCAGTGGAATCGCACATGAAAACTGTCGACGCTGTCCTTGCAACGTTGCTACGCGTGTTGCAAATCCTAGGTTGTAATTTGGAACATTATTTATGACATCAAAGGTACCAGCTGGTCTTGTATATCCGGCTGGTGCCGGATCAACTGCAGTAGCTTGTGTTGCCTTTACTCTAGAATACTGGACGTGTTCAGGGTGATCAGTAATATCCTTAGAAAACATCATAGATGGACCAGCTGATCTTGTATAATCATCAGAATATCTTGCTAACCCTATGATTGTTGTAGCCACATCAACTTCACGGTCAATGGATTCAATTTCTTTTCCATCAATGAGATATCTAGCGCTTTCAAATAACGCCATAATACCGTTATTGACGAACCCAACTTTGATAGATGGGTTATTGTCATATGGGGTATTAGCATCGACATTTGTTACAAGTTCTCCTTCTACTTCAATAAATGCCTCACACGGTAGAAAATATTTACTGGTATCATGAACTTGAAGTTCAATTCTCGATCGGAGATCTGGTTGTACAGCGTGATAAGAATAAAATTGAAAATCGCGTACAGAATTATCCTTGCCAACTGGGGCATCGATATCAAATGCTGGATCAGGTGACCTTTTGAACATTTTATTTTATTTATCATAGTCTAAATCGGATTTTCATCGTAAACGATTTTCATCGTAAAAGATTTTTCATCGTCGTGTTTTTTTAAAGCCACTTCCCGCTATCATGTTTGCTATCATGTTATCTTGGTCACCTGGAGTCACCAATGATGCTAATTTTTCATCTACTGCGGTATTTATTATTTTACTAACACTTGCAGGCATTTCCGCTGTAGATGGCAATGGTGCCTGTTTCTTTTTTCGTAAATCACTTCGTGATTTCACTAATGATGTTATTTTCTTCTTCGCAGCTGAAAATGCCTTTCCGGCAAAATCTCCAACAGCACCAATACCCTTATCACGAATAACATCAATGGCTTTCATTCCTAATTGTTTAGCTAACGGCATCACTTTTGGGGCCATTCTCGCAAAAAACCCTGCAATGGTTTTACCTAAACCATCTCCGTAGTATGCTCTATAAACTGGAAACCGTGAATTAACTACATAGACGGGGGTTGATTTATCATGATTGTAGTGTATGATCATCTTATTATAAAAACACTAGTGTTTTCAATTGTTATTTATCTAATCAGTGATTTTTCAATTCAGTCACTATGATACCCACTTTCCGCTAACTCGCCAATGAAATCTCGATATGTTTTGATATCCATGATACCGCCGGCAGATAACCGTCTACAGATATCAGCTGCTTCATTAATTATTTCCGGTGAATTATTTCCAGCTCGTTTTCCTCCTACAAGAACTTCTAATCGTGATATATCATTGATAACACTATCAGGACAAGCGTTTCTAACTAGACCACTACCCAGAAATTCCTTCTCATCGTATGGCTGTCTTAGTTGGCGTTGAAAATTTCTCTTGAAGTCTCTGTATTCCTTCATCCTTCTATCTAAATTCCCAGTATTTATTTCATACACTATATCAGCCCATTCATTATGTGACATTCTATAATTCGTATAATTGTCCTTGAAAAACTTCTCTTGTGAATCATAGCTGTTAGCAGCAAATTCACCTAAATTGTCTATATCCTCGTTGAGAATTCGTTTTTTAGCGCTCTCGGTAAATATAATTGATATAGGTAGTTGTCCACTAACTAGTTCTTCCTGAAATCCTTCAAATTTTTGTTCTGATATATCCTGAGGAAGTGTTTTTAATGATTCTTTTGTTTGTTTAGTTCTTTTTGCTATTTTTTCTAACACAGGGAGAAAAGTCTCTTCTTGTTTTTTTCCTTGTTCAGGGATTGTTGACACTATTGGTTTAAACAACTCTTCAGATCCCTCAGCAAAATCAGTCTGAAGACTCTGTCGTTGTTGCAGTTTATTCCTGACAGAGTCGCGAATTGGTATAAATCTCTTAATTGCATCTCGTCGTTCACGAGCCAATCTGGTCGTTAATGCTTCATTGACCATTATTAAAAATCGTAGATTTCAATTGTAAAACAATTTTTCAATTTGAATTCCCGTAGCCTTTTTCGATTGATAATTGTTGGATTGATTTTATTATTTATTCACTGTGAAATATTTTTTATAAACAGAAATTTTATTTTTTATTCACTGTTTTTGGTGGTTTTTCATTGATTTTCATTGATTTTTTGACTGTTTTGGTGGTTTTCAGTTGAAAATATCTTTGAGATTTTACGGTCAAGTAGTCGATTTTGCATGGGATTTGCCATAGGGAAAAGCTGTTAGGATTCATTTTTGATGATTTTTGACCAAAAAATCGATAATTTCAGTCAATAAATGCCAAAAAATGACAAAAACAACCAAAATTCACCAATAATTTCAGTCGGGTCAAGTAGTCGATTTTGCATTGGATTTTCCATAGGGAAAAGCTGTTAGGATGATTTTTGACCAATTTTCATTGATTTTTGATATAAAAAAAAAAACCGTAGGGTAAAGTAGTCAATTTCCCATAGGATTTTCATGATTGCTGCAACTAACATTTTTATTGCTGTGAAATATTTTTAATGCATTTTATCAATTTTACGGTCACGGTCAAAATAGTTCATTTTCTTGAATTAATGCCCGTATATTTCTAATTTTAGAATTAACCTCTTTTTTTCAATTCATATTCCCTACCCAATTCTTTTCGTATTCCTTCCACGATAGTATATAACGGGACAAACACACCTACTTCACTGGAAAATGCAAGAGAGTCTCTAATAGAATTTTGAATTTTTTTGATGAGCGCATATTTCTTTGGTAGCATATACTTGTTATTGTTAACCCCGTATTCTATATCCTGAAAATCCGACTTGATTTGATCAGGATTTAACCCATCTGACAATTTCATATCCTGGCTTTTCAATTTTGCAATTTCAACTATAATGCTATTCATATTTTCAGAATTCATATATGATAATACATATTTCTAATTCATTTTTCAAAAATAAATGAGCCGTTAATATTTTCAAAATTCAGTCTGTATATAAATATATTTTTTTTAAATAATCCTGTATATATAAATATATTTTTCAAAAATAATTCTGTATATATTTATATTTTTCAAAAATAAATGGAGCCGTTAATATTTTAAAAATAATTCTGTATATATAAATATATTTTTTAAAATTAATTCTGTATATATAAATATATTTTTCAAAATTAATTCTGTATATATAAATATATTTTTTAAAATTAATTCTGTATATATAAATATATTTTTTAAAATTAATTCTGTATATATAAATATATTTTTTAAAATTAATTCTGTATATATAAATATATTTTTTAAAAATAATTCTGTATATATAAATGTATTTTTTAAAATTAATTCTGTATATATAAATATAAATATATTTTTTAAAAATAATTCTGTATATATAAATATATTTTTTAAAAATAATTCTGTATATATAAATATATTTTTTAAAAATAATTCTGTATATATAAATATATTTATCAAAAATAATTCTGTATATATAAATATATTTTTTAAAAATAATTCTGTATATATAAATATATTTATCAAAAATAATTCTGTATATATAAATATATTTTTTAAAAATAATTCTGTATATATAAATATATTTATCAAAAATAATTCTGTATATATAAATATATTTTTTAAAAATAATTCTGTATATATAAATATATTTTTTAAAAATAATTCTGTATATATAAATATATTTTTTAAAAATAATTCTGTATATATAAATATATTTTTTAGAAATAATTCTGTATATATAAATATATTTTTTAAAAATAATTCTGTATATATAAATATATTTTTTAAAAATAATTCTGTATATATAAATATATTTTTTAAAAATAATTCTGTATATATAAATATATTTATCAAAAATAAATGCAGACAAAAATAAATAACAACCATGATGAGCGGTTATCAGACATTTGGCCCCCTTGATATAGGCCGCTGTGGTTCTATTTGCATTCATTGGGTCCCTTATTAAGCCTTTGTGTCTTTCATAGGGTCCTTTGTTTTGGGTTTATATCAGAATGTTTTTTTTTTTTTTTTTGCTCTTTGAGATATGACCCTATGACCGTTTCTTTCAGCCGATAATTCATTCTGAACTATCCTGTGGGGTTACCCAATGTGCATCCACGAACCTTTTTTGGGCCGGTAATTCATTTTGAACACCATACGGGGCTACCCAAATGTGACGGAGAGCTAATTACATCCATGGATGTTATTTATTTTAGGGCATGTGGCACCGACCAATCAAAAGCAACCCATGAAATTAAACCCGGTTGCATGATTGAGAAAAGACAACCACGCCCACGAGTCAATCGTGGGTTGCTTTTGATCGGTCGAATTGGCCTTTGAAAGCCCAAGCTTTAAACCTTTCATTTAGTATATAAGGTGATTAATACAGCAGCGTCAATCCACAGGGTGTGTTATTTTATTTTCTTGAATTACTTATTAATGGTGTTTCACAGTATTTAAATGAGACTG
Organism: Unio pictorum; assembly: GCA_030141615.1. Taxonomy (NCBI): domain Eukaryota; kingdom Metazoa; phylum Mollusca; class Bivalvia; order Unionida; family Unionidae; genus Unio; species Unio pictorum. The sequence goes on from JARLTB010000269.1 coordinate 2,519,960, forward strand.
ATTAATTACATTAAACACTAAAAAAAAGAATACAATTGTTTGAAAACATTTTTTATTTTATGCTCAGCAGTGAATTACTTGATTTTCTAGTTAAAATAATATTGATATTTCACTGCAGTGAAAAAATAACAAGTGAAAAAATAACAGTGAAAAATAACAATATTTTTTCACTACAGGAACTACATTTTTGGGTCAGAACATGCTTAACTCCCTTTTATTTTCTATATAAATTTATGTGAGCATAAAATAAAAAGAATATTTGCTTGAAACGAGTGAATAACGGATACATTTCATCTCTTGGATAAAAAACTCTAGTATTTTCACTCGTGGCTTCGCCACTCGTGAAAATACTGAGTTTTTCATCCACTCTATGAAATATATCCGTTATTCACTCGTTTCAAGCAAATATCCTCTATATATTTGATTTCTTTTCTTAGAAAACAATACCCCGCCGCTGAATCAGAATAACCCATAAACAAGTTGACACAATCTAAGGGAGATAACTCCCTGGTTATGAAAGAGTTATCTCCCTTGGCTATATTTAAGAGTTATCTCCCTTGGTTATATTTAAGAGTTATCTCCCCTGGTGTTATTAGACATACGAAAATCGAATTTTTTGTTCAATGTTTTTAGAAAAAGCCGAATGTTGTACTCCTGTTGGAACAAATTGTACTGAGGCTATACAAATATTGAAATATTTACCGGCTTCATTCATAGATTGGAATATTTTTTCTTCGTTAGTAACTGTATTGAATGATTTTACAGGCCTCGCTTTTTTCGAGTATTTTCCAGTGTTTCCTCGTTTTGAATTCTGACTCTGTGTAACAGCTTGTAGGTTACACAAGGAATTATCAGTCGTAATACCATTTAAATGATCGATAACAAAATCATCCCTGATTATTCCATTAAACACCTCGAAGACGAATCTGTGACAGTAACAATTTTTCTTCCCAGCACCAAACATCAAATACCCTCGATTAGTCACAAATCCAGCTGGCTTCTTCAATCTGCGGTGTCTGATAATACCATCACGGGATGCTTCATAATTAACAAGCACGGGGTGAGGTCTGAATTCTTGGCTCATTTGTATAATAATACTATTTTTCTAATTCATTGTTTGGTTTAATGATAAATCTTTCAATGTAGTCTTGGGGGTTTCTTATGATTTTGTCGCTGACTTTGTCAGTGTCAGAATTTCTGATTGATTGTCCATTTTTTATTCTTTAATCATAATAACGCTTCAACTCCCTGTATCGCTTACCACCACAATTTAGACATAATTGCGATTCCCCCCTAACCCCAACCCCACATCGAATACAGGGTAACGGACCAAGGCTTCCACGACGAAAACTTTGCATATGATACCAACAGAATTCATTTCTGCATGATTTGTTACACGGTGTCACTGATCCAATCATGAGCCATTTGCAATGATTCATTATACTTAAATCTTTCATTTAAATGCTTGTTTTAATTATAGTATGGAGGAGTTTGAGAGATTATCGAAAATTAAGCCTTGGAAAAGTGTTCAATTCAATCTTGATAGAGTTTCTGATACACCAAAGAATAAAATTCTTGATAGAACCATGATTAGTAAAATCAGAGACTGTTTTAATGAATTCAAGCGTGATGGAGCATCTCACTTTTGGTCAACATTTCGAATTGATGGTGTTGTTGACGCTACCATGAATGATGAAAAAGCAGCAGTGATAATCTCAAATCTTGGGGAAGAAAGAAATTTTTTTCGAATAAAATTCCTTATCCGTGATGATGGAAAATGGATCATTAGGGACAAATACGAGCCCATTCTTAAGGACAAAAAAACTGTCACCGTGAATCAAGATTCCAAACCAGGAATTTTGACTGGAATTGATAAACCATACTACGAAAGATCTTATCCTGTCACAGCAGTTGTTTACGGGATATATATCCACTCAATGAAAAACCTGATATTGCAAAACTAGCACCCATGAAATATTCGTCATTGCCACTTAATTGTGTAGCAGAACGAATAATGGAACACTTCACAAATGCGTCCCGGGGAAATAAACTAACTGATCTAAGACGAAAAAAATAACCGAGTGGGAACTGACAGTGAAACAGCATGGGTCAACAATTCAGGGAAATATAGCTAAATTAGAAACATCATTGAGATTTCCAATATCAGTAACGACAATAACCGGTGAAGTATTATACGAATCGAAATATAAATCAAAAGGAACTCCAATACAAATTATTGATCATAACGAACACGCGTGGTCATCTGCAGTAACAATATTCCCACGGGATAGAACCGTAAAATATCTGTTTGGAACAGAAGAGTTTTTTTCCGAGCAAAAATTATTTGATGCTATTTACCATTTGAGTAAAAACGATCCTGTGTCAATGTGGCTATTTCATAATACTTCAGACGAGGAATGTAGATTTGATCAGTTTGTAAGGCCCAACGGAGAATTGTACCGTACTGAAGAGCTGCATAATCAAATGAAAAAACTAGCTAGTGAGTTTTCTGGGGAGGGGGGAGACAACGATCAATTATTAGCAAACTGTTTTACACTACCATCAATTGCAGAACATTTTGCTAGAAAGAAAAACGGGTGGAAACCAACACGAAGTGAGTTTTTATCAGATGTCAGATTGTCCTGTCTTGAATACAGCCATGGAGGGTTATGGAATACAAAATATGACCCTGAAACCGTTATTTCAGTTGATATGATTGCGTGCTATCCAAGGAGTTTTCTCGGGTATGGAGAATGTGCTAAATACTTCAAACGATTTGGACACCCCACACACGAAGTGACCCGTGTTGCTATTAATGGACCACTGCCTGATTTTGATGTAACCCGATTCGCTCGTGTATTATCATTTGAATTGGCTACAGGACTTCATCCGTGTAGTTATCTTTGGATTGGTAAACACATGTCTGAAAAACACTGGATGCCAATAGTGTTATTACGGTATATGATTGATTGTAAGATGTTAAAATCGTTAATTGTCAGTGAAGCAATTATATCCTATCGAGCACAGAAATCAGTCTGGTTACCACAACCTGATCTAGAAAAAATAATTAGCGAACAGCGAAAACTGTTTCCAAATTTCAGTGAACAACAAATCATGGATTGGTCCAAACAGTTATTTGAAATCAGAAACAATGAAGCAAAAGATCTTGGACGAAGAATAATCTGTAAATTCACTCAGGGTGGTAAATACGATAATACAAGATATTCTTCACGGTTAATTATAGACAATGCTGAATACGATTTTGTAATCGCGGATTTAACGAATAAAGGCCTATATGTCAATCGTAAAGACGCATTTCTGTCCGATAGAACCAAATTGGGTACAATTGTTACTTACAATCCGCAGTACACACATTTGAGAGCTTCTTTGCTTGGTTATGCTTCTATTAATCTGTTTTCGATGATCAATAAATTTCCTAACACCGCAGTTAGAGTTGCCACTGATTCATTTTACTTAAATAGCAAAATGGCTGATTTTAAGGCTACAGGCAACGAGAATTGGGGGTCATGGAGAATTAAGCGGGAAATGCTTCATGATTATATTCAATCAGCAGAAGTTACAATTGAAAATAATTATTTAGAAAGCAATCAGTGTTCAGAATTTTCTAATGCACCACCGTGTTCTGATCCAATCTGTAGATATAAAACAGTTTATTTAAACGGCTGTGGTGGGTCAGGAAAAACAACCCGGGCAATTGAGTTATTCCGTAGAAACGCTAGCGTTTCCAAATCAAATATGATTATGCTAACACCGACTCACAGACTTGCAAGAAAAGTGATACAGAGAGGGGTAAATGCCTGTACCTATCACAGTTTTTTCCGATGGAAGGGAGATAAATGGACACCTGAGCGCATGGGAGAGAAATTTATTCCTGAAATTATCATTTGGGATGAAATAGACACAGTGTCAGAAGATGTATTAAAAATATTTCTTGAGTGGTTGTTATTGAAAAATACAAAAATCGTCATGTGCGGTGATCACGGCCAACCATCACCATTTGTCGGTGCACCCCCCCCCCCCATGAATGGCTAAAGGGTTTTGTAGACTATTATGAAGAAATTGATACCGATCATAGATCACTTGATAATGAATTAAAAGAATTTAAGAAACTAATTAGATTACAACCGGATAAAATCCAGTGTGAAATAGCCCGTGAAATAATTTCAGAAACTCCAATGAATGAGTTTTGGGAAGCATGGAGACCAAATGATTTGATAATTGCAAGTAGAAAAATAGTCAGGGACACACTTCAGATGAAGTTATTTGAATTGCATAAACAAAAATTTGCAACACTTCCAGTGCCTCTTTGTTATAGGCATTCGGATACACGAAAACAGAACATTGAAGCTGATATTCCAGGCCCAAAATCCGAAGGATTTCAAAAACAAATTCTGGTATTAAATGATATTGTGCTGGTTGATATCAATGTCGTTGAAGATTCATTGCGTGCTAATAAATCCCCATGGACGCTAGGATACGCAGCAACAATACATTCTTCGCAAGGATTGACTATATCCGATACAATTGTTTGGATGGTAGATAATCGCATCGAATGGTCAAATTTAGTCTATCTTGCAGTATCCAGAGTACGAAAAATAAATCAACTTCGAAGAATTGTTTTCGATGATAATGACACCACAATGGATGATATTGATGTTAAAATTATTGATAAAAAACTTTCCGGTTACAAACAACAAGACAAAAAAAAAAAACAACGAGAATTTGATATTGATGCTAAATTAATAATCACTTTGAAGAAACAACAGAATAATCACTGCGCAAGTTGCAATTGTATAATGCGTTGGCAGTATTCGGATAAAGATCCTCGCCAATTTACCGTAGACAGAAAAAATAACAATCTCGGTCATGTCAGAAACAATGTGATGTTGACTTGTCTTGAGTGCAATAGACGCAACGGTGCTAGTTAAGACCCCGTGGTGGCAATTGAGTATCCTCGGGTATCACTTGTAATTGTTGTCTAGTAAAACCCCGTTGAGGGGCAGTTGAATCCAGTTTATAGACTGGAGATCTACCCGTAGATCGTGTTATACTAGATATCTTGTGTACAGTAACACTCCAAATAGGATCAGTAGCTCTTTTTCTGCCCCCTTCAAGCTCTCCTGGTTCGTATAAATACCTCACAATGACATTACTACCAAGAATTGATTCTTTGAAATCTTTTTGTAAAATTCTTCGAATTTCCATTTCAGGTATTGACTTCTTTTTAATCGCATTGATGGGTTTCATGTTGATTGTTCTAGTAATCTCGTTATTCAGTGCAGTAATCACAGCTGGTAACCTTTTAACCCATTCACGGGATCTTTTTTCTTGGATGAATTCTTTTGCGTATTGATATCCAAATAACCGCTCAGCAATCGTCCGATTAAATCGTTCTACAATTGCCTAATCACGATGTAGCGCAGTATGCCCCCGTCTGATAGTGACATTATGATTTTTCATTATTGATAACACTGCACCCTGAAATTCCCTGCCAGGATCAATTTGTAATAGATTTGGCCAGTGCAGAGGACCCCTTCGATAAATCCTTTCAAATGCAGAAGCCACTTCAGTGGCTGATTTTGTTTTTAACGGTTCTGCTTCTTTGTATCGACTTGCAATATCAATTATGGTTAGAGCGTATTTGTAACCGTTGTCATGTGGCAAAAATAATATATCAGCCTGATCAACTTCATTAGGAAAGGTCACATCAAAATGCGAGTAGTTAATTTGTTTAGGCGGTGGTAGATAAATCTGCCATAGTGCCTGTTTAGATAACCAATGAGCCGCAGTGGTTTTTTTCACTTTTGCAGCGCTAGCGAGTTTATGGATTGCTGATTTACCCCTCCAGTATCCTCTTGGGGAATAATAAATAGATTCCATGTTGTTATTAATTACCAGCACCTAACATCAATTTGCTTTTCATTGCCGATTTTATCAAAAATGAAGCCAATTTTTCTTTGAAGGATTTATCAGGAATAGCATTTAACGCATGAATTAATTTCACATCTGCTAGATGCCTGTGTTGCAAATTGCTGCTTTTATAAGCAACATCATGAAGGTGACAGGCCTTATCAATGGCGTTTATTGGTTCTTCACCGGGGTTGGGTTGATTATGATTATTGAGTCTGATATCTAATCGTGTTCCGGGGCCACAGTAGCTATATCCTGGAAGGTGTTTTTCTCCGGGGTACTTTGCCCATGGGGTTCGTTCCAGGGAGTTTAGTTAGCTTGGCTGCGATATCACCTCCTCGTTTTTTTTTAAAGGTTCCTTGGGTTTAGAAACAAATCTAAATTTCTTTGTACTACATTGTACGCATTTACCAGAAAGCGCTGATCGGTTATTTTTAGATGTAATCGTCGTCAAGTCATCTGTGCCAGTACGTTTTTTACACTTCACACAATATAGATCCATAATTTATATATAACGGCATGAATATAATTGATTATTCAGCTACCCGACGACGGGAACCTATTAAACATCATGAAATGTTGCCGAATTCAATTAGAATGATTATAATCGGACCATCTGGAAGCGGAAAGACACAACTGCTACTTAATTTAATAACGAGATGGATGAAATGGAACAAATTGTATTTAATAGCCCCGAGTGTAGACGATCAGCGATGCTATGAAGTGCTAAAGGATTTTAACGAGAAAGCAAAAGAATTTCAAATCGATGATGATATTATTGAATTTATTACTGATATTGAGGAAGCCCCGAGCATTGATGGAAGTATTAACAATTTAGTGGTATACGATGATATCATGTTAGATAATCTACAAAATCCTGCTAGAATATTTTTCCGAGGCAGGCATAAAAACACTGATGTGATATATATCACTCAACGGTACACACAAATACCAAAAGTGATCAGAGATAATTGCAATGTGTTGTGTGTATTTAACGGCGTTGATACTCATACGCTACGAAATATTCATCAGACCTGGTGCAGCGGTGATATGAATCATAATCAATTTAGAAATTTCTTTAGTCACGCTCAGTCAAAACCACACGGATTTGTGACAATAAATTTAGCAGACCCTAGGACACGATATCGTATCGGACTTGATAAAATATTCGGTTGAAATCACCGTAATCCATAGCAGCAGAGGGGGTGAATCGGAAGATTTTTTTCGACATTTATGGTTAAGCAACGAAAACGCGAATAAAGTATCACCCGCGAAATCTCATGTTTTCAGACAAAAATCACTAAGGCTCTATTTGCCAAATGGAGACTTATTTTTTTTCTGGTTAAAACATGAGATTTCGCGGGAAGGCTCTATTTGCCGTTTTGACGCTTCAATCAAAAATGTCGAAAAAAATCGTCCGATTCACCCCCTCTGCTGCTCGGAAATACAGCTAACCATCGCATCTATAAGTTTATGCTGAATACTTGAAGTGGAACTGATAAATTAAAGCATGCTCAAATAACAGTTACATAGTATTTTAAGCTCATGTAACGCTTGACTGCCAGGATTAATACGCAGTCTACTGAATATTCCTAACATGAAAACAAAACGAAAACACAACAGCCATCATACGCATCGCCATACATCTTAAGTGTATTTTTAGGATCACATGTTAAGATTGTATTAATCAATATGTAATATTTGTTTTCAAATCCGTTTTCACAATGTACACATGAGAAACATATCAAATCAAATTTGAGAACTGTCCAAAATTATCTCAGGTTAGGATTATGTTCCATTAAGTGGAGCAGCTGAAATATGACTCTTAAACGAGGTTATCGTCGACTTCATCAAAGGAATCAACCAGGAAGAAAAGTGTTTAAGGACATATGTAACCCAGGGACATCGATAACACTTTTTAATTTCTGTATACATTACCAGACATACTAGTTCATTGATCGTAAATGCTGTAACTGAAGCATTTGATTCGGCCTTTACGGTGCAGAGCATGGCGTTGCCACCCACGTGTTTTCAGGTAAGATATTTTCCAGTTTGTTTTATTCTACCTATTTCATTTATTTAAAATATTTATTCGTGTCCATTATTAGCATCCGCTCATCGTGCGTCATATGGCCATGGCCTACTTCGAACGTAGTGTTCCGTTGTGGTCGCATAAGATTGTAATAAACGGCCTTAAACTTCGTCCTTAGTTGAGGATCCGCAATTGTTGATTTGACGAAGCATAATGAAAAAGTACCTTAGAAAAATCGCAAGCTCGGCCAAGAACTCTTGGAAATGAGGTTGATAATGTCCTCAAACGTAAGATGTTTAGTGGAACCATTGCACAGTTGCGAAAATGTTGAAAGCACCTAGAGTTGGTGAACTTGACTGTATTCTTCATGCCACTGACAAACGGTCCTTATGAACACGAATTCGTTTTGAATATGTATCAGTCATCTGAATTTTGTATATTATGCATCAACGTTTCGGAGAAGAATATAACAGTCAAGGTTTTAGTGTTGATATTTTCACGTAGCTCTTTCAGCGAGACGTATATGCTGACAATGCCTGTCCAAAATCTGGTTCACTTGCTTATTTGTACAAACGCTGGCTCATGCTGCCAGTTTTTAAACACCATTGTATAGCATGGCTCTAACAGCATGTACATTGCACAAGACAAACTCCTGAATAGTGTCTGAATCTGTAACTTGCTGGAAAATATTAGTATCGAGTTATGTTTTCTGTATTTGTTTTGATTAGATCACGATTTTTATGTCGAACAGAGATGTTCAAGAGTATTGGATGGGTCTACTTGCCTTATTTAATGCTCAATATTATTTATAAACTTCATATGTATATTGTCATACACATGCTTTGCAAAACATTATTTATAGCGCAATCCATGTATGATATTCCTTTCAAAAATCGGTAGACATTTTTAATATCTTGCGTTTTGTTGCAATGGATTGTTTCAAGCATGTGTAAAACCTGGCGACTCCAATGGTCAAATACGGTTGATAAGGGAAGTAGCTAGTGCAATAAGAACAATACAATACGATTTACCTCCCTTGATATTGTACAACTTGCGTATGATGAATAACAACACTAAATATATTTCAAAAACCTGATCTGCTGATACAGAGATCCGTCGCTTTAGTCAGTTCAGTTGTAGACTGTTATATTATTTGCTCTGAATGAATCGATGACTTGTTTTTTATGGGTTGATGAGAACAGCATTTTACTTCTGTATTTCCGACTTTAATTGCTTGTATCTTGCTTTGAATAACATTTAAATTGCCTCGTAATATTATGTGTTTATAGTTGTTTAACCACGCTAGTGACAACCATTGAATAATTTCAAAGAACGATATTGTAATTCTACACGTATGCTTTTAATGGTATAGGATATATGTATTTTAGAAACAATTTCAATTTTATATTTTGACATCTGTACTTGTGTAATGTTTGGATCCTATCGCACTAAACATATAAAACATATTTATATAATATTACTACCAATATCAGATCGTCATATTCGCAAGTATCATTTTAACAATATCCTACTTTTGGATTTACTTAGAAGTTTGTACAATCGTTAAATGTGCGAAAACGAGTGCAAACAGCTGATTTAATTATTATGCTATATATATATATATATATATATATATATATATATATATATATATATATATATATATATATATATATATATAACGTTTAGGTTTGATATATGTATCACATGAGATTAGAAACCTTCAATAGAAAGTATTTTTGAGCTTTACATAGACTACACAAGATATGGTAAAGGATAATTAAACACATTATAGGTACAAAACAAACAGATACGGTAAGCAAAGATTGTATATTGTTATAGACAAAAATGATTTCAGTAATTCAACACTTAGACTGTGATCATTATCGAAAAACTACTGAGATATTGTATCTACTAACCTTCACCAAATTAAACGGAATAAACATTTCAATTGGTTTAAATGAACTTGACTGGAAACAAATCCTATGCTCTTAGCAGGTACATATAATGCCGCCAACTAATAAACATACAGGAACTCAAATTGACTTCCGCGATCGTTTGCGTTGCACGGATAACTCGACATTATAACATCATGTTTACTTTCAATGAATGTCCTTATTTATTGTAGATATGAGGCATACATAAACCTGAATATTAATCTCTTACTAAAGTGGATACATTGTTGGATAATACTACTGTTGCATTTGTTACTTAGCCTTCACTTTACAGGTGCTGACAGTCAATCTATTCCAAGTTGCTTTGTATTGATTAATATCATACATCAATATATTGCGTATACTACCTTGTCAGGTGTTTCAAGACAACCAGGACAAAAGAGGAGAGTTCAAAGAGATATGTGGTTTCAGTTTAGTTCCTTGTCAGGAGTTAGTTTTTAGAAGACCCATAAGAACGAGACATGTACTCGCAAGTGAAGGTTCTGTATATATTGTATATGTTAAATGTTACGAAACCTATATGTATGTATCTGTGCCATATATATATATATATATATATATATATATATATATATATATATATATATATATATATATGTGTGTGTGTGTGTGTGTGTGTGTGTGTCGAAAGAACAATATAGGAAGACAGTCAGACTTTCCAGCAATTGCTACCATTTGTAGAAAGAGCACGTACATTAGCCCGTATATATATGCACCATATTAGTCAGAGCGCCATGCACACTCTAATTTTAACAAGAAATGAATGAACAAAACCGTTTTGTCCAAAATAAATTAAATTACATCTTTCGGTGTAGTGACATGTGTATGTGTTTGCGTCTGACAAGCATTTCTCTTTCTGTTTTGGCCATTATGTTATAACTGGTCTCTCTCTCTCTCTCTCTCTCTCTCTCTCTCTCTCTCTCTCTCTCTCTCTCTCTCTCTCAAAAACATGAAGTACGATTCGAGAGATGATGTATTTAGTTCTAGAACATGGTACGCCTGAATATTCTATCTGATATGGTAGAGCCTTATATACATATTTAATTATATACCTGTGGATATGAAAATAGGCATGTACGCATATATGATAATGGGTAGAACGTCATGCCTTTATATGCAAATATGTGCCTGTTAGTGAGCATTTGGGTACATATTTATTATGTCACACTATCATCGATGTGATTGTACCGATCGTGCTAGGAGTAGTATCACTAGTAGCACTACAATGAGATCAGTGCTTGAATTACAAGAAGCTTGCCATTGGATGTTGGAAGTGGAGCATATTGTGTAGACAAGATATAGACCTATTCGATTTACCATGGATTGCTATACTTTGTGGCAAAACAAGACAAGTGACATTCCTCAAAAAGATGGAAGTCTTGTAAATAACGTACGGGCAGAGGAAGCAACGAAGATAAATGGGCTTTTTACATTGTGGTACTGTAGAGTGTGAAACATGAAAAAGGGCGTTCTATTGGACGGTATAAATAGATATATATTTTTTAAAAAGACTACTTCGATTCGTCTTATCTACGCATAGGCAGTGCACGAAGGGGGATAAGCAGTGCACTAAGGTGGATACGTATTGAACGAAGGGGGATAAACGCCTGAGAGTACTGTGAGCAACGTGATGAAGGAATACATTGAAGATCAAAGCTACATGCGGGAAGAAACGAAACGAAAATAAAAATAATGAGAAACAGGAAGATTTCAACAATCTCAATAACAGCTGGGTCCAGGTCCACGACATGTTTAGTAGCACGCAATTCCAGACTGGATACCTGACGACAGTAATATGGAAACAAATTTCCTCCAAAGTCTGATAAGATGGTGGAGCTAGAAGAAGAAACCCATTGTCCCCTTACCGGGCCACTCATTTGCCACAGACAGATTTGCTCTTCTACTGGTGCCATAATTTGTGGTTTGGGGGTTGTAAAAATATGTATTTGCTTGTTTGTGTATGTATTATTTTGTCCCCATACACTATTTGTCCGTATACAACTCTTATGTCACTATAAATCCATTTGTTCTTAAAAAACAGTCTTGTCACTATAAACTTTATGACGTCACTTGTGTTACATTTTCCATTCTTCCTTTTCAGTTTTAAGCCTTATTGTCTCCATGTGTTATCCCCATGTTAAATTTTCATTGTCTCCTAAGCTCAACGTATAGGTTAAATTTCCCAAGGTCCGCGTAATGTGTTTACTTGCATTTTAATGGCAAGTCGTGTTGTCCCTAAATTGCCCTCATTACTACACATGTGCTATAGTGTTGATTTGAAAGGAAACGAATGATTATTAAGAAACATATATGTAACAGTACTTTTTTATTCACATCAAATAGGTATAAAATACGAACAAGTCACAATTATTCTGGCAACATAAATATTAAAAAGATAAGGCATGAAATCATATTCATTGTGCTAATTGACAAACAAGGAATCCATTTTATCACATATTTCATATATATATATGTAAGTGTGTGTATGTGTGTCTGTGTGTGTGAAAGCGTGTGTATGCATGTATCTGTGTGTGCGTGTGCTTGCCAGCATATATATATATATATATATATATATATATATATATATATATATATATATATATATATATATACCCTCTCTCTCTCTGTGCGAAGTTATATAAAATATATGATACATTTGCATACAAATCCGATGCAACGTAATTTGAGTTGGTTTATGTGTCTTTCTTAGAAATTATATCTAATCAGCCAGTTCTACATTGTATAACCATGCAAACAACTCTTTGATGTATCTGTGGTTGTAGGTTTATGACATCTCACAGAATAAGAAAGAACATTAGTTACGTGAGGTAATACATATAATACACGGCCTTCTCGAATTTTAATAGCAGCTTACTGGCGTTTGTTTCAAGTACATTTTAAGGGAGAAATGGCTATTGATCTGTATAAATTATTCTCTACATCGGATCCAGCGTTTACAGTTTGGAGATTCCTCAAATCTTCTAATATGTTGAACCTATTATTTAACAAATACGATTAAGAGAGTTAACAAATAAAAGATGCAATTAATTTAAGCCTTTTTTTACAATAAGTCTGTAAAGGAAAATACCTTCAATATCTCATATGTATAAATATTGTAAACTGGTGATGAATATTTTGTAACAAAGAATAGTAATCAAATCAATCATTATTCTCGGCTTTCTTCTAACAATACTAGTTATGAAGACTCTTCATTTTCCGTTTCATCAGGTGAGCAGCACTGCGCTATACCTTTTGCAAGAATTGGACCACCTTCATACAGATACAGTGTTGGCCACACAACAAAAGCAACATGACTTCCAGAACGTGCATGAGCATCGAACTTGTCTTCATCAAAGTTCTTTCCAGCATAAGCTTCCATCTCGGCAAAACCATCAAGATGTAGTGGCTTTTCTTGGACTCCCATTTTCCAGCACAGGTCGATACATCTCTTTAAGTATGTTGATGTCATAAGCTTGACATCAAATGGCATGTCCAGACATGTTTCGATTACCGAGTAAAGTGTCTAAAATAAGTTAACAGGATTACAAAGTGTTAAGAGGCAATAAACGCATCTATAATTTCGAAAAAAAATTGATCAATGGTTCTTGTAGATAAAAGCAATCAAACATTTTAAAGAGATCATCATTTTAAAAAAAAATTAATTGTCTTATGAGGACAGATATTCCTACTATTCGATGACTCATGGTAGGCTAAACCGTGTTATTAAATGCGATATTATTTTAATAAATAGTTCCGCTATGCAAGACACTTAAATGAATACATTTATAAAGAAAATCAAAGAAGATGAAAGCGACATAGGCGATACTAAGGTTGTATTGTAATTTGCAAAACAAATGATAAAAATGTGAAAAGCGAAATCTAAGTAGCATTTGCTAAAACTAGTTCTACTGGTAATAAAGTTCTCTAAAATGTTCTACAAGCAATACATGGATTCTTATATGCGTCCTGCACAAACGATGGTACTTTTCCGTTAATATTCGTTCACTTTTCCCCATATTTTGATGACATTTTATTTATTCGTACTTGATAAACTCGTCCTATTCTTTTTTCTAAAATAGCCTTCTTTTCAAATTCAGTTTATTGCTTTCAAATGCTTATACACCGGTTGACGTATATATTACTATAATTTAATGAAAACGTCGCGTAATTCGGATTAATATTTACAGTTATAATGCTACGATTTTATGCTCTGTAGAATGCATTGTCAATTCAATTCCTGCCTATCTGTTTTCCATAATGCATAAATAGTATGGTTGCTGATGCAAATATTTGTTCTTCTTAGGGAACATGATCAGTCCAAAAGATTAAATTGTTTTCAATTGTCCCACATATATTACGCCCACCGTTCCCTCTAATATATTCCTGTTTGTGTGGAATTGTGAAACGCCTGCGTGGCATGTGTATTTGCTAAAAAAACAATTTGCTTGGAATTTTGAAACTGCTGCAGAATCGCAAACCTTAGAGGTAACATTGATTACGCTAGGGGAAAATCATTTTTCCCCTATTAAATTGATTTTCTTTCCTTCCTCACCAATATTATATTTGTCTATGTATATATAAACAATGGTGAAAAATAATTTCATGTCAGCTATTTTCTTTTCCTCAATGTGATCTCTTTCGGAAACAATTTCATTTTATCTTTAAAGAATGCATAGACCAGAGTGTTCTCAGAAAATTATTTTTCTTGCACTAATACCTTGAATTATATAGTACCCTCAATATGTCGTATCTTTCTACTATATATTAGATAACGGCGACCGCATACACACAAATAAAAGAAACTGAAATGTATGCAAATTAAAAAACAATTTTCTGTTATGATGATTATTAGAATTGCAAGAAAGCAAATTAATCAAATATGTACCTCAGCTGCAATTTCTTTCAGTTCAAGGGTTGTCTTTCGCCAAATATCCTTGATAGCTTGCATGACATCGAAGTTCAGATCTATTGTGCATTTTAAATGCTGAAAACAGATTAGAGCATGCTCATAACTAAATAGTTTTTTTACTAGACATTCAACGATAAGTGTTATATAAATGATTGAAATGTAAACCTCTGATGTTGTCGTTTTATATTTTTCTGTTAGAATGAGTAACGGCTTATATTTGATAAAATCTGTAGCTTTAGCATTATTATGAGTAGTTCTTTTTGAATATGTGATAACTTGACTAAGTAAATCTTTGTAAATTTAAAAGCAAACATCAAACCATCAAATATGAGCTTGATTCTTGAACATCTGAGATGCTAAACGGCAGTAAGGTATAAGGAGACTATTACAGAAGAAAACCCAATATGCATCCATATCGTATCTACTCCCAAATTAGATATAATATATCGTTGAAGCTTCAATTAAGTTTTGAAAACGTCCACCAGTCAACTAAATACGGATACATGATACAATAATGTTCATTTATACCTTTATTGCTCAAAATTACAGGGTGTTCATTCATCATATGAGCTAACATTTAATGGTAGGCTACATAAAGATCCTAACATAATTGACCCTATTCCCAAATTGTGATTAATACTGTGATTAAACTATTGCCGTGGAAAATGCTAAAAATAAACCTTTAGAAAATCGTAAATATCTGACTAGACACATATTTAGCTAATTTGTGCATTGATCAAAGTAATGGATCCAGATACTGTAGAGAGTATCTTGTATTTGCGTTGGCTAAATATGTTGTAAACAACATCTATTTGATAATCTGGGTTAATACATGGTTTAGTTTTAACATATGATGTTAATGGCTATGTACACGCCGGTTTCAACGTAAGTAAAAAGACTGAATACACTTAGTTTTGCCCCAAAATACAAGTCTGTTGGCTTATCATGCGTCGAGAAAGATTTTATAAGTTGGATTTCAGTTAGATTGTATATACCTTGGTCTCTTATGTACACTGCTGTAAAACGTTTAGCTAATTGCAAATCTTTCAAAATATATATTATCTGCCAAACCTAAAACATATGCCATAAGATTATTATATTACGCTGAGCAAGCAAGTGTCCAAGATACATCAGTTGTAATGAGAATGTATAACTGTAGTGTATGGTTGCTTGAATTAAAAACCATTGGGCGAATCCTTATTAACGATGCAATCTAACGTCAGAGATCAGATTCAATGATACTACAAGATGTTTTTATATTAGGAAATACTTGCCGCTAAGTATGGCTTAAGCATGTGAATATATAGATGCATGCATGTCTTTCTTCTATACCATGTGACTGTGTATACACTAAAATTATAGTATTAAGCTGAGAAATCCATAGATTTGTTAGAATAATGATTGATAAGGAACCATATTTTTTTTCCTGAGTAAAAATCAGATATACGTAATAATGTGGTACATACAAAATATTTGTACACGAGTAGAGAAATGGACGAGTAAATATACAATGATTTGTGTACCACTGAATAATAAGGATGTATAATATTAAAGCGGAAAAAATTGTATTTTATATTATGTTCTCCATCCAAGTTGCAAGATTCAAACCTACGCTTTCAAAACCATAAATGTATAAAACGTTAAAATTAAAATAAAAAACGTAAAAAAAACATTTTTCTCAATAAAAAAAGAAATAAGCAACAACAAAACGTTCCAGTAGTTTTTCGGCAACACAAAAGTCAATATTTTCCTTTTTTACATGCTGCATACCAGGTTTAAAGTTTCCGTGAAAAAATATAAAAAGATGTCAAAAAGTCTTAAACCGCAGTCCATATAACATTGATTATGTTTTCACTCAAAGTCGTTATCACCATCGAACTAATCTGACTACTATATGGTTTCCCCCATACAATTTATATTGTCCAGCTTTTCCTTTAGACAAAGAGTTGCATGCACAAACACTACATCTTGTACTGCATACGCTTTCGCTTTTTCTTGTGAATGAAGTCAAATGTTGACATGTTTCTCTCGCAAGCGGAGGCGGACGTCACCAGTGCCAAGATCCTAACCGCAACTTGTTGCAGCTCCAGAACGTGATATCAAAATGATATCTACCACCTGTATGCTAGCATTTACTTAGCAGCTGCAACCGCCATCGTTCGAGCAAATAATCCTTGTCCTGCACGATACACGGCGCGCTGTTGCACGGCTTTCACCTGTGACTGAACGTCGTCACGGTATATTCGTTATATCATCGCGTTAAAGCCTGAGATGACTTCTTCGTTTTGATGTTGCAAAAAGTGAGAATACTCATGATCGAGCACAACGCCAGCTGCATGTAGATCTGTATTCAACATTTTCAATCTGTCCATAACGAACTGGCGAATTTGTTTTTTTTCGTGCTGGTGGTAAATTAGCAGCTTCCATAGACTGATCGATATGGAACATATATCAATATACGTTTCCTGTCCGTCAGCCAGTCGCAGTAGCTCAACAGTTGGCTCACACACTCTAGTTATTGTTTCCACCGAGCTCCAAAACGTTCCATTCAAAATCATGCTTGTAACTGCCTCGCCTTTTTCTTTACAGACTGTATTATATAGCCATGTTTTATACTCACGACATATCACAATTTGCTGCAGAGCATCCTTAACTGTACTCAAGCGTTGGAGCATAATTAAAGTGAGTATCAATCTCGTTTCGCTGGGCTTTAGAAGCTCTAGATTAGATCGATTGCGAAAACATGCCATTGAATAATGGTGATTCGTGATGAATGTAAAGATATCTTTAGAATCAGTAATTACACTATATATCCATGGCAGCTTCCCTATGTTTTTAAGTAAACGTTCCAGACAGTGAGTCGTGCATGACGAGAAAACTATATTAGGATATTGCTGCTGTAACATCGTGCGAGCTGCAACACAATTTCATGCACCGTTCGTAATAACTTGTGCAGCACTTTCCATACCATACGATACAATGCACTTTGATATCTCATCAGCAATAACGATCCATCTTTGATTTCGCCGGAAGTATTCAAAGCATTGAAAAAAATACAGACGTCACCAGTAGATCCAAGCAAGTTAACAATCGGCTTGTTCTGCACATTTGTCTAACCACCACACATAAGCGTAACTCCGTGATTGGAGGCATCTTCCTTTAAAATGGCCATAGATTGTTCCACTTGATGTACTTTATCAGCTAGCATTTCAGTTGAAATTTTGATTCGGCTTGGTGCTTTATAGTGAGGACCGCATTTTGTCACGGCAGCTATTGCTGCTTTAAAATAAGTACTGTCGGCAATAGCAAAAGGATGCTGCTGTATAAAACAAACGAACGACAGCTTTGTATGCATCCTTTCTCGCATCACTCGCGAACATAGAGGGCAACGACGTCTGCTTATAACTCGCCTCACTACTAGCGACTTTTGTGGCTTTAATCAGTGCGTCGAGTTTCCGTTTTTTCGCTTCCGCTTCTAGTGTCACTGACTGCTGCTTCTGTAAGGCCTTCTGCACTTCACATGAAACTTTAGAACATTTCCTGATGCCACATTTTGGATCTCCAAGTAGGTTTCTCTTATACGGACAACACAACAGTGAAATTCTTTATTACAGTAAATGCAACTAACTTTGCTCAAAGTGACGTTAACATTTTCATCTAGTACTAAAACATGTTTCCATATTTTTTCGGCATTTTAACAGCTATACACAAGAGGTATTTATTTTCATTTTGTACAAAAACTACAAAACAATGGATTTTACAGCATGTGAAACGTTCCAAAAAAGGGACTGCAAAAGGTTAAACACAGCGTCATCTTCCACTGTATACACCTCTGGCCTACTCTACCAGATATCAGCACTATGTTGTAGCATGCTTACGTAAAGGATCGTGGGCTAGCATCATAGATTCATTATTGATCGATATTTGCTATCTAGTGTATAACAGATGACCGCTTGTATAGCCGATGATAAAAACATATCATATTAAATATCAGCAAAATATAAAGCCGAGTACAAATATTTTCCAGAACGAATGTAGGTTGTATCAGCAAGCACAAAATAAATCACATTCACATCTAAAATCAAGTGTTCAAGATAACGACATGTTGTATCAGAAAATATCAGTATTTATGACATAAAATGTATCTAAAACGAGTATAGACTGATTGAAGAGACAGTTGCGGCAGATGATGGCTTTGACAAACCTGGGATGTTTTCATGCTGCATCCAGAGTATATTGATTTCACCAAAACGCGATTGTTTCTAATGACATATTTGTACCTCAAATTCTTCCTGCACGATATCACGTTATCAAACACTCAAACATAATGTCTTTCTTAACAAGTAATGATTATTCTGCCTTGCTGTCTCATATATGCACACTATTTCATGTGAATGTATGTGTCGTGCTCAGGATATGATCCAAGGTGTTTTAGCGAGCATTCATAAAACATTGTGCCGATAAGAAAGCCGTGGGATGCTATGACGGAAACACATAGACCGGATAATACGTGCGCAAACAATAATAGGAAGCTTGCAAACAGCTCCTACACATGGACACTTTGAATTTTTCAAAGAACTTGCATTGTCGGCTCTTATGTAACTATGTGGATTGTATCTTAAAGAAAGCGATATATATGATGGTGACGCTGTTAATAGCAGCTGTTCAAGTGATGTTTGACACCAAAGAAACTTATTATATCAATTCTAGCTATGATTGCATGATATATGATATATGTACTCTACCGTTGTTTGAAACTTACCTTTATAAGGACGGTGCATACTTTCGGACACACATAATTAAATGCTTGTTTACGTCATCTTTTATTAGGTTCTAGTACCTATGTATGGAACAATTTCAGAATCAAGTACTTTTATTGTGTTTACCAATTATCATAATCGATAATTTTGCTTTGCAATTGTTTTATACGTATTATAAATAGAACCACGTTCAGCATTTCCAAATGCTTCGTTTTAACTCCTTTAGTTCTCT
This sequence comes from Unio pictorum, assembly GCA_030141615.1. Lineage (NCBI taxonomy): Eukaryota > Metazoa > Mollusca > Bivalvia > Unionida > Unionidae > Unio > Unio pictorum. The sequence continues at coordinate 2,539,779 of JARLTB010000269.1, forward strand.
TTGTCCCTTCCGCTTCATGTCTGTTTGAAAATCCTATGAATCGGTTTCTGCACATTCAGAAAATTATAAAATTACATAAAATAGGAAGGCATGGTGTAACGTTTGATCTAATATCTTCGATTTCATGCATCAAACTATCGTCAATTATTATTGTATCGACCTTCTCCTATATGTCTTTATTTATCTATACAAGCTTGTGTTGTAAGAAATTGATTCACATGTTAAACCTTTTGTCTGTTACTTCACAGTGTGTATTTATTTGTAACATATCCATGGACTTAATTCCTCTTTACTGGTATGCCTATTTGCCATTTTATCTGGCTTAATTTGTAGCCGATCATTATTGTATAAAACCCCAAGTCATATATATGGAGGTATTTTACAACTTTATGGTAATACCAGGATTCATTTTACTGATTGACCCGTTGTCTTTTACATTCGTTTATAAATTACAGGAACAGAGCTATCTATTATTATTTCGTGAAATATATTTCTGCTTTGAAATTGTGCAATAGGTACACGAGGATACTGATGATTTGACCCGTACATAGTACCATTAAATACATAAATAAATAAATTCTTAGTTAAACTATATAGCTCTTGTTTTCCCAAAATATAGTGTCAATTGAAATGGTGTGATCTCAATAATTATAACATACGAAGCATATATATATATACATATATATATATATATATATATATATATATATATATATATATATATATATATATATATATATATATATATATATATATATATATATATATATGTATCTGTAACTGTATGTGTGTATATTATTTTCCAATAATTTGTTTGGACAGAGCAAAACATATACCTTTTCTTCATCTCTCTCAAAATTGTCATTTGATTCTCCAGTAGCGCTCGAATGACCCGATTCCAGATTGTCGTTCACTGCAATCTGTACAAAACAACGTGACATATTCAATAAGAACCCATCACAAATGAAGAAAGGATGGGAGATGGTTTGCAAACGAGCTCAAAGACAATTCATACCTAACCAGATTTTAGGTAAAATGCATAGTATTTAGTAAAAGAGACCATAACTCAACATATGATGATTTGAATGTAAAGAACGAATAAAGGACACACACACGTATATATATATATATATATATATATATATATATATATATATATATATATATATATATATATATATATATATATATATATATATATATATATATATATATGGTATGTGTGTGTGTGTGTAGTTTCTAATACAGTTTCCCAAAACACCAACCTGTGTGCAATATTTTTTTCTTCAAAATATATATTATCGGTTATCGATGTGTCTCATTGAATTTCCTTTAGGGTAGATATGTTAAAGGTTTACTCTCTTCTTTAATAACACTTTAATGTCTTCCTCTCAAGAATATTCGCGCATGGTTGGTACGAGTGTGCTTTTATACGTCAAGACTAACTTACTGCTATTTGGGTGTCGCGTGTTTAATTTATTTTGACTTCACAAGGAATACAGATTATGAATTTCTTTTGTTGGTATTTGGTATTTGCATATAATATTTCATTTGTAAACAATTTGATAATATTCTTACCACTATAGAACCTTTCTCACTCACTACCTGCAATCGTTTATTTTCGCCGCTTTCACTTGATGCTGTTTCCTCCAACATAGTTTCCTCGTTTTATCTATACTGAGTGGTATTTGAGAGGACCAATCTTCATGGGAAGTATTTTTGACTTGTGAATATGTGAGTTCCATTTGCTTGTATAGCAACGCGCAAGAAATATGATTACTTGTATTTTTGTTGTAAAGAGTTGTGTCAGTTTTTTCAAATCAAATACATGTTACATGGAAAGGAGATATGTGTTTTTGCATTATCTTCCGATACCTTTGTCACGATAAATAGACAGTGCACTAATCAAACCTTTTCGTTTTCAATTACAAATTCGCCTTTGGATGCCGCCTTCGTTCTTGGATTCTCCATCTGTACCATTTCTTTCGCACCAGTCGGAAAATATGTTGATCAACATCACAATTTCAGTTTAAGAAAGGAATGGTTTATGTTGAAAATCTACCGCAAAGACACTCAATGAATACAACCAATGTTATCAAATGAAAGTGTTTTACATATGATTGTCATACAGCTGATGCTTTCAAGAAATTGAAATAAGTTGATTGATAATTCATAAATCCAATAATGATCGATGCGATATGATAAACAATGCATCCTAAATTATTGTTTCAATACGGAGACTATTTATATTAAAACAAATTGCATATACGGCTGTATTCTATCAAGTCATTAATAATACATATTTCAGCCGACGTTTTCTATCTTAACCACGTTTTATATTCACATTTTCATGTACACGTGCTTCTGCTTATGGATGAATCGTGCATGTTCTTCTGCAGTTTACATGTTCTACTTTGGTTTGCTCTTTCCGTTGTAGGATTTGGATATTTATCATTCGAACACAAAATGATGATATTGTCCTTTGCTCATTTGCCTAATGCAAAAGCTTTTTAACTTTACAATGTAACTTTGTATGAGCTAAACCGGATAGTAACCCAGAATAAAAAAGTTAGAAACCTGAAAAGACTTTTAACCAAATAAGGTACATGGAGTTTATTTTGTTATTTCATTTCACATGTGCGGTTTGTATTCAAAATAAATATATATATATACTGGCACTAGAATGTGCATTTCCTTTCAGAATTGCTAGTTGTTTAATGACAGGATAATTGTCCGTTGAGTCGTTAAATTTGTGGATTCAAGTAATATTAAAACTCGGCGAAGGAAATAATGAATTTGTTATACAGCCCTAAATGCTGATACAGATGTCGCTATGTCTATCCATTGATTTCTGGATATGCAGTGTACAAAATAACAACTTACAGTATATGTTATGTTGAATAGAGAACCGTTTTGCTCTGGTAAGGTTGAGGCTACAAATTTGTGTATAAAATATTTTGTACTAAACTCGCATCAATTTATTTCAATCGTGCGCATAGTTTGGTTAAATCAAAATCGTAAATTGATATTTAATGCTGAACCATACCTTTATTTATATTAGCGACAAATAGATTAACCATGTAATGACCCATTTAATCTGAAATGATCTGCAATACTGAGATATAGTGTATTTTTAGTCAGAGATATGTCTACAATTTCTCTGTTAAATGAACTTGGTAGTCGGATTTTTAACAGTCATACCCCGGACAACGGTACGTCAATTCAGACCATACAATTGTCGTCTTATAGAAGAAAAGACTGAAATAAGATTGAACAACTCTTATTGATCAGTTGGAAGAGTTGCGTTTTTTGTGCTGAGATCTTAATCATTATAAATAAATGTCTAATTTTACACAATATGAAGAATATATAACAAATATATACCAATTCTAGTAAAATGTAAACGTATGCTCCTGATGTGCCGTAATTGTACTTTTCTCATCTACTCCTCGTCTAATATAATTCTCTTTAATAACATTTAAAATGTAATATGTTCTTGGCGATAGGACGAAAATGATGTAATTGTTTGGTTTACAAATAATGTCAATATAGTCGATAAAGTGTTACATTGAGACTTTTAGGCTGTTTATGAATTAAATGTTGCATCTTAATGTACTTTATTCTGTATCGCTTATAGATCACTATGATACATGCTACAGTTTGTTTCATTAGTTATTGAATACTAAGGTAATTTAATTGTGGTATCGGTTTTGAACCTGGCAATACGATGTAAAGATGGTAGTAGAGAAGATTAATGTTCGGGAATCAGAAGGGGATATGCAACAGACCATTTTCTGCAGCATAAGCATATTCAATGCTTACGTCTGGTGTGGATACAAGGTTTTATTCGTTTTGACAGAAACATGACTATGAATTAATCTTTGTCTGTAAACACAGTTTTAGACAATCTCTTAAATAAAATGCGTCCTTAGTGATATTCAATGCAGTTCCATTTTTTTGCAAAGAGACTTATCCTACTATTTGGTATCATATTATGTTATTAGTATAGTCTTGTTTTATTTTATAATTACTATGTTAATGCTTTTACGTGTATACATCGTTATAGCTCAGTTATGAAATAATATTCCACAAATGTTATTAGAATGTTTACCGTTGGGTGAGTTCATCTCAACCTAATGTTTACACAGAAAGAAGCGTGTTATTATGGTTTAAAGTCGTGCTAACTACAATTACAAAATAAAAACTGTAAATAAACTGCTATAATACTATACCACTACTACAAATTGTATTACTACTACTATTACTACTACTACTACTACTACTACTACTACTACTACTACTACTACTACTGCTGCTGCTAATAATACTATTAACAAGAAGAAGAAGAAGAAGAAGAAGAAGAAGAAGAAGAAGAATAAGAAGAAGAAAAAGAAAAAGAAGACGAAAACGAAGAAGAAGAAATATTAATTGGTCCACTCTTTTATTATTCTTGTCTAATTGAGCTATGGATGATTCTGCATCTTGTGTTGTCAGACCTGGTTAAAACATTGATCATAATCTGAGAAAATGCACTGGTCCTTGAAATTAATGTTTACAGATAATATTGCATTTTGTCTATGAATAATAACATCTGATTGTAATCAATATTTAAATGACGTTTGTAATAGCATATTCGCTCTATGCTTATTGTCTTTGCTAATATGCCACCATGTGTTGCATAAATGATTTTCCAGTCTATATGCATAAAACAAACATCAGCATTTAAATGATACTGAGTCAAGGGTTTCAAATACTAGGCCCGCAAGCTGCATGCGACTCGGCCAAGCCATATCCTATGTCAGGCTAATTGATTGGTGTCACAAGGTGTCATGAAAGATAACAAAGGTGGAACAGCTTTTCGTTCATCGCAAATGCCGCCTAGGTTCGGATGCTTTGAGTTTGAGGTCCCTGTACTAAACTGACGAAATACATTTCTGGTTATTAAACTGATATAACTGATACCGATATTTGCGAACGGAGTATAACTTTGATTCTAAAATTTGGTATCACTCCGGGAACATGTTTTTCCTTTATGTAAATATGCATGAAACGTATCTATTTAAATTCTTCATGCTTAGATATTCATCGATATATTAAATATCGTCGAAGGGAAACAAATCAAGAAACATAATCTAATATGATCGTAAGTTTCTGCCAGTAACCAATACAAAATAATGTATTGCAGACTTTTGTGACAAAAATAATCGGTTCGCAAACAAATACAATGTTATAATGTCTTGCGTCAATATTGCAAATGCTCATTGATTTTAAAATATATTGCGTACCTTAGCAGATGACAGGGAGCTCCCTTGCTCAATATCCAGAGACGATGCGACATTTGTTAGTTTTTCATATCTACCCCATGTCATCTCTCTGCAGTTCTGGAAGGAGCTCTGAAAAGAAATACAAAAATCATTGTTGAAAAGTGCCTGTGTAAATATGGTTTTGAAGATGAATTGAAGTTTTACATCTGTAAAATAGTTGTTTCTATTTCTATTGAATGATTAGAAACATTATCAAAGGAAACTATGAAAACATCTCATTGCATTGCTTCAAATGGTTATTGTAAACGGAAATACAATGTGTATATACCATTAACTGAAATTATATCCACATACAAATTATAATTATCGTCTAGTATTGTAACTATGTGACATTCTTGCTGTTCTAAACGAAGGCTTTATATCAATTTCAGTACTAAGCACAGAGTTTGAAGATATATTAAACTTGAACAGAAGTTAATTTTTAGCTGTTCTTGTTCAAAGGGTGTGATATTCTCCGACCCAAGCTCGTTTCAGACATGCTTCTTATCCTACCATATGATGACCAAAGCTTGTGAATATAAAATAATATTCTTTACAATTTGGACATCGATATGATTAATTGTATTAGTCAGTGATCAGTTGGAATCACCTATATGATAAAGTTAATTGACCGATGTCACGTTACACTGAGACATCCAATATGTCCAGAAAATCCAGTGACTTAAATAATTGTGTTCATGATGAGTAGTAATTTTAGGACTTCATGCTTCATGATAAAGCCTGTGTCATGGCACAAACATGGCACAAAATCATATGTACACCTTATATGATCAAGACACAAGATGAAGACAATACCATTAGAATCTTTAGAAGTATCATGAATGCATCATTTTCTGTAATTGTGTCATCCCTGGTTAATTCTTCGAAAGCTTCTGTAAACACATTCTCGTAAAGCTCTGTGTACACTTGACCAAGCTTAGTTGGACGATCTGCATCGCTAAGGTCCGCAATACTGTATTCTTCTATTGTACTTGACCTAAAAATAAATGATATCTTTTCATTATTCATCTGGTCCGCTACGGTTTCTTCAAATGTATACGAAATTGAATTATGTAATTTTATTATACATTGATCGGAAAGGCGAGAGCAGCTTTCATACCGTTCAATAACATCTGGAGCTCCAAACAAATTTCATTGGCTACCTAGATCAGACTTTTCAACTACAACGTGACGTCAGTCCTACTGTATGGAGCAGAGACTTGGAGAACCACCAAGTCCACATTAAAGAGAGTTCAGACCTTCATCAACAGCTGCCTAAGAAGATTTCTCCAGATCCACTGGCCGGACACCATGAGCAACAACAACATGTGACGGAGAACCCCAAGCTTCCGGTAGAGAATGAGATCAAAACGAGAAGGTGGGGTTGGATAGGACATATTCTACGCAAGCCGCCAACCAACATTACCAGACAGGCATTGAGGTGGAGCCCTCAAGGCAAGAGCAGAAGATGGGTCACACCTGGAGTCAGCTTGAGGAGATGACATGGGACAGAAGCATATGGCGATCTTTTGTGGGCGGCCTAAACAGGGGTGACGGGCAAAACTAATAACTACTACTATACATTGACAGCATAATATACATATACATACAAACATTTTTTTTTCTATTTTTAGGTATCACCGCAGATTCATACAAGCATATTGGGTACACTTCTCTAGTTATAAATTTCTTTAAAATCTTTGAAAAATTATATTTTTTAATAGAATTAAATTTATTTTTGGAATCTTCTTCGCTCCACTGATTTGAATTTTACATATTTTTGTGACATCTGTAGTGAAACCAACTAACGTTCTTGATATCATCTGAAGTGGTGAACGTTGATTCAGATTCGACCTTGCCATGAGTCGAGTCCATACAAGAGACAAGCTACTAGAGCTTGCCAGTCATTATGGCAATTTTCAGAGTAAAGTTTATTTAAAGAACTAAGAGACGGATAATAGTTTAGTTCATAATATTGTGAAAAAGGTTATATTTATTAAAGATGTTTTTGGTTTGATTGCTATGTTTATATATTGTTCAGACAGTATACTATTCGAATTGCAAATACAAAACTAAATGGAAATTGGGTTACGAATGTTTCAGATTCCGCATAAAGTAATGCAAATGTAGATGCAAGCAAATATAAGGAACTATTACAAATACGAGACTGCAGTTTGCCAGAGGCTACTTAATTTGCCAGTATTGAAAGTAAAACCGTATAGAAACTAAAATATCTTTCAAGTCATTGTGAGTACTTGTTATCAAACTTCCAACCTACATGTACAATATCCGCCATGGCATTTACTGGACACTGCAGATACTGCTGATTAAAGAACATTCGTACAGGTTTAATTGTCTCTGATAGAACGGTTACATTAATGAAATTCAATAGTGTTTGAGTATGATTTTACCAGGTAAACTTGATTGTAGGTAACCATCGATTCATGTGCCAAACCCGATAGTAATTTCCTTATGAATTCTCATCATAGTGAACTGAGTAACCAAGACAGATCGACTAGCAATTTCAAAATCGATGCTGTATACAACATAATCGAAACGGCAAAATACGTTAACAAGTCTAACCAGTTTAATGACTTCTAGAAAATTGCCTTCATGGAAAGAGAAAATGAAATTTCAGCATTCCTAGACACAGATTGACTTTACCAATCCAGTGTTATGATATATGTGAATAAAGGTTTGCCTTCGAATTTCAAACATTATGCATATGAAATGATATGTTCTAGATAGCTGCGATGCTGCCATCGTTGACGTCATCATCTATACAGATATTTGGAAGAATCACTTAGAAATAGTTTGTAAGTTCTTTGACTAAGTACGTGCTACAAATCTGAAATTGAAATTCCGCACAATTCCGCCTTGCTGTGATGTGTTATATTTTTAGGACATGATGTGGGACACAATCATGTTAAACCTGTAAAAAGTAAATTCAATGCTATATCTGATTCACAGTTCCTATCAGTTCTTTGATCTCCATATTTGTCAGTCAATCATTTCACATATGGGTTTATTTATTTTTAAGATGGAGTTATTTTTGTAAACACAATTTATAGTTGCAGGTACAATTAACATGACCCAATAAGTTCAGGTTATGGCTTTTCTCGAAAATCTAGAATGACTTAATTCTAACCTTGGTCACCTGTTAACGTCCTTAAACTTGCTAAGAACATTCAAGTGATTTCAAACTATTATGTGAGGATCTTTCAACTTCTGAAATTGCAACATGGTTTGTTTTATTTCTTTGCATGAGGGACATTTTGCTGAAAATTAGTTATTCCTAAAATATGACTTCCGTCTTAGATGTGTCAAAATGTTGTATTCATTTTCAGTGAGATTATTTAATTAATTTGAATTGATCATTTGAATTATAAAGAGCTTCGACCTTACTATTACAAAACTGAATCCTTGACACCTTTTTCTGTTATTATGAGACTTGATAATCGTCTGAAATAAGAAAATAAATGTCAAAATAATGTTTGTATAGAATTCCTCAACGCTGTTGTCTGTCAAATCTCTGATAAAGCGTTATACCTGTTAAATTGCCCCATTCTTCTTTCCATACACTTATCAAAAAATGGTATGTCCCCAGTTTCTGTACACACATTTAGTATCCAAGAGCGGACCAAATGTTCAGGAATCCTTAAGGTGTTGACTTGTCAAAATGTGATAGACTGATCAAAATTTCTTCCTCTTTCCATTTTTAATGCAGTTATCATGCCAAACACTAATTTAAAGCATGTGAATGTTGGTGTCTGAAACTGTACAATGGTTCGCCTCTTGATATATATTCAGTCAGGTAAATCCGTAGACGTTATTATTACGTGAACGCAGGGCATCAATGCGAATACAATACTTTCATGTTTTTCATGCGAACTCGCAAGATTAATATTTGTGTATCTAAGTTATCGTCTGGGGCCTTAGATTGAGAATATGACAGGAATGTCAGCTTTGATAAGATATTTCATGTAAAGTGGTGTGCGAGCCGCAAAACACTCAATATTGCAATTTATCACGTTATTAACCAACTAACCTTTTCTTTCCAACGAAGCTGACTTGAACTTCGTGTTTCATTTCAATTAGGACCTTACTAAATATTAAATTTAAAATATCATTTAGGATAATGGTCTACGTTTGGGCCCTGTGGTCAGGGTGTTGCAGAATCTAAACAATAACACTGCACAGAAAACACAAAAATACAAGGTATAGAAAAACAGCATATTTATCCCACACGCGTGTGTTAGTAACACATTAAATCAAGGGAAAGTAAAGTCATAATTACATCCTTCGTGAGCATGCTTCAGAGCCAATGCTTGAAGTTCATGAATTTTTAATATTATATTATAGGCCATATTGAATAAGAACGACAACACAAAAGGCGCAAGCTCAAAAATATATTCTTTTCGCGTGGCATTACTTTTATATTGCCAATTATTAGAAGGCTGCTACTGAGGGCGTGAGTTCGTTGTAGGTAGAACTCAATGAATATATATTTTGTTTCTCCACTCGTTTTATGGGGTTTTCTGATTTGTGTAGCCTGAAACACGGCCTATTATGAATTGTTACTGACTATATGATTTCGTTTGTGTTTTGCTACCAATTTCTTTATGACAACCCAGGTACAGTATATCGTTCCTGCCAGCCAAGTATTAGTCATGCTAACCAAGAATATATAGATTTATAAAGATATTTTGAAAGATATGGAAATATCTTCCGATGCCTTTCATTTGAAGTCTAGGACCCTAATAAACTTAGCTTCGATCGAGAGGCAACTATCAACATGCTATCTGATTTTCAAAGGATTGGTCTCGAGAACAATAGCCATTGGAGTGACAATAATGGTTGAAATAGACACGATGAAAGGCAAGGTACATACGTCATTATAGTGTCAGCCAGCATCGTTCGCAAACACCACTCTAAGATAATGTTAAAGTAATGTTTGTCTAGAATCTCTCAACGCTGTTGTCTGTCAAATCTCTGCAATAGCGTGAAACGTGTTAAATTTGTCCATTCTTATTTCCATACAATTATCAAAAATGGTATGTCTCCAGTCTTTCTACCCACAGTTAGTATCCATGGGTGGACCAAAACATTCAGGACTCCTTAAGGTGTTGACTTGCCCATATATGATAGACAGATAAAACGTACTTTTTTACTCAGTAGGCAATATTTCTCCCTCTCTCCATTTTCAACTGATGTTACTAATACCTTTATCATCCGGGGAATTATCATCATTTTTCAAAACTTCCATTGTAAAGCCTCTGTTAAAGAAACCAACACTTGCCCATACCGATTTAAATTACTAAGGCGTAGTTTCCAGTCTCACGTTCATATCAAAATCTCAGAAAAGGCTGTCCTAACCCAACTTGTATCGTATCTGAATTCAAAAGTCTGTTTAGCAATGTACTGTCTGCATATTTTACTTGCCACATAACTGAAACTAGTATTCTTAAAGTAGTTAATGACATTCACTCTGCTTTGTATAGCGGAAATATTACGGTCCTCGCACTCCTTGATTTGTTTGCAGCATTTTACACAATAGACCATGATATATTACATGACCGTCTGCAGCATGTATTTGGCATTCACATTACAATCTTACTGTGGTTCAAGTCGTACTTAGACGACAGGACACAAATTGTATCTGCAAATGAAATACACTCCACCTCATTTAATCGATATTGTGGTGTTCCAGATGAGTCTGTTAATGGACCTGTTATATTCATTCTGTACACCCAGACACTCTCAATTGTCATATATTATCATCCAGTGACTCTCCAATCGTAGGTTAACCAAATCTATAAATCTAACTCATGGATGACATGTAACAAGCTGCAGATGAATGATCATAAAACAGAAGACATTCTGATCACAACACAGAGAATTTTCCATTCATATAATTTACCTCAAGAAACAATTATCAGCAATGCTAGCACAATCATACGAAACCTAGGTGGTATGAACCAACATGCCATGAACATATGAATGGATGCATATCTTGAGCTGAGACGCATCATCTCCATTCACAAATATCTTTCAGTTTAAGCCACTAAACCGCTTATGTATTCATTAGTACTTTCATGACTGGACTATTGTAACTCGTATCTGTCTCGTTCGTCTCAATATCTACTCCATAACTTCAAAACCTTCAAACCACAGCTGCTGGGATCATACTTGGAGTACCATGATCAGAGCACACCTACACGCTGCACTGTATCCTACACTGACTATATCGATCTAGGATCAAACACAAAATACGTTATCTGTTCTACGTTTCACTGATGGACTTCAGTCCAATATACCTCTTTGGCCTCACCTATGTGTATACACCATTAATATACGTACTCTCCTCTTCTGACAATCGTATATTCATTATTCTGACTACGAAATGGAAGTCATATGAACAACGCTTTTTTACTTGCCAGGGGCCAGCATTCGTGGAACGAACTGCCAATTTAAATTAGAAAGAAAAACACGGTGATGCCTTTTAAATGCGCTCTTAAAACACAAGTTTTTCGACTGCATACCTAATGATGTCTCCTAACTGAAATATTTCCGCATTTGCTAATTTGTTATGGTGTTTGTTTTGAGTTTGTTTGTTTATTGTAGTCATATCATTATAGTTGTTGTAATTCGCTTAGAGCTTCTATAGATTAGGCGCTAGCTATAAACGTCTTCATTATTATTATAATTTATTATTATTATTATTAGTAGTAGTAGTAGTAGTATTAGTAGTAGTAGTAGTAGTAGTAGTAGTATTACTATTATTAGTTATTATTATTATTATTATTATTATTATTATTACTATTATTAATAGTGGTATTAGTAGTAAGTGTGGCTGCCATACTAAAGTGAAACAAATCATTGACACAAAAGATATGTTATTAATTACAGTGACATATGTCAAACTTTGTAATTTGTCTCAGATATCAGAAAAGTATCGTAAGTTTTGAAAATGTAATTTATGTTGTAACTGTGTTCCGCCATGTAAACGGTACGATTTAGACATATCTTCATCTTATATAATTTACACTGAATCTCCTTCCTTTGTTTTTGAAATCGCCTGCACAAGTAATCTTAGTTTTTAAGAATCACATTCCATGACTTAAACATATGATTTGCGTGTACTCGATTACAACATTCGGCTAATAAAATGAAGTCATGAAGTAAAAAAAGGCTTATTGAGGCCATCACTTTCACAGGTTGAGACATCGAGCAGTAATCATAAACGCTCTAAAGAACAGTGTACGGGACAAAATGTCGACAAATAACGAAATTATTCGTGTATAAGTCCTAAACCAATTATTTTTTCGCTTCTTGGAAATTGGTATCAAATGTCCAAGCAAAGCGAATGCAAACAAAAAGTCAAACACCTCATACCTCCTCTGGAGGTCAGCCTTTACCTTCTCAAATTTGCCTCTTCCTTCTCCAACTCAGGATTTTCATTCCCCCAAGCTAATTTCGTTTCATGACGTTCCACTACCTTTCTATAAAACAAAATGAAACTATCATCTTAAAATCGACGTGTGTTGCGTCTCAAATTTGTAGTCGCTGACGATAAAACCAATGAAACTATTTAATGGAACATTGTCACAGAGTGATATTGTATTTCACAGCACACACACAAAAAAAACATAAGCAATGCTAAAATATGTAAGTCTAAATATATATTTAGCATACGTCATCACCAACATCAATTTAATTTTCTGCCAGTCACTCTTACACAGATCCCTCCACCTCGATTAATGGGATTTCGTTTAAATCAATGCTTTCCTGCATTCATTAGGTGTACCCACATTTATGTCCCGAACATGCTCTCGTAAAATAAAATCACATAATCCTAAGAAAACGTAAGGAAAGATCAATTTACACCACATCACCAATTAACACCATTAACTAAAACCAGTCAGAAATACCATGATGACTATGCATTTTACCAGATTGCAGTTCGTAACATGCTTTTCTGACCCACACCTGATTACTCTAAAACTATTAATCAAAGAAGCATGTGCAAGGTTCTGTCTTAGAATATTCACAGAATCTTTGTTTTGCTATAACCATTGAAGCTTGGTTAAGAATAATTAGACTGTGTGAGTAAGCGGTCCGTAAAAACGATACTCATCACTATAGACACAACTTTATTGTGCTGAATATTAAAAGTAACTTACCTTGATATGTCAGAAAATATAGTAAAGCTTCTACTCGAGATGATAGTTGTCTCTTATATTCTGTCAGATTTATTGGACCGAATATTATACCGGTATCCAACTTTAGCATAATTGTGAGATAGTTTACCATCTTACATGTAAGTATAATTGGTCAGACTTAGTGAACATGAGTAAGGAATCTGATAGTGAATGTCATTTGTACCTGGACAATAAGGATTCAGAAGGGAAAGTGTTTAAATTGCCGAATTGTTTTTATCTAAGCGAAAGCGAATCATTAATTTAAAAGTCTCCTACTTAGAATATATATATATATATATATATATATATATATATATATATATATATATATATATATATATATATATATATATATATACATAAACATAAATATATACATTGTTTATGTAAAAATGCATGAATATCGCCGAATGTCTGAGTTCTATCATTTATGTCTGGTTTCGTTTTTCACTGGTTTGTATTCTTGATATTGACAAATATGTGCGCAGAGGACATTGCTTTAAATCACTAATTTATCCATCAGATCCAAGAATGCATATTTCCATTCGTATGCACATGTATGAATCACTACAGTTGACATTTACCTTGACACAGGTTCTTCTCCCTTCACGCTTCGACGCAACAGCCTTGGTCCTGAGGATTGCGGTCTCAATCTGATATACATTTAAAAAAATGGATCATAATAACTACATATATCAAAATGTGTACATAAGAAAGGACAATAATCATTATACAGATGATTAATTAATCTAAAGTACCTTTTAACTAGCCACATTTACTGTGATAGACTGGGTGAATATATCAAAGGGAAACATGTCGCTAGTGTCGAAATGAAATTCCCAAATCAATATCCAAATATTCATATCAGCTTCACTATGTGCTCTGCAGAGAAGAAATAGTAATTCTCAAAGTAAAACATCGCTACAATTGAAGCCTACTGGTATTTTTCTTCAAGATCACCAATCTGTTATTTGCATCACTGAGTTGATTTGTGTTTAAACTGAGTACCTATATTTGTTCCACTATGCAATACAATTTATAGATTACTTTATTAGTTATTATTTCATTTTACAGATATTCATCTACGTATGTTACAGGATTTAGAAGAAGAAAATCTAAATAAGCACTCAAATAATCTTTAAAATAACGATGTCTCCGAATGTAATTTAATACCTTTTATATACTGTTCTTTTCTTCTTTCATTTTCTAGAGAGCGCGGTTGTGAATTCTATTTGAAGCATCGTACATAGGATATTTGGTTATCAAGAACAAACAATAATGTATACTGATTTGAATTGTTAGATTTATTTCCTATATATGTATATGAAGAGTCAATACAAAATAATATTTATTTAACCATTTAATGTACGTATTTATCATGAGGTAGTGCACGAGTGAGCAATCGATCGATGTGCATGATTTCCGTACTTCACGATTATTAAAATCAATTCCCCATATTACTAGCAATATGATTATGGAATTCATACTCTAGTTCTTGAAACAGGCAATACCACGAGCAGAATGAGTCATAAAGATAAAGAGCACTTGGCTTCCACGGAAGTGGAAAAGAATGGATTGAATAAAATTTGGAACAATTATACCCTTCGATTCTGGTAAGGTACCATTTGTGTTTTTCTATGATAAAATTATAAATGCCGGTGTCTGTGTTTTGTATTGTGCATTGCATTTGCGTTGTTTAAATTCTGTATTGTATTTGTCTTGTATTCTAAGTACGCGCTTTGTACTGAAGGTTTATTTCGTACTAGTTCATCTCGCAATATTTCCCACAATCGACAAAAATGAGAGAGAGAGAGAGAGAGAGAGAGAGAGAGAGAGAGAGAGAGAGAGAGAACATCTAGCGCCCACCGTGGGA
Source organism: Unio pictorum (assembly GCA_030141615.1). Taxonomy (NCBI): domain Eukaryota; kingdom Metazoa; phylum Mollusca; class Bivalvia; order Unionida; family Unionidae; genus Unio; species Unio pictorum. The sequence goes on from JARLTB010000269.1 coordinate 2,555,156, forward strand.
CGTGGGATAAACAGAAGATCATATCTGACTGGTAAACATGAGCGAGTCACTACTACCACGGGGTCCCTAAAAGGAGACCGCGCTGTTAATTACCAGTGTACTGGAGGACAATATTGCGCGCTTTCAAATAATAGTGTTCTTTTCTGGACCAGAGCAGGAAACCTGTGTACATACCTTCTATGTTCGTAATGTTTCTCAGAGATGAAACCAAACTATGATGACATTAGAATGACGTCACAGAGAGTAGAGATCTTTATCTTCACAGCTGATGGACATTTAACTGTGCTTTGTGTTATGTAATATTCGATAAATTAATAGTATAATTTCGAAACTGAGGACTCATGGATTGAAAAACGATTTAAGTTTTATTTTCCATCAATCTTTGTTGACTTATTTAATATATCATTTGTCGTTTACACATAAGGTATGACGTTCCAACCCTATAATTCAGCTTCTCGCCACCACTGCACGACTAGTTTAGTTCAATACATGGCAGCAGCGCGGCTTGACCCACTTGTTAGATGCGACGTAAAATCATCGTGAAACCAAGGCCAAGATCATTGTACTGAATTCGACCTGTTCACATATTGCCGAAGGCACAATCTTTAGCAAATGCATGGACTTGTTACCCAAGTATAATTCTGTGTTAATTCATTGGACATTACAATGACATTTCTAGCAATTACCAAGAATCTGCATGTGTATACTTTATTTACATAATTGATCGATAATAAGCCAGTTTAGTTCAGTGCGAAATATACATGTCGGTGTCAAATATAATCAAATTATCTGACCATCACATATAAGATAGTATTATAAAAATCACTTCAATTGCAGGAATTGGGAGAGGTTCGTTCATGAGGTTTGGCATACCGAGTGTGAACATCAATCCCAAGGTTCAGATATGTGCTCTAGCACTATCTAGTGGTATTTCCCAGGGTACTTCTTCCTTACCCAGTCTATCGCCACCCAACTCATTACCGCAGTAGTGCCTAAGGTCCCTTTCTGTTCGGAAGACGACCCATAAAAGAAAGGTGAAGTTACGTACTACAAATGGAAATTCGAGATAGAATGTCTTATACCTAAATATTCGACAACGATCATGATTCAGACTATTAGACGTTCTCTACGGGGCAGAGCGAGGGATACAGTTATAGCTTTAGGCGCGAAGGCATCCATTGAAGCCACATTGAAACGCCAAGATACTGTCTTTGGAGATATGTCAAATCAAGGCATTATCATGAAAGAGTGTTTCAAATCTTTCCAGAGAGAATGGGAATCGGTGAATACCTTTGGTTGAATATTCGAGACACTTCTCTAGACTGGAATCGAGGCGGACCACATCGGAGAAGAGGATCAGGAACCTCCTTAGACAGACATTTTGGTCTTCATTGAGGAGATAACATTTCAAGTGCCACACTAGTCATAAGTTTGACTAAGTCAATATGACGAGCTACTGCCAGAAATTAGAATGGTCGACAAGAAGCGGAACTTGCTGATGGACGCTGGCCCAATACCCTCCATGAATGTAGACAACCAGCCCATGGTTGAAAACGGAGACGAGAGATGCAAGTTGGAGAGAGATTTCGACATAAAGTTCCAACGAACGGAGAAGAGATTTTAATCTAGAATCAACGCTCTTGATACACAGCTGAAAAAAACAGTCGCTACTCCTCAAAGAACTGACGTAAATCAACAAAGGGCGAGATAACAGTAGCAAGCCCAAAATGACGGCGATGATAACGACCGAGGCCACTATCGTAAGAGGGGACATGACAACTACCGAATAAATCAGTCCTGAGTAGACCAGACTCCATTGGCGGCCCTAAAAATCTATTCAGTACTTGCATCAATACACATTGGTGGGGGTTGTACTTGCAGATGTATACCCACTAGAAGAATCAAGGTAGGCTACTCCAAGTCTCTAGAAAGTAACTCGTGTTGGTGCAAATCTCGAGAGGCTGGTCCAGTGGGCAACATCTTTAACCGCCATTAGGTTACTTAAAAAATCCTTTGTAACATGACCATATAAATCTGACTTAGAATGATGAGATCGACTTCCGCGTTACGCCTAGGAGGCGACGATGGTCCTGATTAGCATCTACTATCTTTTCCTTTGTGATGAATTCCATACGTATAGGATTCAAGTGTTGAGATGGCAGTAGGCTGGATTTATATTCTTTGACATTTGTGAACGATGAAATACTGACTTGTAAAAATTGTACGGATGGTCTTGCGATGATGTCATATTTTGAATGATGGAGGTGGTCGTGTAGAGAAACTTTGTCGTAAGCTATTGCTACGTCAATGTCATTTGCCCAGTCTGGTTTGTCCGAACTGTGTTGATGTTCCCTAAATGCCAATGTATTAGTGTTGCGTTAAAAGGGCGGAAACATATGTCTCATTGGTGGCTTATGTTTATACTTCCTCGATCTCCCCTTATCACATTAAATTAAAAGATAACAATTGTAGCTTGGTCTTAAGATCATCCTTACGAATGGTGGATATATAGATTGCTGCATCTTCTTCCGTAAATTTCTAATTTGCAGATGATATGATGAATTTGGCTAAAATATGCTGAAAAACACTTATATAGGTCCGGACCATTCTGAAGACCTACTCCGATGCACGTTTTGTGGTATTTGGAAAGCAAAACGAAGAGCTATTTTCTGCCTGTTAGAATATTGCAAACGATGCCATATCCACAAAGAGAACATGGCCACTACAGTTGAATATCATTTAAACATATTCGACTCATACGAAATGTGTAAGGTTTTTTCATCACCACTGCTGAGATGTCACATTAAACCGTTGGGGTGTCCAAATGAAACACGTATGTATGCAAAAAGTAGAATCGTCGACAAAAAACGTTTGCTTCTGTGAGAAAAAAGGTAACTTCTACATAATATAATAGGTGATGTAAAGATTCCAAAATGCGTGTGATTCTATCTCTCTGTAATTTGAAGTTGGTTTATTATGATAGAATTATCAGATTCCGGAGCTCATGACCAGATGGATGATTAGGACTGAGAACTATGGAGCTTAAAGGTGGATTACTTATACAATCAAAACATAGGCTGAGAACTTTCGAGACATAGTGCACTTACGGAGTCATGAAAGAGCATGAGAACAAGCACCCATACCAATTAGGAACAAACAAGAATACAAGGCATGCAGAGGCCTCATCAAAATATCCTTCATCGTCTAACGTCCATGATCCGTGGCATATAGTACTGTGGGGTTTGGTATGTACCAAAGCGGCCAGTAATATTTCTCGACATTTTGCTAAAGCTTTAATGTAATATGAACTGGAAATCATTAGGCAACTGACAAGAGACATTTTTCTCTCATGGAATAACATTGTTTCAAATCAATGTCATTGTATTTGTTGAAAATCAAATGAATCCTGCAAGTAATACGTGTTAAGCAGATCAATGTTTACTTCATATATTATCTATACTGCAAAACGGTCAGACGATAGTATGCCAGCGTATTCACTATCAAACGATTCCTTCATTTTTAAATTCTTGGATAATGATCTTCTACAAGGCCAACTACCGATGTTTTGGAATGTTTTTCACGTACCGATACAGATGCAACAAATTATTCAAGGATTTATAAGGCCTTGTTTCATGTATAATAAAGTTGATATTATAAGCTAGTACATTTCTAAACTTTTGTACTTTTGGACCTATTACTATTCGTGCAGCGATGAGGCAGTGAAGTTATCCAACAACCACACATTCCTTTTAAAGGCTGCACTGCATTCTTCACACTTTCCGGGTTGTATTGTATAAATTCCAAATGTTTGTAACATTCTGAAGAGGACGGAGTTACACATAGTCGATAATAACATCATCAGTTTCTTTACATCCCGTTTGTACCTTTCTGCTGAGATTTCTCTTATCATCTCAAAGAATATTTCGTCCGGCAGAAACATATTATTGCCTTTTGACTATTGTATATTGATACATTGAACTCTAAAGAAGGGGGGAATACCACTTTTTATTAGCAAAATATCTTTCTTCGATATTAATTATCGAATCAAAATTAAATCACAATCATAAAATCATACTATTTTAAAATTAAATTTTACACATGTTTCGAATGTTTAATTAAAGTTACATCACTGCCTAAATCATTAGACAAATTACCCAATGGAGACAGAGCATAACATAGAATATAAACGATGTAGCGGACATTTTCCTCTTCATTTCTAATCAGTGTTTTATATTTATTTTCCGTCTCGTTCTTGCACCTACATTGCAAAAGCGGCCAACATTAGGAAATGGGCCTGGACAGATATGCGTAGGCGAATACAGATGTATGAAGTAAATTATTTATGTTAGTGGTAAAAGGCTTGCCTTCTGTGCAGAAATGGAATTCCGTTAGACCAATAAACAGCTGTTTCATTCTAATTTGGTTTGGTTTGGTTTAGTCTAGTTTTTATTTAAGAGCCTTCTACAGCATACTAGGCCTCCATTATTTTCCATTTTGCATCATGTATATCTCTTGTGACTGTGGCGTTTGATTTCAAGGACACTGTCACATACAGTGACATTTGCCAGACTAGAACAATTAGGTGGCGCTTAAGCATTCCTAACTGTTTCAAACGGAAGTCAAAACATATATCCAGCAACGCAATTTATAATTTAGATGACACTAAGATTTAACCTCAATTCGATCCCCAATAATAGTATGAATTAGTAACATATGTACATTTTCGCAGGCATACCCCATTTATGATAATACCACGTATCCATTGTTAAGGCACATACATGGTATCTCGCATAGGTCAGGAACCAGTTTGGTAACCTAATCTTGTTATCCTCCAAGTGAATAACTATCCTACAATTCTCTCGCATCATAATCCAAACTCGCTCGGTGATGCGCACATCCTCAATACAAATGGTAATAAGTATACATGTATGTATGTTTTTAAAGCCTTTAAGTTTTAAATCAATATAAAATTTTCAGATATGTTTAAAAATTGCTTTTTGCACAGATATGGTAACTTCACAAGTCATTTTGCGCGTGTTTAGTTACATTATATTAGCTACCTCATTCTCACTTCCATAATATTTTAATGTTGATATCTCGTCTAATCTCCTTTCTTACATATATTATAATTGTATGAAAACTACTGTTCTAAATAAAATATCAATCCAACACATCCAAATGAATAATATTATCAAATATAATAACGGTTTCCATCATTTTGATTAAACAGCGCTATAAAGGGTGGTTCCTTGTTTCACAAATGGAGTGGGATATACAAATCCAAATTTGGCTTTGCATGAAGACATTTACGACAAGAAATTTACGACAAGAAATTTACGACAAGAAACGCATAATATCGAGATGCGTTTGAGTACTTAATATTCGATAAGATTTATTTAACAAATGCCAGAGAGATAAACACACACACATACACACACACACACACACACACACACACACACATATATATATATATATATATATATATATATATATATATATATATATATATATATATATATGGCTAGTCCCCAGTATATAATATTATTTGTAAAATACGTATCATAAATATAAAATTGTGTATATATTCGAGTCGTAACACCAAAAACATTTCTTAAAATTTGTGTACATATGCAATTAATAAACTCGTTTAATGTTGCCTATATAAGCATACATATCTACATGTTATTATTAATTGGTATGTAACTAATATCGAATTATGTTGATTTGCAGAATTAGATATACAGTATAAAACAACGCAGGAATATAGATTGAACTTTAAAGTATCAATATCAAATAATACCTATGTTCATAGTCTTTTATCTTGTTCTCCAATTCCTGTTTAGATGCTGACAAGTCTCTAAAACAGAAAATAAATTAATATTATTACTGAGACATCAGCTGACATAATATGAGAGAGAGAGAGAGAGAGAGAGAGAGAGAGAGAGAAAAAAAGATTGCAACTAACATTATATGTTTTAAAATCTAATACGCGCATTTGTATGTAAAGTTATTTCCACGGAATGTTATGTGTTACTGATAATGAACATATATAATAAGGGAGAAAACTGCAAAGAAGCTCGGCCGTGACAGCCAGCATAACAAAGGTGTCTTGGTCATTTTGATTAATTATCTATGAGGCTCTTGCACGTCCGAAAAGACCCATAATTCAGTTATATTGTTCGATTTTAGTGTTTGGACTGACTGTAAGTGGCACATTATTGACGTTTACCATCTTCGCTGGTAAATTATTACAATTTACCAATATCACATGCACCAAATATTATGATTTGAAGAAACTTTGGCACGAAACTGTATGCTCTTTATTTCTTATCGTCGTCGGATATGTGCTGCAAATGAATTGAAGGTTATTAAAAAAGAAAATGTTCCATTTTATTGTTTATTGTCCTTTATATCATGTAAATTATAATTAAATTACCTTCGATATATTGTCTTTTTCTGACAATGTTCTTTTTCAAGAATATCTTCTTCATAAATTAGCACCATTACCTCCTTAAGCCTACAAGTGTGATAACTTAGACTGAGCAGAACATCTTTTAGCGGGATGCGTCCATTATGGGAGAGTGAGAGGCTATAATAAAATGTGATCGGGTAAGTTTCGTACGACACAAATAATTTACAAATAAAAATGATTTTTCCTGTCTAATACGTTCTCCGATCACATTAACTTCAAGAGTTGATGTAATAGACGGAGGTAACATTGAACATCCAGCCTATACACATGTAACCTTAGATGGGGAGAATATTTGATTCCCCATATTAAATTTCACACCATTGCCTGGTTGCGAGCCACCCAATCGAAATAAACTTGGTGTACGGCTGGAAGGTAGAACAAAATAAGATCTTCTTGAACGCATTACTTTTCCGGGCGAAAGTTGCATAGGGTGCTTGTCCGGATGTTGTATTGATGTCAATTGGGTACGATAGCAGCTTGAGCGACTGAGTTTGGCTGATTCAGAGTTTGTCGCTGTGGAGATTTTACAATTCAGGCACGTTTGGCAAAGATTACTTTTATTTCATGGGTAACATTCATCATGAGGCGTCCCTGTCCTAGTGATATGTCATAGTTAACCATGCATAGTAACAGTACCCATTTGAACCATGAGAAGGCTTCAGTGGTGCTGTCTTCTTTTCCAAAGGTTGTCTGAGATAAGACGTCGACTGTGATAAACTGACTCAGTCCGCTTCAGATAACATGTACGCATACTTACGGAGTCCTGTTGTAAAATCACTTGTGTCGTGTTAGGAATGGCGAGAGGTCGTATAATGACTTTTGATTCTCCACCGACAGCAACCTATTCCACCAACATGATGTTACGTCACGAGCAATCTGATCGAAATTGAAGATAGCCAAGTTCAACAGAGAGGGCTTGTAATTCAAAAACTCTTCATGTCGATGCATGCCGAAGCAAATATTATCAAGAAGCAGGTATTGTATGACAGGAGCTTTTCAGCAACGTCCTCGATAAAGGATCGATTTTGTTAATTAAGCAAAATTGTACCCCAGGAAAGATTCGACTCATGAAAATAGTTGAGTAATTGTGGTAATTTGGACAATAAAGTGAAGACGATCTTTGATTTGACCAAAATCATCCGACCATGATAATGGAGAGTGCCTTTACAGTATCCGGAGCTAACTTATTCTTCTTGAAGAGGGAATGAAAACCAGGCAAATGTGTCACCGGGGCACTCAAAAGAGCAATGCTTCTGAATATCTCCTAAAAACGCGACAATTTCCGTCGCAAATCATTGAAGTGACACACTTTGAGCTCGTGCAATTATTTCCGTGATTGATAGATTGAACAAGAGTTGCATTGTTTCAACTGTCACCGGTGCTGCAAGAAAGTCTGATGACGCACTTTCACAAAAGAGAACAGCATTAACAAAGCCGCACTCTATTCTCTGAATAAGATCACATTCGTTAGAAGAAGACTTCTCAGAAAAAGTCCAAGCGGCTGATAATAAAATACTCTGACAAGCTCATGTAATCCTTACAATTATAATAGTGCTATGATTGGCAGATTCTTACAATAGTGATATCGAACAATTCGTAATAGTTCCCGATAATATAATCAGACTGGAGTTTGACTCAACAAATGTATTGCTTTAAATAGATGACACTGATTTGACCTCATCGAATAAAGAGCCTATGATTAGGGCTGTCTTGATTCTCTTGATTAGTTTACCATGATTATCATTCAGAAATGACGTGCAGTTCGTGCAATAGATGCACGTAGCAAACGGTATGGTCTTTTTATCAGACGTATCAGAAACTTGATTTCTTAAAATTGTTCCAGACTGAGATTTAGAAGTTCTCTTAATTGGCTCAAATATATTTGATCTTTGCCAGACTTCTTCTGAATGGAAGAGTTACTAACTAAAGCAACTTTACGAACTAAGAAATACTCGTCAGCAATGATGGAAAACATGCGTCCAATTATGCTTGAGAAATGTCAGAAATGTTACCAAGAGTGATAAATAGACAGTGTACGTGTAATGGAGCCGTATAAAGCCATGCGGTCAGAGATCATAAAGTCCGCATGAAAGATCGAAATTACAAGATATCTGCTAAACATTCACATCATACTGTATAACACCTGCAGAGAGACCCTGACGTTTTCTTTAGTGGGACGCATACAGTTAGTAAAGCTTATATTCCTAACATTTAGGTGATCGGGACACGTATTCGAGGGGAACAGCAAAGACAAAATTTCCGAATTAATCATACCTCTCCTTTTTCTTCAGAGTCAACCATGCTGATCTGACAAGTTCAATATCCTTATCTATTTTTGAAGAATTCTCTCTTTGCTCAATTTTCCTTTCAGGGTTACGTCTTGGTTGGCGTCCGGTAGTTGTCAATATATTGGTGTTGTCTTGAGTCCAGTGCACGCTTCTATTGTCCCCAACAATCATAGAAGTAAGCTGAGATATTGTTCTGTGTATATAATCCAGTTCCCTGAAATATACAAGTAATATCTTTTTTATGTTAGCTTTTCTACGTCGTTTTGGATGGCTGTTCTATTTAATATGGATCAGTCGTATATTGCAGGTAAATATGTTTTTGGGGTATATAATGGGACTATGATATATGTAACTAAGTGAAAATTGTGATATAACATTAATATTTTAAAATCAACACAAACTTCTACAGTAACAAAGCTAAAATCAATTACAGCGCACCTGAATCAATGCAATATATTGAAAAGGTGTTATACGTAATGGTAACTTTCTTTTTTCAGATGGAGAGAAAAAAAATTCATTTGCAATAGGGTTGAAAGTTATGTCCTAATGAAACCTGATAGCATGAGCTTGATATTTCATAAAACGTTTTAAAATCGTATACAAGGTAAACGATAAACGATGTCGGGAAAACCATAAGATGGTAAGGATACAAAAAGAAGTACATTTCAATAAGATGAAATCAGCTGATATAGGAATTAATAAATTTACGTTTCTAATTCGCAGAACCTTGAATGAATTCGCTTTGTCTTAACTGTCAATTCTATAAATAACGTGTTATTCGTTTTGTCTCCGGGTGGTGTCAGTTGCATGTGTTGCGTTGCTTCTCCAGGAAATATACTTTTATGAAGGTTGTCCAAGATCAGTTTCAAGTGCTTGTTCTCCTCTTCTAGCCGCCTCATTTCTCTACAAAATAGTAAATGTAAATATTCGCAAAGATGTGAAGCAAACTAATACTATAACACGTTTAATAATACCTATTTTTTTTACGAACATGCGAACACGTGGAGATAAGGCCAGGAAATGTTATTTGTTGAAACCACGAGTTTTTGGTACAAATTATTGTTAACAACTTTAATCTACCACTTAAACAGATGTTTAATTATATTCAAACAATTAACATTTTGTAAACATGACATGAATCTTTTCCCGAAGGCACAAATGCAATATAATGAATGATTTGATTAATCAATATTTCGTCAGACTGACCATTGCAAATAAACTGACTTTTTATGTCTCGGCTTTGATTCATATTTTTGAATGCCCATTTCGATGGAATAAAAATGACAATAAACAGCGACATTTGTCGTCCATGAGTAACTCGCTGTACGCGTTATACGAATAATAGCCAAGCTATTACCTAAATCAGTCTGGTGATGAAGCAAATGCAAATAGCTTTACTTCATACAAGATAGCCTATACTTATTTCCATGAATTTTTATATATTTATTTTATATCTTGAAAGTGAATAGCTGTATTTAAAATTTGTATTCGAATAATGTATCAAATAAGTCATATTTTTGATTTGTATATTTTATTGAGATTGTCAGAGTTGGAAAGATAATTTAACATTAAGCACAAAAGAGGTAGTACGAAAGTGTCTGGCGTGGTTTGTTTGTTCCTTTAGGTCCTTGACATCAGCCATAGTCTCTACTCTCACATGACCTACTTAACCCTTATGAGACCAAAACAGGTTTAGTAATTTTATTTTCCCTGCAGGTGACACAGTTATGGAAGTGTAGAGTCTAGAACGATATCAAGAAGCTAAATAGCACATAAAATGAAATACAACAATGTATTACCTAGCTTAGAAGTAGTGGTACTCAATATTGCTTTGTCATACATGTGGTTGTATACGGTACCGATTGATAAATTGTACATGTTCAGCAATGTTCCTCAATTTTTAGCCAGTTCTCTGTGTGAAGAATTGTATATTTGCACAGTTTCTTATTTGTGCTTGTAATTGTCTCTGATCTTCAGTTCCTGCCGGCACAATCTAAATCGCAACTACATTGATTATTTTATCGTCGATCGCCACCGAGTACAGATTACTGATCGTATTGAGACAGCTCTGTATGGTCTGACAATAATTCGCTGCGCACTCTAGAATGCAGACGTGTCGAAATTAATTTTTTAACAACACTAGAGACACGCGTTACCCCAACAGTACAGCTCAAACAACAATGATTGATGTGGCTTTGATTCCAGGCACGCCTGAACCAACATTCGTTGAGGCAGCAAGAACATACAAATAGCATCTGAGACAAAACACGATTTTGTATTTTATGATCCGCTAGATTCTCTTTGGTAATTTCATCTCACATCTATGTTTCCTCTTCGATCATGATATATCATACGAGAGCTATTCATCAACAACTGGAACAAAAGTGTTGGATATTTTAACTTCGGATGCCGCCAGATGATCCAACATCCCGTTGGTCAATTCCGCATCCACATCACCCTGGGGAGATTATATAACTTGTATAATAATCATAAAATCTAGTTTTATACACGCACAAAAAGACGGTTTACCATCCATCTGGATAATGGTTGAGTAATTTGAATTGAATTTAATCTGCGGTGAAAAATGATGTTGAAATCGCAACCAGTTTTAAAATTAAAGGGGATGCGAGAGTTTTATAGAAAGTTTGAACATTACATTACACAAACGTATAAACACATTTTTGATGCCATCATTTGTTTGACAAGTAACTTTTATGTATATATATATATATATATATATATATATATATATATATATATATATATATATATATATATATATATATATATATATATATATAGATAGATAGATAGATAGATAGATAGATAGATAGATTGTTTGAAAGATTAACAATCATCCAAACTGTGTGATTGAAAGAGACACAAACGTATTCGATTGAAATGAATTGACGTCAAGCTATTGTCGTTATAGTTGAATTGAAACTTGGTCTGCATGTTATGTCATTAGAGACTTTATACACTAGCCGAGGTAGGGGAGTGTTTTGATGGTCCCATTCCACATTTCCTCTGAGTATCAACCGGAAAATTAATGTCTTAATTTGTCCTCTAAACTGCTTGAAGAATTTTAGTTTAACTATTGTAAGCCTCAACGTAGTATTGCCTTCAACAGGTAATACTTTTTTTTATTTTGACTCATTTTTGGTGTACTTATCCTGCAATCAAATGCATGTTTGGGTGGTCAGCTGGTCGTACCTTATCGTTCTAAAACTCTATAAGAACGTTATAGATTTTTGAGAAGACTAAATTATTTGTCGTTGTATATGCGAAGACGCTTTTTTTTTTTTTTTTTTTTTTGGTTTGTTTTGTTGTTGCCTCTATTTCATTTTGAGTAATTTTATTGGCATATGTAAGTGGAAATATTATGAAGTGAAGGCATCGATAGTAAATTGTTTTGAATACCCTCCCAAGGGTGTTTGAAAGAGTTATAAACCCTTTTAAGCAAAACGATAAAGATGCACAGTACTTAGTAGCCAGAATTTTTTTAAAAATTGAACGATGATCAGCAGAAGCAAATTGTATCTAATCTCAGACCACATCAATGTGCCACTAAACGATGGACACATTTAAGATGAAGCGTTCTGCGTAATAAAGAAATTATAATAAATATACAACCGTATGAAAACTCAAATTAGCAGACGAAAATGAACGAAAAGAAAACAATGTTCTCATAGATGAGGAATCCCGCCTTGCATTCATTAAATAAACAGCTAGTAATTTACAGAAAACGTTAACCTTTAAACACAGAACCTGCTGCATCTGCTTGTGTAATTTTCAACAGACCACGTGTTGAATTTCCATACATTTATATCTTTAAACTTGAATTACTAACATCTATCCTACTACCATCTACTAAATTGTGCGGTATAGACCGTTAGCAGTAGAGACGGTAAAGTATACATCAGAAGTCACCTTACTATGACCGCCTCGGACAAAAGCGACAATAACCGACTTGCATGATATGAATGTACCAGCGTACATTTACATCCAAGTTTGGAAGGTGTAGTTAACTGCTTTCAAGCGTATGCGGTGTAACAGACATGCTCATCTCAAGCGTAGTATGCATTGATGTGTGGAATGCTTTACATACTGATCTCGCGACGATGGCAATGATGTAATCTGTATCATACCATCAAGTATGTAGTATGATCATGTGTGTCTTTTGCTTCTGAGATTTACAAGATGATTCTGGATTTTATTAAATGGTGAGGTTGTTTTTATAGGCAAAGACAATATAAACAGATACGAAAGCAGGCGAGTTATACGTAATTTTGAGCAGTGTTTATGTCCGTTCTAGGACTTAAAACATATCTCGCTTAATACAGTGAAAAGGCGAGCCATTGCGGTGGTAGAACTCAAATAATATTACCGTTCAAATAATACTAAGTGAAAGGAGGAAATGTTTGTATCTATTTTGTCCTTTATTCTGCATGTATTTCACAGTAGATGGTGCGATATGATGTTACGCATATGTTCTAGATATACAAAGTTTCAGTCTATTAGAACAATAATATCATTGAATTCACACATAACTATGGTAACACAGAACAAATGAATTTACTGATTATGTGGTTTTCGGAAACGATTACCTGCCTTATACTAAGTTATCTTGGGCCCCGAAAGAACAAGTGCTCACAAGCGCTCGCCTTAAAAAGTCCATCAGTTGTAGTCACAGACTCAGACAGTATGGGTACTAGATAGAGCGTTTTAGTTCTTGCAGACTCCTTTGGGTCGCTGGTCGTACCGGAGTTTACCAAGGTTCTGCCTACAATACTTATACTGGCCGCCACGTATAGCCTATTGTGCACTGAAAACTGGTGTTAACCCGCAGCAACAACTAAGTTTTCTTAACAGTAATAGCATCCTAATGACACCAATTTATTTGTGGTATGGGATCAATATGTTTTAATTTTCAATATAGCTCATAATAATGGATATATTTGTTTACGTTTCTTTGATTAAAAGCAATAACGAGCAGCATACAATATCATTATTAAGTTTTATTATAAAAAATGCTAACCAAACAAGTCGTGGTTAATTTTAACTTACCGAGTGTTATCAACGACACCTCTACGCGGAAAAGGCCTCCGTGATGCCCTAGTATGTAAAATTGCAAAGGTAATACGAGTTTCAGACATTCATCATCGATTACATTAGGTTGCATTGATTGGTAATTAAGAACTACATTATTAACATTCAACTTGCTATATTCGTTAAAGATATATATATATATATATATATATATATATATATATATATATATATAGAGAGAGAGAGAGAGAGAGAGAGAGAGAGAGAGAGAGAGAGAGAAATCATATACATATGCATACAAATATATCTGCAGATAAAACAATACGCTTGAAAGAATGAGAATCGGGACATGCTAAGACGTGTTTACCATTTATAGGTACGTATATATACAGCTGTAAAAGAAGGTTTGCTGTCGGTGCTTTCTGGAATTTTGCTAACAACAATACTTGTCAAAGAAGATTCTGTTCGAAATGCCAAACCTAAATAAAAGACCATTGCTGCAAACAGTGTCAGAACACTCTTTGTGTTATACCCAACCAAGGCAGTCGTAGAGTGTTTTACATTTGTCGGAATTCCGTCATCGTTCGATTAATTCATCGTTTGGATCCGTTTTGTAATCGGGCATCCGTGTTCCCAGAGCATAACTTTAAACTTCCAGCAGCACGCTATATAACGACGAATGATTATATAAAATTAATGTACATATTTACATAATTCTGTCAAAAGTATATTATTAAACAATTCGTTTCAAAAGAAGAAATCAATTTCGTGCCAGTAGTAACGGTAATCTAACGGTTAACGTTTTAAAACTATAGTGTTGGTAATATAATAGCACATCAAATAATAAATTATCACATATTGGAATAGATAAAATATGTTAGTGGTGAATGGGGGCAATATAATGACAATATGACTATGTTAAATTTTGGTGGTTGTTCAAAGGCGACAAGGGTATTTTACAATGGTGAATGTTGGGTCTGTATAGAGACAATAGATATTGGGCATGCTAGTGACAAGTACATACATTAGGGGTGATAATGTTGCAAATGGCTGACCTTAATAGGGCCAAAGTGTTACTGCGGGAAAAGGCCATAGCCATTGGCGCGATGGTAACGAACTTACACGCGGTACTAATCAACACGTAGTTTATCTTTAGAGCACACAACAGGATTCAAAGAAGCAGTGTACAGTCTGTCTATCAAAAGGCAATACAGTCTACAGGTACCCATTTTCTTTTGTTTCGTTTCTGTGGTCACATGTAATGATAAGTTATCAATTAAATTCTGACTTTTAGCTTGACAATATCTGCCAAGTAATTCACTTCGTCGCCGTTCTCTGGGGAAAGAAAGACTGGATGTGATGTATCTCTAGAGAAGACAATTAACGGAACTAATGATGCAGCAAATGTGTATACCACTGATGCAACTCTAATTTTTAATATGAGACCACAAGAGTCCTCCGCATACTCGTCCAATCGTTCTTCTTGACTTATCATTATACATTTATCGCCGTTTAATTGGACTGGGAGGATATTATTCACATCCATAACAATTTTTCTTGGTCAAACGGGTATGTTTACCCTCTGTGTGTTTGGCGAAAGAAGAAACTAAATGTTTTTGTTCAAGACCTCTGGCCATGGCCATCCCTCTTCGTCTTTGTTTTCAGGTTATGCTACCACGATATGCCCCAATTCCATTTACAAATAGTCTCCACCATTCAAAGAGAGACAAGAGTCTTCCATACTTTCCAATTGTTCAGCATGATTTCTCTCAATCTGTTAATTTCTATCGTTTTCTCGATTGGGCTTAGTTAAGTTCCACACGAATTCGGTGTCCGTTATATGTCGGAAAAGACCCTAGTCGCTGCTTTCGACTTTGCGTTAAATCATGGCTTCACATTGCGTTGTCTCCTGCATAATCTTCGTACGATATGCCGTTGCTGGTATAATACAATCCACTTCGCTGAACAGGGAATGCAGGCAATTATTGACCGGAGGTACTCTGGCTTTAGCAGGTAGAGTGGGATCGTCGACCATTTGGTTCTCCTTTTGACTTTCAAGTACAAGTACAAATAACAAGTACGATTCAGATTGATTTACTCTTCGGGCTAGATTTTGATATCTTACTCGCTGTAAGATGAATCTGACAAAGAGGCCATGGGACTAAACTATATCCACTGGGATTATTTCATCATCAGCATAATTGGTAGCATAACTCTGTACAACATTTTCCTTCATTGTTTTGCTTTAATGACAACAAACATATTAGTCTCGCACGGCTTTTCTTGTATTTATCTTTCTAGCTCTGTGGATTTAAATATCTCTTAAGAAATGTCTTCGTCGCCTTTTTCTGCCTTTTTCTTGCTTTGGCGTCATGGAAGCAGGAATGCCTTACTCACTAATGTCCTGAAAATGTATAGGAGTTTCTCGTCGACCCAAAATGTTTTTACCATTTTGAAAGAATACATTTCTGCCTGCTCTCAGGAATACTTCTTTCGGGTTTTGTTTGTGGATGATGACTTGTTAGAGAAATCATTTGCATTGCGTCAATGCGGTATCTTTCAAAGCGTGTATTACTCGTGTCACCATCGGTTTCAATCCAGGGGCCATATAACGAAATGCCAACTTTAGTATATCTACTAAACTATGTCATTTAATACCAATTGTTACACCATAAAAATACGAATTGCTGACGAACAAATAGAGGATGTACAAATTTGGGATATATGTGATAGGTGATTTCTACTTCCTGGTCATTAGTACTGACAGAATCAACTTTGAACGGAATGACACACAGTAACGGGGTGCGGATGTGTGTCCCACTACGTTGTACTCTACCACATCGAGTACACAAAGATCAACATCAATCCTTGGTTCAATTCAACCTGGGAACAAAATATCTTAAAATTCGGGTATCGCTGCAGACGCTTATGTCAGAGGAAACGTTTCCATCGGATAAGGTGATTTCTCACCACCCATTATCTCAAATTAAAGATTACAAGTGATGGACAACGTTTAGCCATCAGTACATTTTATGACTACGCGACAAGCCATTTCATGGTACTAGTTCGAGACACTTTGCGTGGCTTTGTGCAATATCATCAATCATGTGCACCAAATGTTGATCGAGGAAATAGCAGACTGCATTACTTATATCTCATACATGTCCAGTAGAGAATTGGTTTGTGCTGCTCCTTGTAATTGGTAATATCCAGGATCATTCGTATACAAGTTGTTATGATCTTTGCTTGATATTCACTGATATTTAGGACTTGAGTAGGATGAATCATTTCAACCGAAGCCACAAAACAATGTGATTCGGGTACATATGGATGACCTGAGGTAATTTGGCTGAGAAACAGCACCAAGTATTGTTTGGGAAATACATCCATGTAACTGGCACTTTTTAACGTTATTCATAATTCCAGAGTTTTGTCGGAGGGGTAATTGTAGGTCAGACGAGTGTATAAAACAGGATTGTTATTGTTTTGGTGGTGACTGTTGGGTACATGACTGACGTCGGGTGAAAGACTTCCGTTGTTAATGTTTCAGTATTTCAGGACAGGATTGGGGAGAAGGTGAGCAATGCAACAAATGGTCAACAAGTGTTTGTCTCCGTGTTGCAAACTCTAATTGGCAATTGCAGAACCAACGATATGGCAGAAAAAGAAGATTTGCGTTAATCACACGTTTTCCATATAACACCTACAAGGGATGCTTTTGTAGATATTGCAGAGAAGAAATGCTAGAAGGAGTGATCTATGTGGTGGTTGAGGCATTGTATTGATGGGCATGATGGTCACTTCTTTCAATTGCTGATGACTTGTGTTGATTAAAAACTTGGAGGACATCCTTTCCAACGTACCTTAACTTCTTTGACACGTCGTTTTCTCATTTTACGGATACCTCGATCAATAATGCTTTCTTTGCCGAATACACCTTATCTTCCTTTCTTGTCACTCGTTGTAAATACGGCAAGTAAAACGCTTTTTCACAACCCTTTCCCGTTCATGTTTTAGACAGCCGAATGACGGCCACACACTTTTCCAGGGAGACGAGACATTTTTGTCGTCCAGATGGGTAGGTTAGCATTGTAGAATGTATGTATGGTTTTGAAAATGCACACACAATCTCCCGGTGTCAACACTCCACCTATATGGGGACAACTACATTAGAGGACTCACTAAATATACGTTTAAAGATAGTTACTTCATTATTGGGAGTCTTCTTCGGGGTGGGGTGGGGCGGCACATCCGATGCTCCATTGGTAAGATTGGGTGTAAGGTTGGACCATATGCGGTAAGACATCGATGCACTTGAAGGTGTGTTGATGCGTAAAATATTTCAACATGAATTCTTTCAAGGTGCGTTGAAAATCATGCTGGCTTTGGCTTTGGGATATTTAGTAGTGCCAAAATGGATGTCTAGTATATTAGTTCGTTTTAGGAAGCTTGGTTCAGACATTCGGTGACTTTTAAGGTTTCCATCGTACAGCGTGAAGACCAAGTTATTTCAACATCAGTTAAAAGGCACGCAATCATTCAATGCTCGACTTGGAAGTAGATGGTTCGACCTCGGCAAGATCGGCTTGCTATTGATGTTCGATGCCCTCTACTTGGGTGCGATTGTTGGAAACGTTTTGTCAATTTGGTCATTTTAATGCTTACGTGGCTTATTCTTGTATCCATCGTTGCACGTGCTGTAAACGGTCACTTTTGAGTTAGGTTATGGCAGTATGATACTTGTAAACCCCTATGCATTAACTCTTAGGGGTTGTTAAATCCCACCTATCCAGCAAATACGTTACCGAGGTGCTTTAACCTCCTCCTTTTCGACCGTGTTGGATCCAATTTTCGTCATTGTGACGCAAAAAATGTAACTAGAGTAGAGCTTTCATTGAATATTGACGTTTCAAAAATTTGAAAGCCAAGGTTTTCTCGTGCATGAATCGTTTGCGCTACACTAAAGAACATTTTTTGGCAAGGGTGCAGGTTTTTCAATGGATATAAATTGCTCATTTTTGCCATTAAAATATTTTAGGTATTATCCTCAATGGCATGGCCAAGTAACTCATCGAAACTTTAAACGGTACATGTCCCACTTGTATTTTAATGAGCTTGGCTAGGTTTAAAGTCATTTTAGGAATTTCTGGGCTTTGTACCATCTAGTATTTCATTAGAAAATTGTGAGCCATCACAGTGGCTTAGCGATTGCAATATCTGTAAAATTCGATGTCCTCTTGATTTCACGCCTCATCGATGTTGTCTAAGATCTATCAGGCGAAATCAGTAAGCGTGTCCAGTCCCCGAAATATTTTTTGATACTACAGGACTCCTGCTAAATGAGGGCGATGCTTAAGATCGTTTCATGGATACATTTTTCGCATACCTGGTGAGTCACGCATAAATTAGGAATGCGAATGCCAGTTTCTTGCATGCATTAAAAATATAAAAATATGCAATTCCCTTTCGTATTGTTGTCTTCTTCCTTCTAATGTGGGATTTGGTATTTTGAATGATTTGGTGACAAATATGACATAGTTGTTTTCCTGGACAGACTTGAGCTTTCGTTATATTGGTACGATTGCCTTATCCACAATTAGGGCACATTTTCAGGAGTTGACAAGCACTTGAACATTACGTATTCAGATGAAGTTTGTAACAGATCAGGCTAATACACGTTTGCTGAGAAGCTACGAAATACACTCGGTTTTGTCCATCACCATGACAAGGTTTAGATGCCAAACATCCCTGACATTTCGAACCTCACTGCTTGTGTTACAACAGGAGTTCTGCTTCTCTTTATTGTTTAGCTCGGTTCGGTCGTTTAACAGTCTTCCTGGCCCATTTCCATTTTACCATGTCGTTTATGTTAGCATACATTCGTCCCACCACGATGTCACGGACTAAACACATATTGTCTTGACGGTTGTTAATTTGGTCAATGCTACGCTTAATGCTGCGAAGGTCGTTCACCAATAACACTTTTGTGCGTTGTCCGGACTCTTTGGGAAAAGAAACGTGGGTCATGTACTGTATCGCTGTTCCATCGGTCATGTAAAACTCGTCGTTGGACTGCTGTAAATGTTGAATCTTGTCGATTCCATGGGTAGGTGTCATCATTTATGATGACTTGCTAACGCGATCCAAACGGGGGACTTCAGACTGTCGCGATTAATGGAAAGTGTCAAGCGACTGTCTTATCTGGATTCACATT
Source organism: Unio pictorum (assembly GCA_030141615.1). NCBI lineage: Eukaryota > Metazoa > Mollusca > Bivalvia > Unionida > Unionidae > Unio > Unio pictorum. The sequence goes on from JARLTB010000269.1 coordinate 2,575,182, forward strand.
GACGTATCAGTGTGGTTAACAAAGAATCCCACACATCGGTGATGAACTCTTTTGCGTTTTCCACAGGGTACTTCGGACATTAAATCTTTACATTTCACTGTGTACGTGGATGTATGCCGAGGTTCTATATTTTATTGATGAACGATTATGGGTTTCTTGAATGTGATAGTATTTATTGGGTATTACTGAGGGTGAACATTTGTTTGGTGTAGTCTGGTTAGGTCTGGATTCTGCTTTACGCATGCTATTTTACAAATTGGAGGCTTGGATTATAGCCAAGACTTCAGCTACTGAGAGGTGATAGGTCACGTTTCTGCCTGTTACTTTCGTCTCCTTTCTCCAAGAAATGATGCGATCGTTTCATTTTGATAGCAAAAAGTCAAATTATTACACTTGAAATTGCATAGTCGCTTATATAAGTGTAATACTAATGTCTACCCTATATAAAAGGGCAGTGTCTTCTCTCCATGTATTCATTTAAATCTCAGTGCTACCAGTACGATATAAGTGAGAACACGAATCATACTTCTGATCAGATCTTTGCGAAGAAATCACTACGGTTGGTATATCATGAATAATAGGTGTGTGGACGGGATTAGATTCTTTGTCTCGAGAAGATCGTTTTCTTTTGCATCGTATTAATTATATAATGATACATTTCTTTCCGACTACATAACGCTTCCAAAATGTCTTGGAGAACGGTCACCGTTTGATTTTCATCAATTGCCTTCTCTACTAGACATTGCTTTATCTATGCTTCTTCATATTCATGTCGTTTCCATATTGTGCAACTTCAGTCTACTGTTGCAAACGTTTCGATAATTCTTTTTTATCTCTATGTTTACAATTTACAACGTGTACTAAGGAAGGACAATGAGGCGAAGATACTGGTATTGGAAAAAAGTCTTGTGAAGGAAAGAGAAAATCCAATAATTTCAATTAAAATCGGTCTCTTTTGGAAGTAGGATTGTGGTTGTTTCAGTGGCCGCTTATATGTCATCATTGCTGATTACCACGGCCTGTGCATCCCGATTCACCGTCTTCGTAGTTTCCGTCACATTCTAGCAATGTTGCATTGATTGAATGTGCACAGACGCTAGCGCTTTTATAGAGGGAATGTGACGTCACAGGCATCTATCTTTGGATTCGAAGACACACTCAGCAGTCGGACTGAAGTTTGTAACGCATCTTAGGATTGGTAGAGGAACTCAGTCAGTTTGGATCCGATTTTCCACCGCGGTTCATTTCAGTTGATTCACGTTTTTTCGTCACGCGATATTGGCTAACGGTTACCCTGCTATCGTCAATGATGTTTAATCGGGCTATCCCATGTACGTCAGACCATCATGGGCAATACTCGTGATCACATAGATGACGCTTTATAAAGGAATGATCTTTCTGAAGAAAGAAGAATCTTAATGTACCTTCCATAGGTGAGACGAAGTTTGAAGAAAAGAAGTGGATCCGTGCGATGCCATCTATGTTAACTGCATTTTGTTAAGAACAAACCAAAGGCCCTTTTCAGGGTCAACACATTGCTTAGAAAAGATTGACTCTCTTGTCTAAACAAACGTTCAGTCGATGTTTTGTGTGAAAAATTAATATTCATAAATAAACGTTGTTTAATGTGATTACTTTATGTTCAGGAATCTATGATTTTTATGATAGGTTTATGTTAATAAGTGTAATTTTGCGTCATATTTCAACTTCTCTGTCTATGTCTCTAACTCTATCTCTAGCCATGGAACATGAAAGGGACATTATATATACACATATAGGGACATTGTGGTAGAGACAAAAGAAACAAAAATAGTGATGGTGTGTTTGTTTGCGTATGTGTGTTAATCAATCTTTGTGCGTATGTATGTTTGTATGTGTATGTGTGCACGCGTTCGTTTGTGTATATGCCTATGTATTTGTTTTTCTATGTCTAAAAAGTAATATGTCCCACCGTGCCGGGAAATGTTATTTGTTGTACTAACTGTACGGGTTCTCGCCCCTCAAGACAATGTTTGTGTTTCTTGGTTAGTATCTCGCGGAAGTTTGTTCCCGACCAGCCAAGAGTTATAGCTTCTTATGCCCGATGTCACTGCTTGGCCCGATTGAGGTAAGTCACTTGCAACATTGTCGCCAATATCCAATACAGTGACATGACTCGTGTTCCATTCACCTTGGCACTAAACAAGTCCAATATTTTGACGCAATAGAGACGCAACAAACCCAAAGTTAAATTCCCCTAGTCGCCATAGTATGAACACGCAGATTTAACATTGAAGTCTCAAGGTCTTTTTATCGCTCCCATTAACTGTTTACATTAGACAAGTGACAAAAGTGAACTGTATGTGGAAAAAATCCTCCAATAAATTATCATAGTGCACTGTCTACTTTTCATACAAAAATGAGAATACGTTCAAGAAAAAACAGCCTCTGCAAATACTTACATTGATGTTGCCTCCGGATCTCCTTCTTTTATCTTTTAAATCGATTTTTTGTTCAGCTCGAGTTCTTGGATTTGATCTGTTATGCTAGAAAAAAGATCGATATAATCTAATTCATATTATCATTGTCCTTTTTCAGTAACCATTAATCTATTGATAACAATATGCATAATATTTTATGATTAGGTATTCCCACTTTCAAGCAACCACATATTTTAACAATTTTACACCTTTTGAAATCACCTTTTCTGTACAAGTAAATGACCTATATCGAATTATCTCAAGAAGTTGCTGATGCCATAAACGGCTACACGTGTATTGATTTTTAGATTGTTGACATCAACACAGCTTTTAGCTGCTCTCTGTACTCTGTATGCATGATATCGCTTATATTTAGTTTTATATGGCTTTGTGTCTCATACTTTCAATATGCATAAGATATTTTCTTGTAACATATATATATATATATATATATATATATATATATATATATATATATATATATATATATATACTGAACGGGGGACCTCGAGCGGCCGGTTGGTCTAAAGCTCTATTTGTTGCGTATCACTGCTATTACACCTCTGTCTGCGTGGGTTCGAGTCTCTGATTTGGCCATGTGGGTATGTGCGAAAGCTTGCCAGCTGCTTCTCGTGGGTTGATGGGTTTTTCCCGAGTTTTCCCGGGTTCTTTCTCCACCATTAATACAGGCGGCCATGTATAGCATATCGTGTGCTGACAATTGGCGTTAAACCCTAAAAGAACAAAAACAACAATAAGATATACACTTAACGATGTCGCGAGGAAAATGGAGAAAACTTTGTTTTTTGAGAATAAAACTGACTTTACCTGTTCAAATATTACCAATGTGTGCAAATGCCAACTACATGATTCCACTATGTATCAGACCGGTATATATATATATATATATATATATATATATATATATATATATATATATATATATATACATGATGGAGATACTAATTATAAATGTCGACATGGGTAGATATGAAGCTAGTCATCAGTCTAATTAAATGCTTATCTTAAAAGAGTTACATCAAAATAAATAATGGCATGAAACATGAAGACAGACAATAAACAAATCAAGAATAAATAATCTGCCGTTACAGTAGAAGTGAAAACACGAAGTCAAAAAGAGAAAGGTTTTGTTTGGAAGACTTCAATAATAAACCTTTTATATTTTTACAGCATCAGATACTGATCTAAAATAATATATGTGCGTGTGTCAGTTCGCGAATGATATATTCACAATTCGACGTATTATATTTCGATATTTGTATAAGTAAGTAGAAAACGCTCCTACTGAGAGTATATCCGATATAGGAAGTGTCTTTTACATTGGAACACTGGAGTTTGCTAACTAATTTGTTTTTTAATAGAGCTCATAAGTACAACTCTTTAATAAATTATCACGAATATTCACTTTATATAGACTTTAAAATTGTTTTTGCATCAGAGCGTTTTCGGAGGATTCCACAATTGAAACACTGAAAGGAAACAGCATCATAATGAGGAAACAACAGAACGTATGGGCAATATGGTATCCACATTTGTCTAAGAAAACATATTTAACCAACTGGAATAATTCGAATGAAAAATGATTTAACAACTCATTTGTATGTTCTTGCAATTAGTATTTCCAGAGATATGTTTGCCCAATTAATTTTAGTCCTACCAGCCATAACAGCTGCAATCGATGTAGCCCCGACACCAATTCATATTGGTAAATGATACCATTCGTATTCGCAATTCCCTCCACACCCAGGCCAACGGTTTCTGACTCGACCACTCAAGGCATTTAATCTGGGACAAAATATACGTGTTTATGCTGGCGGTTTACTTCAAGGTTTCATCTCACAGCTCTTGTTCTTCTCCAGAAATTGTCGCGTCTTTTTCCTTCAGGATGGATTATACCAACTCAGTTATTCTATTTATTATCGTCAACGACTGCTCATCAGGTTTGCCGTATGTGGAAGCAGATGCACAAAATTTCGTCACTTACAAATTGTATGCAATCATATAATGTTTTCCTTTGAAGAGATTTATGTCTCCGGCGTTAGCTTACGTGCTGCTACGTTTGCTAGAAAATAAACCCATTACATCATGGCTTTGTTAGCTCAACGATCGTTTTAGTTTTTGTTAAATAAATGTCATTCGGACAATTATTTCCTCGTTAAAAATCAGTATGGAGTTTCTTTCACCGGTAGGGTTACTGTTGGTTCAATATACTTGTCAGAGACGTTACCGAGGTGGACACTGGGTACCTCTTTATTGTTGCAGAAACAATGTGTTTTAAGGCCTGTCAGAGTACTCAGCTCACATGGCTATAAGCTTTGATTCGAAGATCACATCCATTTTGTGATAATACACAAGTGATGTGAAAATGTCCTATTTCTATTTGATCTTTTGCTAAATTATACTTTAGTGTATGTGATCATTTGTGAAAACCACATTGGTGAATGGAATATAATCGCAATCAATGCTGGCATAAGCAAACATGTTAGACCAGTCTTCATCGTTAACTTTCGTTACATTGTCATAACGTAGCTTTTCATAATCTATCATGTATATATATGACAAAGGCAAGATGTAGGCATCAAGGGTGGTTAAATATCGTTTAGAGTTGTTGGATCCTTCAAATTACATTTAACCCATGCGACCAATGATACTGATAGTGTATATTTTCGTCTTTACGGGACTTTGTAATGATTGAGAAAACGCTTTCGATTATTTATAAATATTATACTTTTTGGATATCCTCAACAAATGTAGTTAAGACGTACAAATACAATCCAAACTCGGGCATCCTTAAGAAGTGACGATAAAGTCTACCAAGGAATGAAAATACGTTGCCTAGTTGAATCATATAACGTAGAATGATTCAATGAATATACTATGCATATTGGTGAATTTATAGCTGATAGCACACTGGCATCACTGTCATACTCATTTATTTTCGCATATTATCACATCGTCAACGTAATGTGTATATAAATTTGCCGACACGCTCATTGGATCTCGTCATCGGTGTGCTCTTGTATATACGTCACCGACTAACTTCAATGAAAGCATGCTGGTAACGTTTTCGGGTCCATGATGCTGTGGGTAAAAATCATCTGACAGATCAATCAGTCTATGACAGATTAACGCTTCCACATCGATGACTGTTGGCATTGTGTTATCGATGGAACTGACTCTTCGAGCATTTCGAACCGATCCACATATGTGTGGACCCTTTGCTGTTACAAGGCACGCATTTGATCCATGTACATATGGAAGAGTTTGACTTCTCAAATTCGCGTCTAATACATGTTTTGGTAAAGCTGATTCCATGTATATGTGCCTTAGGATCAAACTCTATAGGCAGAACATTCTCCCGTGGAGAAGAATATTCTCTCTCCTTCGGGGGATAAATTATCATCCAGAGTTCCAGCCTCGGTTGATTTTGCGGAACGTTGTTAACGAGCGTAGCTTGGCTAGTTATTCATCAATGTTTTTTTTTGTTTAAAATAAGCTGTTCATGCCTATCCAGTCAAAGGAAATTGTGTTAACATTTTTGTTTCATGTAACTTTCGAAAAATCTATTTAGGCCATTCCGTGTCTAGTCTACATGCGCTTGTTTCCATAGGTAATTCATACGTTACTATTCATTATTCCTAGATGACGGTCCCTTGAGCACGAAACGCATGGCAAACATTGTTGACAAAGTCAATTTGTACTAAGGTGGCTGTCCATCTGTAAGATTAGCAATTGTCTTTTCGAGTGTACTTGTAACGTTTTCGACTATCTCATTTTCTTCACTGATATCTACAAATTCGCCACTGGTTGCTTATTTTCTTGTAATCGTACGATCCCCTCAGGCTAGCGCTAGATGGTCGTCGCAACTACCTTTGTGGCTTGATTTATATCAATGACACCTTTGGCTGTCTTTTGTTGTGACCAAGTAATGTTTCTGTTCCAATCAAGGTTTCAGCCCGTTCTCGATTAGGAGCACACACATATTTTTAAAGCCGTTGCTTTGTTTTCGCATGTAGTCTGCCATATATGTAATCTCGAAGTAGTTCCGATATTTCTTGGGCATCTTTTAGGGATAGGTCAGCACTCATAGCTGCAACAGTCAATTTATTTGTGGTTAAAGCATTGCATATATTCATCGTGGTTCTTAAATTTTGAGACACACGTGTATCTAAATGTCGCAATAAGTTTCCTTGTTAGAACATATGTTTGTCTGATCTGAAATCAGGACTCTGCTTGAGTATAAATATGTTCTAGAGTAATCCCCTTATCCTTATGTGCATTTCCAGAGCAGCCGGAAGTGGGGCTTTGTTTTCTACCACCACAAGGGTGATACGTACCCAAATACAGTCGAATACAATTTGGACAGCATTCGCATGAATTTGTCAATTATCGTTCCAGATCGCCGATCCCTAAATTGGCAGAATTTTGGTACTTGTTGGTATCTGATTGTATTGCAAGAAATATACATATAATTGTGCTCATCATCATTATAATCTTGCCGTAGCTTGGCTTGAACGAGTGGTAGTAATACTCGTACATGATCATATTAGTTTACTTAAAAGCTCAACTTGTGAAGTTTTTTTGTTCTTGTATACTGTCAAAGTTTACATGAATTCTTTCTCCCACATTTTCCATGGTTTGTGCTGAATACAGCATTGTTTATCTTCTTACATAAATCATTTTTATATCTATTGATCTGAATATAAGGTGCCATACACGTGCGATATCGGAATTTCAGCACCTGATGAATTCGCGATAACCGCAGTCCGAACCGCAACTTCTTATATACGAAGAGAACATAGTAAAGAACAATTGACTTCCGGAAATATGGCCGCCATCGCTTAACTGCTCGAGATAGGTTCTTCCGATTTTCTGCTATATTTATGACATTTGTGCTTGTTCTCTATCATCGTCTAAATTATTGTGTTTCATCATGCATTGGCTGTTCCGTTCGTATGTGTTAATTCATCTCCTTGTTTTGGAAACGAGAACAATTAGAATTATTCTCAGCTGTTTTGTCCCAATGTTAAGACGTCATTTGTTTTTGAATAAACCGCCGTCACGTGACCGCTTACAATACGATGGACCCTCATTAATTGGATTAAATGACCACACCTTGGTTCTAGATACTACACTGTGCTCAAAACTAAACGAACTGGGAATACATTCATTATTTCTTAAATGTAAACGGAAGCGAAAAAAGAAACGTTCTTTCAAGGCTGGCCGGCATAAAACAGGAAAAATAATTCCAGTTATCTCCCTTTCGCCCGTAACAGATAAACAACTTAAAAATTCTGCCAATAATTTTAATAACCTGGTTCTAATTCCTCTTAAATCGTCAACTGTTGTGTCAATTGTCCCAGGAATACCACTATGTATTGTATTATTCAAAGTTCAATCAGTAGGATCACCGGAAAAGCGCACAGAAATTATTAATTTTATCTACGACCAGAATATTGACTTCTTCTTCCTGACAGAAACTTGGTTACAGTCCGCTGGTGATGAATGTAAGTGTGCGGAATTAACACCCAGCGATTACTCCATCAAGTCGTTTCCCCGCAACTCTTGCGGAGGTGGAATTGCTGTAATTACAAAGAATTTCATGATCAAATGCCTTAAGTACAACACAACCTTCCGCTTCTGCCACGCATCGTTTGAACTTGTCCAAACAACGCTCACACTGGAACAAAGATCAGTCCATTTTTTTCTGTCTATACCACACTCCTCCTAGTAGAAAAAACAAGCTGACTGAATCTCTCCTTTTGGAGCAGTTTCCAAATCATCTAGAGTATGGAAATTTGATAGGTGGCAACCTAATTATTCTTGGAGATTTCAACTTTCACTCTGACTGTCCTGGTCAACCATACATGTAAAAACTCCTAGAGTACATTCATGTTTTCAATCTTACACAAACAGTTAACCAACCTACCCATAAACGTGGTCACATTTTAGACTGGTTTCTTTATATACCTGATGATAATATTCTGCAATCCACCCTTGTATCCCACGAACTTGCATCGGATCACCTCTGCATTGAATGCCATCTCGACGTATCAGTCCCTAACCCTTCACCTTTATTTGCTACTAAGAGAAACCTCCGTATGATACATAGAACAAAGAAAACTTAACAACTTTCTTATAACAGCGGAACAACTTGATAACTGTCTGCGTTCATTGCTTGAAAAACATGCCCCAGCCACCAAATGCGGAGTATCAATAAAAAAGTGTTCTCCATGGTATGGCAGTGTTAGGGGCCAGCTTCGCACTGCTAAAAGACATCGCCGAAAAGCAGAGAGGCTTTGGCTTTCCACCAGACTCACTATTCATAAACAAATCTACGAAGCCGCTAAGAAGAACGTCACAAACGTAGTCCATTTAGCCAAATCATCCCACTACAGTACTAAGATCACGGAGAGTTGCAGCTGCAAAGAGCTCTTCGAGATAACTAACAAACTAATGTCAAAGAACAAATGTACACCACTTCCAACAACCTTCTATCTACCAGACCAATTTGCAAATTTCTTCGATGACAAAGTACAAAGCATTAGAGATTCTCTTGACAGCACAATTTCAACTGGTTCGTCACCATACAGTTATGATGCTGAATTTCAGCGACAAACCTGAGGTGCGTTTGAACCTGTTTCTATTGATTTAGTACGGACAATTGTGATGAAAAGTGCACCAAAGTCTTGTGAACTTGATCCAATTACGACATCACTGCTGCTTGAGTACTTAGACCCAATATTGCCTTCACTAACTGATGTTATTAATATCTGTCTCTCATCAGGGGAATTCCCATCATTTTTCAAAACTGCCATCGTAAAGCCACTGCTGAAGAAACCAACACTGGACCATAACGATTTAAAGAAATACCGCCCCGTCTCTAATCTCCCATTCATATAAAAAAAATCTTAGAAAATGTTGTTCTAACTCAACTTGTATCTCATTTTAATTCAAAGTCGTTTTAGCAATGTACAGTCTGCATATCTCCCTTGCCACAGTACGGAAACTACTCTTCTGAAACTACTCTTCTACTCTTCACTACTCTTTAGTGACATTCTCTCTGTTTTGGATAGTGGAAAGATTACAGTCCTCACTCTCTTGGATTTATCTGCAGCTTTTGACATGTATTTGACATTCTGAATATAGCCTTACAGTGGTTCAAGTCCTACTCAGTTAACAGGACTCAACTTATATCTGCAAATGGATTACACTCCAGCCCAATTGACGTATGTTGTAGTGTTCCACATGGATCTTTTCTTGGACCTGCTCTTTTTATTCTGTATAATCAGCCGCTCTCAAGTGTCATAGATCATCACCCAGTGTTCCACCAATTGTATGCTGATGACACCCAAATATACAAGTCTAATCACCCAACTGAAGTAGATGCTACCAACCATGGAGTAGAGAAGTGTATTTCTGATGTGAATTCATGGATGACATGTAACAAGCTGCAGACGAATGATGAAAAAAAAGAGGCTATTCTGATCACAACACAACGACTTTCTCATTCACGTCCTTTACCTCAGACAATAAATATCAGCAACACCAACATTAAATTCTCACAGTCAGTACGAAATCTAGGCGTTAATCTAGACAGTACTCTCACATTGCACCAACATGTCATGAACATATGCAGGGCTGCATATCTTGAGCTGAGACGCATCAGTTCCTATTCGTAAATATATTTCAGTTGATGCCACTAAAACACTTGTGTGTTCATTATTACTTTCAAGACTGGACTGTTGTAACTCATTTCTGACTGGTTCGTCACAATATTAACTCCAGAAACTTTAAAACGTTCAAAACACAACTGCACGGATCATCTTTAGAGTACCTCGATCCGAGCACACCTCACCACTGCTCTGTACCCTACATTGCCTATCAATTTGATACAGAATCAAACACAAAATTTGTTCTCTATGATATGTTTCAATGACAGACTCAAGTCCAACATACCTATCCAGCCTCACCCATGTGTATACACCAGATAGATCCTTACGCTCTTCTTCTGATAATCGTATACTCATTGTTCCCAAGGTGAAAACAAAGTCATTTGGACAACTTTCGTTTGCACACCAGGGCCCGGCCACGTGGCACGAATTGTCCATTGAAATTAGACACAAAGACACAGTGGTCCCTTTTAAGCGTGCTCTTAGGACTCACCTGTTTCGACTGCAGGGACAAACTTAGCGACCAAATCATGTTTTGCAGCTTATATGTTTTCAGCATGTTTTTATGTTTTCCAATTTCATTGTTTTTGTCATTTGTTGTTCTGTACTATAGTCATATCATTATTGATGGTGTAAAGCGCTTCGAGCTTCGTAAGATTATGCGCTGTACAAAGTCCTCATTATTATTATTATTAGTAAAGCTTGGGGGTGCAGATTTGGAACAAGCTTTGTAGATTTAACGAACATGCCGTCAGTATATTTAAGATACATACACTGGCTTGGCATAAACAATTCGCTGGTAATGAACATTGCATTAGGTGCCAGTGGAGATGTCGCAATGAAGCTAGTACGTGTATTTGAAATCGGCTGGGAAGAAGTGTCCATGGTTGTTGCATTTATCTAAGTCAAGGATGTTTTTATATCAACCTGTCCGGTGTATATAGTGTCCTAATAAACCAATGCAAACTCACATAATGACATGTACGTGGGCTATTCGTGCGAGCTTACCTTTGACTCTATATTGACATCTAATCGTAGATACAACTTTCTGGAAACAAATATTATTAGAGAATATTTCTAAATAAGACTGTTCTGTCGACAACAGTACATGCCAAGCCATTCACCGTGATGAAGAAGTAAAAGGGTCGGGATTGAACACGTGTATGACGTTGTAATACATATATGCGAGCAACAATATGTTAGTATGCACATAAAGTTTTTTCTTTATCTGAAGAATATTCATTTTAATCCCCATGGGGGCGATGTGGGGCCATTTTAAATGAGGAACAATATCATTGCGACCTTGATTGGCCAATCCTAATTAGGATCACAATCACAAACCTTCAATATACATCCACTCAATCAGACGGTTAAAAATGTTGATATACCTACTCGACCCGATGAGTTCAAAACAATTCAGACTTTTTTAGAGTTATCACTCTAACCCTTTACATACATACATACATACATACATACATACATACATACATACATACATACATACATACATACATACATACATACATACATACATACTTCTCACTAAGGAATGTTAATAAAGGCATAACGTCCTACTTTCATCAGACGCTGTAATTTGGTATTGGTCCATGAGTAACTAATCTCTTAAATGTACTGAGCTCTGTGCTCGTATTGTTATTGGGGAAACCAGGCTCGTTTAATTCATAAGAATCAATACAATTAAACTAGATACTTGTCAAAACATGAGCAATTCATAGGAGTTATTCATTTCTTGTCTCAATCTATGCCTGCTAAATGAATCACCGTGAGTTGAAAACAAGAAAACAATATTTTACCTACACACGAAATAAACCCACCAATAAGTATGTGTAAAGTCTAATTTACTTTAGCAGTTATCGCTCCCTGTTTCATGAAATATTTGCCTAATAATAAACACATCTTCACAAAGGATATGCTATAATTTATTTTGTTCTGCTCGGGAACATAGATAAATGTAAAACAATTAATGTTGATGCTATTTTGGAACAAATATTTTACGTACCTGACAATCCAATTGTGTTGACGTACAATGGCGTTTCCAGATATTGATAAGTACGTCTTTGTATTATCAACACTAGTTTGCCAAATTAAATTTTTCTTTTGTTTAGACCTGTCGCTTGAATAGATTTCTTTCTATAGCTCGTATTGGGAACCGCTAGTTCGAGAACATAGTTTAAAGGTAACAATCCCTTAAATGTATACATGTAGACTCAAAATGGATCTGATTAAAGTATCGATGATTTTCTTAATGATAATGACAGCTATAGTTTAAGTATCTAGTTTGCTTATTATTCAACTTATTTCGGACCACATGACTTTGCATTGTCACAGCAGAGCGGTACATGTATTGTAAACAGACGCGTATAAATGTACAGAAGATCAAATTCACATATGTATTGCACAGGTGAACGGTTATATATTCAAAGCATAGCGGTAACTTAAAGTATGAGTAACATAGCTTTTTAACTTAGTTTATAATGGTTCAATCCAAAAAAAATGAGTTATGGATTCAGAATATATTTTATAAATTATTTCTGCCAATGCAATTGATGACGTCTAATTACCTTTTACTAATTAACATAATGTAATATAGATACTCTTATAAAAACTAATTGGGGGCGTCGAGTGGCCGGGTGGTCTAAAGCGCTCACCGTTACGGATTAATGGCATATCACATCTGTGTGGCTTTGAGTCTCGGGTTCGGCCAATGTGGGAATGTGAGAATGCTTGCCTCTAGCTTCTCGTGGGTCTGAGGTTCTTGCTGGGGTTTTCCAGGGTTCGTGTTGCACCATTTAAACTGGTCCACCAAGTATAGCCCATACTGTGCTGATTTGTGTAGTTGTTGTTGTTGCTGATGCAGGGTTTAACGCCATTTTCTGCAATAGATAGGGCATACATGGTGGCTAGTGAAACTCGTGGAAAGAGAATCCTGGAAAACACCCAGAAGAACCACCGTCCTACGAGAAGCTATTTGCAGGCTTCCTCACGTATCCAAGTTAACCGAGCCTTCGACTCAACCCACGCAAACAGAGGTGGTGAAGATGGTAGTGATCCGGAACGGTGAGCGTTTCAGACCACTCGGACACTCATATTTCTCCCATCTTGTGCTGCAAATCGCGTTAAACCCTACAACAATATCAACAATAACTATCTACATTGTATATATGTTCATATTAAGCATATGGACAGAAAAAATTAGCAATGACCAAATGGGTACTTAAACCTTACACAATAAAATCGAGAGAGAGAGAGAGAGAGAAAAACGGTGAGCAGTGAGATATAGACATATATATTAAATCTCCGCTGCTTACATGTTTCTGAGAAACATTCCGTGCCATGCTGCATTCAAAACCTATATATATATATATATATATATATATATATATATATATATATATATATATATATATGTGTATGTGTATATATATATATATATATATATGTATGTATGTATATAAATATATATATTCCTATATATATATATATATATATATATATATATATATATATATATATATATATATATATATATGTATGTATTGATGGTACGCATGCTTGCATATATGCGTATGTATGTATGTATGTATGTATGTATGTATTTATGTATGTATGTATGTATGTATGTATGTATGTATGTATGTATGTATGTATGTATGTATGTATGTATGTATGTATGTATGTATGACTGACTGATTGACTGTCTGACTGACGTTATTTAATTCCTCTTCAAAATATATTTTATTCAGTTAATGTTCCGTAAATACAGAAACGTTAGGAACATAGGTTGTCATTAAAGGACTTATGAGTACACTATCTAGCAACACAAGTATAGAGAACGTAATATCAAAACACATGCGTGACAGAATTCATTGCAAACGAGTTATATACGCAGCATAGCATAAGAGAGGAAAAATAAATGAATTAGAATTAGTACATTCGACTGAAACGATTTAAATTGATTATCATGTCCTCTCTCACTTAGAACACATGTGAGTTATTTATTAGACAGAAATGAAATGGGTATGTTTCTTTAATTTACTGAACAAGCATACTATGAGATATTGTTTTCTAGTTCATTTGCTCTTCTGTAAAGTCTATCTATTTCATCAGCCACCACAAACATGAATGCCTGCCATGATTGGTCATCTATTGAATCAAAGATGTCCACTATCTTGCCCGAAAGAATATGAATTAGTGTGTCATTGTCCTGACATAAGTGCCAGTGCTAGACAAAGATGTATATTGCGTATATTATTGTTTCAAACATAGTGTTTCTCTCGTCGTTTAGGGATTGGCAGTAGAGTAACATATGTCAATCTCTTGCCGAGTTTACAGTTATATTCATTCTCTGTTGCAACGGAACACATAATTAAATAAGCAATGTTAGCGAAAGTCCAAGGTTTATGAGGAAAACATTTAACAAGTTTCCAAACTGCAAGTGGGTGACGATTAGTATGGACACTTGCATAATGTAAAAGTTCACGTTTCATTTCAGGTTTAGATCTCCACAATGATTCATCGCAGCAGTGAACTGCCATTTCAATATTTATCGACCAGACTGGTTTCGGGGTAGAAGATAGGGTGTTTACGTATAGGTGAACAAAAACCGCCAAGTTGGTAATTCAAATGAACACGATATATATCTTTAACAAAACCAAAACTCTCGCTCTCATATATCAGGAAGTCAAGGATTCTTCTTCTGTTTAATATAATTTTACATACAAATGAACCTTTAGACCTGCAGATTTTATTGAAGAAACCTAATTTGATTTTATCCACATAACCCTCAATGGTCCACAATCCAAGACTGATAATTGTTGTTTCTGTACAAGAGCGGCGATCAAGACATATAATTCTTCTTGCCGCTTTTCTTTGACATACTTCTGTGATCGTATACATTTGACTGGCACAAGTTGGACCACAATGCGCATCCGAATTCATTGCAGGAAGTACTATTTTTGACTATATTGTAGCACAATTTAATTTCATTCGTTCCAATTCCAAACCAAGCGATGGAATAAAATACTGACCTACCTTTATCGCAAGCATGTTTTAATACAGTAGAATAAGACATATATGTGGTTCTACAAGAAATTTTAGGAATCATTTTATCTCCGAGTATGAACATGGAATTTGTTATGATTTTTTTTCTTCGAAAATATGACAAAATTGCACTAATCAGCATTGTCGCGGAATTTACACTTCGATGCATATTCATTGAGGGTGCGAAGTAAAATACACATACCATTAAATGACGAAGATACCAAGGACGTGTCATCTGCTAGTAAAACACATGGAATACTCAGAGTGCCAACTTGTATTCCAGATTATGTTGATTCCAGCAAGGATATTATGTCATTAATCATGACTAAGAATAGTCATGCCGATAGCGTTCTTCCTTGCCCTACCCCTTGATTAACAGCGGATGGTTTCGAATGATGCACGTTGAGCAGAACATGAGTCCTAACGAAACCGATTTTGTCGCTGAAAAGAATTAGCATTTTTAACAATACTTTTTCAAATACTTTCTGAAATACGGTAACGATTGAGATGTCTTTATAGTTATTCATGTCTTTAAAGATAGGTATACCATTTACAATTTTGAACTAGTCAGGGTAAGTTTCCAAGGAAATTATGTTATTGTACGCTTTGCACAAAATATAACTAATCGATTGATAGACACACATTACATGTATGTATGTATGTATGTATGTATGTATGTATGTATGTATGTATGTATGTATGTATGTATGTATGTATGTATGTATGTATGTATGTATGTATGTATGTATGTATGTATGTATGTATGTATGTATGTATGTATGCATGCATGCATGCATGCATGCATGCATGAATGCATGCATGTATGTATGTATTGTGGAAAGATGGCCACTATATATTAACTGCTTGACGCAGTTCGTCCATTTTTGAGATATTTTCATGATGTATGTGCTTGTTTTCTATCTTCGTCTACATCATTGTTGTCATCATGCATTGGCTGTTCATGTGTTTCTTCATCTCCTTGATTTGAAAACGAGTACAATTATAATTTGTCTCAGCTGTTTTGTTCTACTGTTAAGACGTCCTTTGTTTTTGAATAAACCGCCATCACCTGATCGCCACTCAAATCGCTTACGCTATAATGGACCCTTATTAGTTGAATTAAATAACAACACCTTGGCTCTTCATACTACATTGTGCACAAGACTAAACGAACTGGGACTACATTCATCATTACTTAAATGTAAACGGAAGCGAGAAAAGAAACGTTGTTTCAAAGCTGACTGATGTAGAACAGGAATAAGAATTCCAGTTATCTCCGTTTTGCCCTTAACAGATTAACAGTTTAAAAATTGGGCCGTTATTTTTTATAACTTGGTGCAAATTTGTCTTAAATCGTAAACCGTTGTGTCAACTGTCTCAGACATACCACTACGTATTCCATTATTTAACACCCATTTTAGTAGGATCACGTGAATTTCGCACATACCATTTGATATTATTAACGTCTTCTTCCTGACAGAAACATGGCTAAACACATCAGTCTACAAGCCCATGTGGCCGGAGCTGGAATTGCTGTCATCACAAACATTTCCATTATACAATGTCTTAAGTACAATGTCTTAAATACAACACAACCATCCATTTCTGACACACGTCATTTGAACTAGTTGAAACAACAATCAGACTGGAACAAAGGTCAGTCCATTTTTTCTGTCTCTACCTCCCTCCTTGTAGCAGAAAACAACAAGCTGACTGAATCTCTCTTCATCGAGCAGTTTCTGAATTGTCTGGGGTATGGAAATTTGATAGGTGGTAATCTAATTATTCCTGGAAATTTCAACTGTCACTTTGACTGTTCTGGAAACCCATACACGACAAAACTCATAGATTCCATTAATTTCTTCAAGTTTAAAATCCCACCCATAAACTTGGTCACATTTTAGACTGGTTTCTGCATAGACCTGATGATAATATTCTGCATCAACCCTAGTATCCTAGCATCAGATCACCTCGGCATTATATGCCATCTCGACGTATCAGTCCCTAATCCCCCACCTTTATTGATACTAATATAAACATCCGTATAATAAATATAACCATATTAATGCATGACATCTAAGAAAATTTATCAACTTACATCCTACAGGAGAACAACTCGATAAAAGACTGCGTTCATTGCTTGAAAAACATGCCTCAGCCACCAAATGCAGAGTATGAATAAAAGAGTGGTCTCAATGGTATCGCAGAGAATGAAATCGCTATGAAAAACGTCACAAACATAGTTATTTTAGCCAAATTATCCCACTACAGTACTAAGATCACGGAGAGTTCCAGCCGTGAATAGCTCTTCGAGATAACAAACAAACTACTGTAAAGGAACAAACGTACACCTCTTCAAACTTCCTTCTCTATAGTAGACCTTCCGGACATATTTGCAAATTTTTTCCATGACAAAGTACAAACCATTACATGTTCGCTTGACAACACAATTTCAATTTACTCGTCACTATACAGTTATGATACAAAATTTCATCGACAATCATAACGAGCATTTGAAACTGTCTCAATGAATTTAGTACGGACAATCGTGATGAAGAGTACATCAAAGTCATGTAAACTTAATCCAACTTTAATATCACCACTGCTTGATTGCTTAGACCCAATAATGCCACCAGTAACTGATGTTATTAACATCTGTCTTCAAAGGGGGAATGCCCATCATTTTTCAAAACTGCCATCGTAAAGCCTCTGCTGAAGAAACCAACAATTGACCATTAATATTTAAAGAAACTCCGCCAAGTTTCTAATCTTCCGTTCATATAAACAAATCTTAGAAAAGGTTGTTCTAATCCAATATGTAGTTCATTTAAATTCAAACAGTTTTTTTAGCAATGTACATTCTGTATATCGCCCTTGCCACGGTACTGAAACTACTCTTCTGAAAGCATTTAATGACATTATCTCTGCTTTGGATAGTGCAAAGATTACAGCCCTCACCCTGTTTGATTTGTCTGCAGCATTTGACACAATAGACCATGATCTATTACATCACCGTCTCCCAAAGGTATTAGGCATTCAGAATACAGCCTTACAGTTGTTCAAGTCTTACTTAGTCAACAATACACAGATTGTATTTACAAATGGAATAAACTCCAGCATAATTGGTCTATGTTGTGGTGTTCCACCGGGGTCTTTTCTTGGACGTGTTATCATCATTATATACACACAGCCGCTTTCAAGTGTCACAGATCATCACGAAGTGTTTCACGAATTGTGCGCTGATGACACCCAAATATACAAGTCTAGCCACCCAAATGAAGTTGATGCTACCATTCATGGAGTAGAGAAGTGTATTTCTGATGTGAAATAATGGATGACATGTAAGAAGCTCCAGATGAATGATGATAAAACTGAGGTCATTCGGATCCCAAAACAAAGACTTTCCCATTCACATACATTACCTCAGGCAATAAATATCAGCAACACCAACATTCAATTCACACATTCAGTACGAAACCTAGGTGCTACTCTAGACAGTAATCACACATTTCTCCAAAATGTCATGTCGCAAATATCTTTAAGTTGATGCCACTAAAACACTTGTGTATTCATTAGTAATTTCAAGACTTGACTAGTGTAACTCAATTCTGTATGATTCGACACAATATCTACTCCAGTAACTTCAAAAAGTTCAAAATACAGCTGCTCCGATAATCTTTAAAGTACCTCGATCAGAGCACACCTCACCACTGCTATGTGCCTATCCATTCGATACAGAATCAAAGACAAAATCTGTTCTCTGTGCTACATTTCACTGACAGAGTCGAGATCGACATATCTTTCCTTCCTCACCTATGTGTACACACCAGCAAGATACTCACGCTCTGACAATCGTATACTCAATGTTCCCACTATGAAAACGAAGTCATATTGACAACGTAGTTTTGCATACCAGGGACTGGCAATGTGGAACGAATTGCCCATTGAACATAGACACAACGACACAGTGGTCCCTTTTAATAGTACTCTTAAAACTCACCTTGTTCGTCTGCAGGAACGATCTTACAGACCTAGCAATCTTACGTACCTTAATTGTTTTCAGCTTGTTTTATATTTTCCAATTCAATGGTTTTTGTTTTATGCTTTTCTGTATTGTAATCATATTATAGATGCTGTAACGCGCTTAGAGTTTTTTAAATTTAGGCGCTATACAAAGTACTCATTATTATCATTATTATTATTATTATTATTATTATTATTATTATTATTATTATTATTATTATCATTATTATTATTATTATTATTATTATTATAATTATTATTATTAAGTATGTGTTTGGTGTGTATGTGTGTGTGCGTGCGTGCATGCTAGTATGCATGCATGTATGTATGTATATATGTATGTATGTATGTATGTATGTATGTATGTATGTATGTATGTATGTATGTATGTATGTATGTATGTATGTATGTATGTATGTATGTATGTATGTATGTATGTATGTATGTATGCTGCATGCATGCATGCATGCATGTATGTATGTATGTATGTATGTATGTATGTATGTATGTATGTATGTATGTATGTATGTATGTATGTATGTATGTATGTATGTATGTGTGTATGTGTGTGTGTGTGTGTGTTTGTGTGTGTCTGAATGTATGTATGTATGTATGTATGTATGTATGTATGTATGTATGTATGTATGTATGTATGTATGTATGTATGTATGTATGTATGTATGTATGTATGTATGTATGTATGTGTTGTATGTATGTGTTGTATGTGTTGTATGTATGTATGTATGTATGTATGTATGTATGTATGTATGTATGTATGTATGTATGTATGTATGTATGTATGTATGTATGTATGTATGTATGTATGTATGTATGTATGTATGTATGTACTTAAGAGGTAAGGGGACCCAGAGTCGCAGTGTGGTCTAAAGCGCTCCTGGTTATGTATCACTAATCTCACCTCTGTCTGCGTGGGTTCGAGTCTCAGATTTGGCCAATGTGGGATAGATCTAGTATCTTCCCGTGGGTCGGTGGTTGTTTCTGCGGGGTTTCGCGGCATTTTCATCCATCAGTAATACTAAAAAATAGCGTTAAACTCTAAAACAACGACATCAACCTATGTAGAAGGTGATCGACATAATATTCGTGAAACTTTTGACTTCTGCCACTGATTGTCTAAAAATAACGACCTAATAGAACATAACTCCAGAATATTCACAACTGCTAATTTTAAACATGGTGTGACGCTCTAGAATTAACTAGATTTCAACATGTGTACGTTACACCCTTAGGCTATATTCTTGCGCCGTCAAAATGTATGAAGGTGTCCATTCAGTTAATTGAAATAGTCATAAACTACTGACGCGCGCCTTATTTTTGCCTTATAGTTATGTAACATTGTTCACAGGTAAGTGGTGAATTCTTTATTCGGAACAAGGAAGCATCAAAGAGGGTCGTAAATAATCCCTGATGACATTATGTCAGCCAGAATCCAGACTTTTCCTTTAAAAAATGTCATTCAGACAATGGTTTCTTTGTTAAACATCAGTATGGTGTTTCGTTCACCGGTCGGGTTACTATTGGTTCAATATAGGTGTCAGAGACTTTACCGTGATGGACATGGAACACATTTTTATTGTTGCAGAAACAATGTGTTATAAGGCCTGCAGGCGTAGTCAGCTGACAGGGCTATATGCTATGATTCCAAAATCACATCGATTTAGTGTTAACACACAAGTGATGTCAAAAAGTTCGTTTTCTATTTGAACTTTTACTAAAGAATAATTTAGTGAATGCGAGAATTTGTGATCGCCACGTTGGCGAATGGAATATACTCGCAAACAATGTTGGCACAACCAAACATGTGAGACAAGTCTTCATCGTTAACTTTCATTAAATTGGTATAACATTAGCTGCTCATCATCCATCATGTATATGTATGATAAGGTGATAGATAGGCATCATGTATGGTTATACTTGCTTTTAGATGTTGGATCCTTCAAAGTAATTGTATCCCATGCAAACAATGATACTGATAGTGTATATTTTCGTCTGTACGGATGTTTTTATTGATTGAGAAAACTCTTTTGATTATTTATCAATATTATACTTGTACATATCCTCGACAAATCTGGTTAAGTCGTACAAATACAATCCCATTTCGGGCACCCTTAAAAAGTGACGACGACGTCTAGCAAGGTCTACATAAGTTGCATGTTTGATAAACTTTCTTCATATGCCTCGTTGAATAACAAAACGTAGAGTGATTCAGTTAATTTACTATGCATATTGGTGAGGGTATAGCTGAAAACACATTGGCATCCTTGCCATATATATTTATTTTCGCATAATATCACATCGTCAACGTAATGTGTATAACGACTGTTGACACGCTCATTGGATCTCGTCATCGGTGTGCTCGTTCATATACGTCACCAATTTACGTCAATGAAGGCATGCTGGTAACGTGTCCGGATCCATGATGTTGCACGTAATCAACCCTCTGACAGATAAACGTTTTCCTATCGATGACTGTTGGAGTTTTGTTATCGATTGAACTGACAGTTCGAGCATTTCAAACCGATCCACATATATTTGGACCCTATGCTGTTACAATGCACGCATTTGAACCATGTGCATATGGAAGACTTTGACTTCACAATTTTGCGTCTTTCACATGTTTCATATATTAGAGCAATCTGAATCAAAAATATATTTTTGTCTTTCTTCAGTTAGATTAATAATCTCAAAATGCTTACAAAGTATTTTTCATATATTTGTTTTTTAAAACCGAGTTAATTTGATTCCGCGTGACTCGTAAACTAGCACCAGTATTGTTTGTTCTTGATAACCAAATACCCCATACGAGAAACTTCAAACCGATCCACATATATGGGGACCCTATGCTGTTACAATGCACGCATTTCATCCATGTGCATATGGAAGACTTTGACTTCTGATTCCACGTTTAAGTGCCTTATGATCATACTCTATAGGAAAAACATTCACCCGTGGAGACGAATATTCTCTCTCCTTCGGGGAACAAATTATCCTCCAGAGTTGTAGCCTCCCGTGACTCTGCAGAAAGTTGTAAATGAGCGTTGCGTGGATAGTAATTCATCATACGTTTTAAAATAAGCTGTTCATGCCTATCCAGTCAAAGGTAATTGTGTTAACATTTTTGTTTCGTGTAACTTCCGAAAAATCTATTTAGGCCATTCCGTGTCTAGTCTACTTGCGCTAGTTTCCACAGGTACTTTATGCGTTACTATTCATTCTTCTTAGATGATGGTCCTTTGAGCACCGAACGGAACGCAAACATTGTTCACAAAGTCAGTGTGTACTAAAGTAGTTGTCCTTGTGGAAGATTCGCAATTGTCTTGTCGAGTCTACTTGTAACATTTTCGACTACCTCATTTTCCTCACTGATATCTACAAGTTAGCCACTGGTTGCATCGTTTCTTGTAATCGTACGATCCCCTTACACTCGCGCTAGATGGCTTGCATTATATCAATGGCCCATATGGCTGTCTTTAGATGTGATCAAGTTATGTTTATGTACCAATCAAATGTCTTGTATGTTCCAAGGTTTTAGCCCGTTCTCGATGATCAGTACAAACATTTGTTTAAATGCCGTTGCTTCGTTTTCCTATATTGTCTGCCATTATTGAAAATATATCTTCGTCCCACATATGTAATCTCGAAGTAGTTCGGTATATTTATCGGGCATGTTTTAGGGATTGGTCACCACCCAACAACACAGTTAACTAACGAATTTCTGATTAACAAAAAATTTCGAGAATGTATGACTCAAACTCTGTCGGTCATAACATTGATGTATAAAGCAGTTTGCACTTGCGACATGTATAACTAGAACTGTTGAACATTTGAAAGACATTTGTAATTAATGGGCATTTTTGGATCAAAATAGGTTCAGCCAATGTGGCTAGATTCAGTCGAGAATGATTTGATTCGGTTTATTTATTCCACGGAAGAGATATTAGGCTGACAAGCTCGTGCTTTTGACCATGGAACGTCTGCAGAGTGGTGTCCAGGACAAACTTTAATGCAATGATATGCATGGATGCGAAAAAGATTTGCCTGAAGTCAATTCAGGACTTTGCGCGACGCACTGTATGTACATGTTCTCGCGTAATCCCTGTACCCTTATGTGCGTTCTCAGAGGAGCTGGATGTGGGGCTTTGTTCTCTACAGCTACAAGGATGACACCTGACCAAACACAATCGAATACAATTTGGACAGCATTCATATGAATTTGTCCAATATCATTCCCTATCGCCGATCCTTAAATTGGCTGAACTTTGGTACTTGTTGGTATCAACTTTCATTGCAAGGACAATGTCGCGTCCATGTACATATGGATGTGCTCATAATCATTATATTCTTGCCAAACCGTGGCATGAACGAGTGGTAGTAGTACTCGTACACAATCAGCTGACAGATTCAACATAAACACGTCAACGTAAATTTTGATCTCAACTTCTCCTGAACTTCGTAATGTGAACGGCAACTTAGCCCGCCGTCGAATATATTAGTTTACTTACAAGGTCAATTTCTGAAGTTTCAGTTGTTATTTTATATTGTCAAGGTTTACGTGAATTCATTCTCCCACGTGTTCCATGGTTTTCCTAAATAAAGCATTGTTTATCTTCTTGAATAAGCCATTTTATATGTATCGATCTGAATGTTAGAAGCCATCCACGTGCGATATCGAAATAACAGCACCTGATGAATTCGCTATACCTACAGTACAAACTGCAAATACTTTTATACGAAGACAACATAATAAAGCTTGGGGTGCAGATTTGGAACCAGATTTGTACGTTTAAGGAACTTGCCGCCAGAATGTTCAACACTGGTTTGGCAATAACATTTCGGGGGTACTGAACAGCGCATCAGGGGCCTGTAGGGATATTGCGGTAAAGCTAGTACGTGTATTTGGAATCGACTGGGAACAAGTGTCCATGTTCGCTGCATTTATTTAAGTGGAGAATTTTTATTTTATATCAACGTGTGCGAAAAATATAGTGTTCTGATAAACCAATGCAAACTCACCTAATGACATGTACATGGGTTTCTCGTGCGAGCTTATATTTGACTCTATATTTGCATCTCGTCGTGGATACAACTTTCGAGAAACAAATGTTATCAGAGAACATTTCTAAATAATACTTGCCTGTCAACAACAATACATCCCAAGTCATTCACCGTGATGAAGAAGTAGTAAACCGGGTCGACATTCTACATGCTCATAACGTTGTACAACATATCCGCGAGTAGCAACAAGGAGGTGCTCAAAAACAGGTATTTTGTCTCTCTCACGAATACTTATTCAAAATCCCTTGGTGGATACGTAGAGCCATTTGAAATAAGGAACAATATCACTGCGACCTTGATCGGTCAATCAAAAGTCTCAAAATCACAAACTTACATTATAATTCAGCTCATTCCAATTGGTACAAAAATGTTGATATACCTACCCGATTCAATGATTTCAAAACGATTCAGACTATTTTAAACCTTTATTTAGATACATACATACATACATACATACATACATACATACATACATACATACATACATACATACATACATACATACATCATCATCATCATCATCATCAGCATCATCATCATCATCATCATCATCATCATCAATCTCTTGACCTAGTGTGGTCGTTGAGGCACTGTGCTGCTGAACATCTGACCAGTTCCCTTCACTTGACTCGATCATGTGCCAATGCCTGTGTCAGTGCAAAGCGTTTCCTGGTCCATTCTGTGATGTTGTCACTCCACTTTTTTCTCTGTCTACCTCTCCTTCTATCACCTTGGACACTAACCTGCAGTACTGTTGTGGATGGACTGTTGGCTGTAGTGACATGTCCATACTATTTCAGCTTTCTCTGTTTGACAATGGTGTAAAGGTCTTCATAATGGCCTACTTTATGCCTGATGGTGTTCCGCACTTCTTCCGTTCTGATGTTGTCCAAGTAAGACACACTATATTTGCATCTCGTCGTGGATAAAACTTTCGAGAAACAAATGATATCAGAGAACATTTCTAAATAAGACTTGCCTGTCAACAACAATACATCCCAAGTCATTCACCGTGATGAAGAAGTAGTAAACCGGGTCGACATTCTACATGCTCATAACGTTGTACAACATATCCGCGAGTAGCAACAAGGAGGTGCTCAAATACAGGTATTTTGTCTCTCTCACGAATACTTATTCAAAATCCCTTGGTGGATACGTAGAGCCATTTGAAATAAGGAACAATATCACTGCGACGTTGATCGGTCAATCTTAATTAGCGAAAAAAGCGTCAAAAGTCTCAAAATCACAAACTTACATTATAATTCTGCTCATTCCAATTGGTACAAAAACGTTGATATATCTACCCGATTCAATGATTTCAAAACGATTCAGACTATTTTAAACCTTTATTTAGATACATCATCATCATCATCATCATCATCATCATGATCATCATCATCAATCTCTTGACCTAGTGTGGTCGTTGAGGCACTGTGCTGCTGAACATCTGACCAGTTCCCTCCACTTGACTCGATCATGTGCCAATGCCTGTGTCAGTGCAAAGCGTTTCCTGGTCCATTCTGTGATGTTGTCACTCCACTTTTTTCTAAGTCTACCTATCCTTCTATCACCTTGGACACTAACCTGCAGTACTGTTGTGGATGGACTGTTGGCTGTAGTGACATGTCCATACTATTTCAGCTTTCTCTGTTTGACAATGGTGTAAAGGTCTTCATAATGGCCTACTTTGAGCCTGATGGTGTTGCGCACTTCTTCCTTTCCGATGTGGTCCATGTAAGAGATGCCAAGGATGGTTCTGTAGCATCTCATTTCAAGTGCCTGAATTCTTCGTTGTAATTCTGCTGTCAGTGTCCAGGACGCACATGAATACAGAAAGATTGAGATGACTAGTGCCCTCAATAGTCTGATTTTAGTTTTCAGACAGATGTTCTTGTCTCTCCAGATGGGTCTTAGCTTTGAAATAGCTGCCGTTGTTTGTGCTCCTCGTCACACACACACACACACACACACACACACACACACACACACACACACATATATATATATATATATATATATATATAGCACAGGTGAACAGTTATATATTCAAAACATAGCAGTAACTTAATTTATGCGTAACTTAGCTTTCTAACTTAGTTTAAAATGGTTCAATCCAAAAATAAATGCGTTATGTATTCTGAATACATTTTATAAATTATTTCTGCTAATGCAATCGATGACATGTATTTACCTAGTATTAATTAAAATATGTTATATAGATACTTTTACAAAAACTAATTAGGCCTCGATAGGCCGGGTGGTCTAAAGCGCTTACCGTTACGGATCATTACCAACTCACATCTGCGTGGCTCTGAGTCTCGGGTTCGCTCAATGTTGGTATGTGAGAATGCTTCCCACTAGATTCTCGTGGGTCTGAGGTTCTTTTCGGGGTTTTCTTGCGTTCTTCTTGCACCATTATATTTCTTGTTTTTCTTTTTGTTGCAGGGTTTAACGCCATTTTCTGCAAACGCTAGACCATACACGTATGTATGTATGTAGGTATGTATGTATGTATGTATGTATGTATGTATGTATGTATGTATGTATGTATGTATGTATGTATGTATGTATGTATGTATGTATGTATGTGTGTGTGTGTGTGTGTGTGTGTGTGTGTGTGTGTGTGTGTGTGTGTGTGTGTGTGTGTGTGTGTGTGTGTGAGTGTGTGTGTGTGTGCGTGCGTGCGTGCATGCATGCATGTATGTATGTATGCATGTACTGCGGAACGATGGCCGCTATATATTATTAACTGCTTGAAACAGCTCTTCCGTTTTTGAGCTATTTTTCATGATCTATCTGCTTGCTGTCCATCTTCGTCTACATTTCTATTTTCAGCATGCATTGACTGTTCAGATCGTATGTGTTTCTTCGTCTCGATGTTTTGGTAACGAGAGTAATTACATTTTTTCTCAGCTGTCTTGTTCCAGCTGTCTGTTTTTGAATACACCGCCATTAATTGATCGCCCTTCAACCAGCTTACGCTATGATGGACCATCATAAATTGCATTGAATGACCACACTTTGGCACTTCATTGTACTCAATACTAACGGAATTGGGATTCAATTCATCAATACTTAAAAGTAAACTGAAGCAAAAAAAGAATCGTTGTTTCAGTGCTGACTGACGTATAATATAAATAAGAAATCCATATATCTCCGTTTGCCTTTAACAGATAAACAGTTTAAACATTCGGCCGTTAATTTTGATAACCTGGAACAAATTGATCTTAAATCGTCAACCGTTGTGTCAACTGTCTCCAAAATACCACTACGTATTGCATTATTCAACACCCATTTTAGTAGTATCACCGGGAAGGCACACATAAATATTTAATTTTATCGACGTCTTATTCCTGACAGAAACATGGCTAAATACATCAGGCGATGAGCCCATATGCGCGGATGTAACACTTACAGCTTCCTCTATCATGTCGTTCAAGCGCAACTCTCGCGGAGCTGGAATTGCTGTCATAAAAAAGAAGTCCATGATAAAATGTCTTAAGTACAATGTCTTAAGTACAATGTCTTAAGTACAACACAACCTACAATTTCTGCCACACATCGTTTGAACTAATTTAAACAACAATGACACAGGAACATAGGTCTGTCCATTTTTCTATCTCTACCGCCCTCATACTAGTAAAAAAAACATGCTGACTGAATCTCTCTTTTTGGAGCAGTTTCCGTATCTTCTGGAGTATAGACATTCGATAGGTGGTAATCTAATTATTCTTGGAGATTTCAACTTTTAAGTTGACTGTCCTGGAAACCCATACACGACAAAACTACTAGATTCCATTCATTTAGCAGCAGAGAGGGTGAACCCTACAACGTTTTGAGACAAAATTTGATTGAAATCTTAAAACGAGCCGTCCTATAATCTCATTTTAACCAAAAAGAGGGTGAACCCTACAACGTTTTGAGACAAAATTTGATTGAAATCTTAAAACGAGCCGTCCTATAATCTCATTTTAACCAAAAAGAGGGTGAACCCTACAACGTTTTCAGACAAAATTTTGATTGAATCCTTAAAACGAGCCTTCCTACGATCTCATTTTAACCAAAAAAAAATGTCTCAGGGGCAAACCCTACAACGTTTTCAGACAAAAAATTGATTGAAATCTTAACGAGCCTTCCCTACGAAATTTCATTTTTAACTAAAAAAATGAAAACGGAGACTTTTACGATTTTTTAATTAATTTTGGTCGCAACTTGTTGTCATCCACCCTCTCTGCTTCTATGGGTTAACAAAAAATAATAAATGATTTTAACCGAATATTTGATCCAGTCTTTATGATGAAAGTCCTTAGGACGAAAATCATTTATGATTTCACAAACAGACTAATCGCTAACACCTCTTCTTGTAAATCAATCAGATTATTTGACTGGTCGGTGAGTTTGAAATTAATTCTGGTTAATGAATTATTATGGCATCGCATGTAGACAGGATTAATTGGGTTTTCAATAATTAGGAATCCTGGAGGAGCTGTTGGTGCAAACGAATAAAGAATATATCCCTGCTGAGCTTGATTTGATTGCTCTAGATTAATCTGATAGCTTCCTTCAATTACATCACATACTAAATTAAGCGCATTCACCGTTGAAATATTCACGTTGAACGGAGCGATATGCCTACCGCCACCATCTGGATCATTATTATGTTTGAGGATTTTTATTGTTTTTTTTCCATGCATCATGAATTATTTTAAAACCAACATCGATGGTGTCACTGAGAGATTTTTGTAGCCGTTTTAAGCCTTAATCCATTGAAAACTTGTTTGAAAACGTTGTAGGGTTCGTTCTCTCTGCTGGGTTCATTTTTTTTTACTGTGATTTTGACGATTTAATCTGTTTTTCACGGAGAGTCTTTAAAAACTCTTCTGAGGTCGGTATGGGTTTATTCTTTCGTCGCAGGTATTCTATTGCGGAAAGATACTGTGGACAACCACACGCTATACAAATGTGATATTTCCCTCTGACGCCTTTTCCACAACCAAGACAGGGTTTTGGCCCCTCGGGACAACCTTGTTTTGCAGTACAATTATGTACCCCACAGAATTCTCCGTAGGAATTTTTTCCACATCGCTGTGTAGACCCTAAAAACAACCACGAGCATTTATTAACCGCTAGTGCCGAATTCACCATTATTATTAATCGTTAATCAACATTCAATTAGACGTTAAAAAGCATACAGTATAATGATTAGTGATTACTCCGATAGTGATGATGATTTTTTTCAAACACCACAAACTTATCATGATCTTCAAGAATACTACAAAAGGCATTTAACGCCGTCATGGAATGTTTCTAGTAAAAAATCCGCGATGGAATTACTCACCGAAGATAATTATCTACGCCATGGTGTGATTATTCAACAACGGGGACAATTTTACGTTTTTGTGGATGATCCCGACATAACAGAATTTCAAGGATGTTCTGCGGTGAATGAAATTATCCCTCGGGAGCGATTAAGATATCCCACAATCGATATTGATTCTAAAAATCTATCGTTGAAGGAATTGTTATTGTATTTCAATGACTTAGTTGACTCTGTCAATGATGTTTTGATTTTTGAAACCAGTGGTGGTTATCACATTTTATTGAAAACGATTCCTATCGATTTTGATAATCATCGAGAATTATTAAAAAAAATCGCCGCAGACAGACCATCATGGAATGTTGATACACAGGCTGGACTTCATAGCATCAAATTACCAGGAACAAGATCAGCAAAACCAAATAGTATTGATAAACGATTAATCTATCCTGGAAATCTAAAGGATTCTTATGGATTTACTAGTTTATTATTGTCCTGTCCTGTTGCTATACAGCCTTGTTATGAAAAACGCACTGACAATGAAACCAATGACTTTATCCTCGGTGTTACTGGTGACGATTTGACCAACGAAGATTTCAATCAAATATCTATCGCGTTAACTGGTCAACCAGATCAAATCATTGGAATTACAAATCAAACCAGTAATATGATTTCACTGGGAAGGGTTGCTGGATCGTATTGCAATATTTGTCAACGCAGACACGGCATTAATGAGTTTACTGGATACAATGAAGGAAAAGCCATCGATGCATTTGTGGTAGTTTATTCTGATCGATTTGTGATAGGTTGTTTCCGTACTACAAAAAATAAAATCACCAGTGATAGAATCACTAATGGCAGAGCCATCAATGACAACAATGATAACATTCCCAATGATAGTAAAACACGCTACGAAAAATACCTAAAATCGTATCATTATCGCCGAGGAGATCATAGCGGTGAATTCCCCACGAGGGTTCCAGATTATACTTACTGTGAAGCCCCTGTTCATGAAAACGGCCAAGGATGTAAAATCATCCTCAACGATGATTATATAGATGGTTCTGCTTGTGGGATGGGGAAATCAAAATCAGCGTGGAAATCAATACGAGATGATCAATCTGTGCTCTATTTGTCATACAGAAAAACATTTACCAGAAAGACCACCATCGACTACAATCTCGAATCGTATGAAACAATTCATGGTGGGATTATTTTTGATACAAGAACTCATCGAAAGGTTATTTCGCAGATTGAATCAATTGTACGAGTTAGGGGAATTCCTGATGTGTTATTGCTGGACGAATGGCATGGCATTCTTCGCCAAATAATCTCGTCGTGCCGTGGAAAACAGATTTGGGAAACACTGGTATGGTTGATTTCATCAGCGAAACGGGTTATTGTGTTAGATGCAGATGCCAACAATGATGATCTAGAATTGTTTAGAAAATATTTAAACCGTCCGGACATGAAATTCATCATCAATGAGTATCAACCCGATCATGGAAAAAAGTTTATTGTGGAACAGTCCCATCATGACAATTACATCAAATTGTTAGATACGCTACAACGAGGAAATCGTGCCGTAGTTTTCACACAAAACAAACGACACGGGAATTATTCTGTAGAAGCCCTTGCTAAATTGTTACAGCATTTAGGATACCGAGTGAAATACTATCACGCTGATACCGATTCTGATGAAAAACAGCGAGACTTTGCTGATCCCGTTGAAGCGTTTGAACACACCGACGTAGTGATTTATAATTGCACCGTAGAAGCAGGAATTTCAATCGTAGACGAACGATTCAAGTACATGACGGTATTTTCTGAACAATTAGGATCTGTAGAAGCCACTAAACAAGCAATTCATCGTTTCAGAAATATTACTGAAATTCATTATTCGGCTACTAAACGAGTTTGCACTGAGTTACCACTCACACGTGATGACATTATTTCTGCCATTGAGTCACATGAAAGAGATTTATCCTCTACGGAATTGTTATTTAGGACTCCAAATCTCAATGATGTGAATTCTAGTTACGGATACGCATTTATCAGCGCCATTATTGCCGAAAATAATTCGAAGTGTTATTTCACAGGACGACTTGTTACAATGATGAAAAGAACCGGATATGAGGTCACGTGGGAATTGCCAGATGAATATGATGTGTGGTGTGAAAAAAATAAAACCAACAAAATCGATACCGCGGCAATGAACAATAATCCCGTCGTAGATGATTTTTTGAAATCTTCTATCGGAGAAAGAATTGCGTCGGCTAGTGATAAAATCACCAGTGAACAACAAAAATATCATCGATATGATCCTGAGAATCCAAAGGATTTTCAACAACGACTAGAACCCTACGCGAAGAAATTGATGTATCTGAATCATGTATTTCAAACCGATGTGAGTAAATTGGACTCAAACACGATTGAACACCTCGACAAAAACGTATCACGATTACAACGATACCAGCGAGTCCTTGTTGATAAATTCAATCAGGGAAATGCTATAACAACTACACCATGCAGATCTGATAAAATCAATCCACGACAACAACTCGAAATTGTCAGAGATGTCCTTGAAGTATTAAAACTCCCTGATGTGGTTCCGGATAATTTATCGGTGAAAAGTGTTTCTGTGGACCGCAATGAATTAATCAAGAATATCAATCACATGTTAAAAAACCCGGACCAACTCGATAAATATCAAGCGTTATTAAAACACTTCAATGAGATATTTCCGGATGTGCGGTTTAGAAATAAAACACTATCAGTGAAAAATATCATTGAGAAAATCAAATTGATTTACAAGGGATTCGGTGGGAGATTACAATCAGATGATAAAAGAAACGCGAAACGATCTAATCTCACATTGTTTTATCCTGAATGGCCCAAATCGGACTTTATAGATGACTTGACATGGATTAATGAAACCGTTGACGATGTGGGATTTGCTGGAAAAGATGTAACTGCAACGGATACACACACTACAATGTTACGATTTCATGTTTGGACCGTTAATGGTTGGTTTATTCGATATGATATGTCGGATTGATCAAGGGAAAAGTGTGGAAAGTGTCGGTATTAATTATTTTATATACAATTATGACACTTTCCACAAACTTGATAGGATGAAATAACGCTTCCATGACCGTATCAAAAATCATCATGGATTAATTTCAACGCGGACATATCATCGATGGTACACATTATTCTGATATCATTTTAGTAATTTAATTAAATAACCGCTTTAATTATATGTCTCAGTTTGAGGCTGCACTTAATGATTATCGCAATCGCTATCCACAATTAACGGTTTATGATAAAATCACAGGCACGGTCGAAGAATTATAACAGAAAAAGGTCCTGATGGTGTCACTCATAAATGTGCAATCCATAAGAATAGAAACTCAGAGGCGCGTTTTCGTCTCTCCAGAAAATATCATCAACGAAACCAACAAGCAGATTTTGATCATTCAAAGACTACTGCACGATGGCACCCCGCCGTGATGATAAAAGCACCGTTATCTTTTGTTATTGATCCATCAAAAGAGCATAAATTGATTAAAATCGAAAATGTTGAATGCGGAGGTTATTTCACATTTGAATCAATCAGCGAAACTGAATTTAGCGCGCTTGAAACCAGATTATAAAATCACTAATGACAGAGTCAATATTTCTCGAGTTCAAGTTGTTGTCGTGCATAATTAAGTGAGATTAGTCATCATCAATGACTTTGTCATCAAGTACTTCATTGATTTCTTTTATTAACTCACGATCTTCTTCGGGTAAAAATAACCTCCATGTGTTATCTTTTCGTCGGTGTTTTTTCTTTTTTAGTTGTGATTCATTTTCTTGTGCTACAGCCTCATTTTGTTGTAGAAGTTGATTGTATTTACTTGCGAGCTCTGCGTATTTAATGTGAATGGACTCTAATTCACGTCACACATCATTGAGCTCAGTCATAAGTTTACTGCGATCTCGAACTGCATCGCTACGACGCTGTTGTACAGCGTCAAACTGGTATTGTAGATCATTTAACGAATCATTGATAGATTGTTGTTGTTGTTGTTGTTGTCGTTGTTGTCGTAACGCTGTTACTTTTCCTTGCAGCAATTTATTCTGATTGGTTAGGTTGGTCACTTGAGACTGCAATTGACAGATCATTTCTTTATCAATGACTCTGTCAGTGACTCTGTCACCGGCAACATGCACTTTTCCATCTAACATTTGATTCATTTCATTCTCAACTTCAGCATCAATAAGCCGCTCAACGGGTACATCATTAGCATCATCAGCGCTAACATTTCCGATTCCAATTTCATCCGATTTCCAAATTCTATAAATCCGCTGATAACTGATTTTATATTTATCAGCAATTTCTGCTATTCCAACACGGTTTCGCAATTGCTTAATCGTATTAATGTCATCGCTGGTTAGTATTCTACGATGAGGCATGTTTTATACAATTAAAAAATATTTTTTAACAACAACAACAACAACAACAAAAATGTGCCGCAGTAGAGCGTCAAGAAATCTGAGAAGTATTAACAACGCAGAATCTCGCGAGTTGTATAAGTCAATAGTATACTGACGCCAGATGGATCTCAATCTCTCAGTTGTTTTGTCATTGTAAGTCAATCGTCGTGAGACGGCTTCGTTCATCGATGTGGAAAGTGTCATAATTGTATATAAAATAATTAATACCGACACTTTCCACACTTTTCCCTTGATCAATCCGACATATCATATCGAGAGAACCAACCATTAACGCCTTTTGATGTTTTCATCGATGTTGAAAGTGTCATAATTGCTATAAATAAAATAGAATACTGACATTTTCAACATTCTATTTTTGAT
Organism: Unio pictorum; assembly: GCA_030141615.1. Taxonomy (NCBI): domain Eukaryota; kingdom Metazoa; phylum Mollusca; class Bivalvia; order Unionida; family Unionidae; genus Unio; species Unio pictorum. The sequence goes on from JARLTB010000269.1 coordinate 2,609,675, forward strand.
CAATCTGATATATCATATCGATAGAATCAACTAGTAATTACACAACGCCGAATCTCGCGAGTGCGCATACATGTATCAATTTGATATAAAAAAGAATCATAGTATTTATAATTATCAACAGGTCAATAGCATACTTGAAACAATCCACCAGATGGATTATCTCAATCTCTCAGTTGTTTTGTCATTGTAAGTCAATATGATTTTTAATACGGTCATTTTGTTGTTTTAACGGCTCTATCAGTGATGAGGAAAGTGTCATAATTCCTATAAAAATAATTAATACAGACATTTTCCTCATTCTATTTTTGATCAATCTGATATGTCATTGCAAATCAATATGATTTTTTACATCACCATGGAAGCGTTATTTGATTGTTTTAACAGCCTCTACGATCGGTGGAGAAACGGCACTTTTTCATATAATAATAAAATGTAATGTGCCGTTTCTCCATTTTGTTTTAACGGCGTTATCAATGATGAGGAAAGTGTCATAATTCCTATAAAAATAATTAATACAGACATTTTCCTCACTTTTCCCTTGATCAATCTGACATGTCATTGCAAATCAATATGATTTTTTACATCACCATGGAAGCGTTATTTGATTGTTTTAACAGCGTTATCAATGATGAGGAAAGTCACATAATTGTATATAAAATAATAATAATGTGATTTTCCTCATCTATGATTCAGCTTCAACAATATGTCTCTTTTTTACAACCACGCATCATTATAGCCACGCGATTGCAAATCAGCACTGTTTCACCGGCAATAACGCAAGTGTTGAATACAGCGTGATTGAAATTATATCTAAAAAAAAAATGAGGTGACTGAAAATTATAATAAAAAATATTTTTTTCACACTAATAATATATCACACCTTTTTATTGTTGTTGTTGTTGTTACTATGTTTGTTCTTAGGTATATACTAATGGGACTTATGCGTATCCGTAACTAGAATTCACATCATAGAGATTTGGAGTCCTAAATAACAATTCCGTAGAGGATAAATCTCTTTCATGTGACTCAATGGCAGAAATAATGTCATCACGTGTGAGTGGTAACTCAGTGCAAACTCGTTTAGTAGCCGAATAATGAATTTCAGTAATATTTCTGAAACGATGAATTGCTTGTTTAGTGGCTTCTACAGATCCTAATTGTTCAGAAAATACCGTCATGTACTTGAATCGTTCGTCTACGATTGAAATTCCTGCTTCTACGGTGCAATTATAAATCACTACGTCGGTGTGTTCAAACGCTTCAACGGGATCAGCAAAGTCTCGCTGTTTTTCATCAGAATCGGTATCAGCGTGATAGTATTTCACTCGGTATCCTAAATGCTGTAACAATTTAGCAAGGGCTTCTACAGAATAATTCCCGTGTCGTTTGTTTTGTGTGAAAACTACGGCACGATTTCCTCGTTGTAGCGTATCTAACAATTTGATGTAATTGTCATGATGGGACTGTTCCACAATAAACTTTTTTCCATGATCGGGTTGATACTCATTGATGATGAATTTCATGTCCGGACGGTTTAAATATTTTCTAAACAATTCTAGATCATCATTGTTGGCATCTGCATCTAACACAATAACCCGTTTCGCTGATGAAATCAACCATACCAGTGTTTCCCAAATCTGTTTTCCACGGCACGACGAGATTATTTGGCGAAGAATGCCATGCCATTCGTCCAGCAATAACACATCAGGAATTCCCCTAACTCGTACAATTGATTCAATCTGCGAAATAACCTTTCGATGAGTTCTTGTATCAAAAATAATCCCACCATGAATTGTTTCATACGATTCGAGATTGTAGTCGATGGTGGTCTTTCTGGTAAATGTTTTTCTGTATGACAAATAGAGCACAGATTGATCATCTCGTATTGATTTCCACGCTGATTTTGATTTCCCCATCCCACAAGCAGAACCATCCATATAGTCATCGTTGAGGATGATTTTACATCCTTGGCCGTTTTCATGAACAGGGGCTTCACAGTAAGTATAATCTGGAACCCTCGTGGGGAATTCACCGCTATGATCTCCTCGGCGATAATGATACGATTTTAGGTATTTTTCGTAGCGTGTTTTACTATCATTGGGAATGTTATCATTGTTGTCATTGATGGCTCTGCCATTAGTGATTCTATCACTGGTGATTTTATTTTTTGTAGTACGGAAACAACCTATCACAAATCGATCAGAATAAACTACCACAAATGCATCGATGGCTTTTCCTTCATTGTATCCAGTAAACTCATTAATGCCGTGTCTGCGTTGACAAATATTGCAATACGATCCAGCAACCCTTCCCAGTGAAATCATATTACTGGTTTGATTTGTAATTCCAATGATTTGATCTGGTTGACCAGTTAACGCGATAGATATTTGATTGAAATCTTCGTTGGTCAAATCGTCACCAGTAACACCGAGGATAAAGTCATTGGTTTCATTGTCAGTGCGTTTTTCATAACAAGGCTGTATAGCAACAGGACAGGACTATAATAAACTAGTAAATCCATAAGAATCCTTTAGATTTCCAGGATAGATTAATCGTTTATCAATACTATTTGGTTTTGCTGATCTTGTTCCTGGTAATTTGATGCTATGAAGTCCAGCCTGTGTATCAACATTCCATGATGGTCTGTCTGCGGCGATTTTTTTTAATAATTCTCGATGATTATCAAAATCGATAGGAATCGTTTTCAATAAAATGTGATAACCACCACTGGTTTCAAAAATCAAAACATCATTGACAGAGTCAACTAAGTCATTGAAATACAATAACAATTCCTTCAACGATAGATTTTTAGAATCAATATCGATTGTGGGATATCTTAATCGCTCCCGAGGGATAATTTCATTCACCGCAGAACATCCTTGAAATTCTGTTATGTCGGGATCATCCACAAAAACGTAAAATTGTCCCCGTTGTTGAATAATCACACCATGGCGTAGATAATTATCTTCGGTGAGTAATTCCATCGCGGATTTTTTACTAGAAACATTCCATGACGGCGTTAAATGCCTTTTGTAGTATTCTTGAAGATCATGATAAGTTTGTGGTGTTTGAAAAAAATCATCATCACTATCGGAGTAATCACTAATCATTATACTGTATGCTTTTTAACGTCTAATTGAATGTTGATTAACGATTAATAATAATGGTGAATTCGGCACTAGCGGTTAATAAATGCTCGTGGTTGTTTTTAGGGTCTACACAGCGATGTGGAAAAAATTCCTACGGAGAATTCTGTGGGGTACATAATTGTACTGCAAAACAAGGTTGTCCCGAGGGGCCAAAACCCTGTCTTGGTTGTGGAAAAGGCGTCAGAGGGAAATATCACATTTGTATAGCGTGTGGTTGTCCACAGTATCGTTCCGCAATAGAATACCTGCGACGAAAGAATAAACCCATACCGACCCCAGAAGAGTTTTTAAAGACTCTCCGTGAAAAACAGATTAAATCGTCAAAATCACAGTAAAAAAAAATGAACCCAGCAGAGAGAACGAACCCTACAACGTTTTCAAACAAGTTTTCAATGGATTAAGGCTTAAAACGGCTACAAAAATCTCTCAGTGACACCATCGATGTTGGTTTTAAAATAATTCATGATGCATGGAAAAAAAACAATAAAAATCCTCAAACATAATAATGATCCAGATGGTGGCGGTAGGCATATCGCTCCGTTCAACGTGAATATTTCAACGGTGAATGCGCTTAATTTAGTATGTGATGTAATTGAAGGAAGCTATCAGATTAATCTAGAGCAATCAAATCAAGCTCAGCAGGGATATATTCTTTATTCGTTTGCACCAACAGCTCCTCCAGGATTCCTGATTATTGAAAACCCAATTAATCCTGTCTACATGCGATGCCATAATAATTCATTAACCAGAATTAATTTCAAACTCACCGACCAGTCAAATAATCTGATTGATTTACAAGAAGAGGTGTTAGCGATTAGTCTGTTTGTGAAATCATAAATGATTTTCGTCCTAAGGACTTTCATCATAAAGACTGGATCAAATATTCGGTTAAAATCATTTATTATTTTTTGTTAACCCATAGCAGCAGAGAGGGTGGATGACAACAAGTTGCGACCAAAATTAATTAAAAAATCGTAAAAGTCTCCGTTTTCATTTTTTTAGTTAAAATGAGATTTCGTAGGGAAGGCTCGTTAAGATTTCAATAAATTTTTTGTCTGAAAACGTTGTAGGGTTTGCCCCTGAGACATTTTTTTTTGGTTAAAATGAGATCGTAGGAAGGCTCGTTTTAAGGATTCAATCAAAATTTTGTCTGAAAACGTTGTAGGGTTCACCCTCTCTGCTGCTCATTTTTTCAATCTAACAAAGTCAGTTAACCACTCCAACGATAAACTTGGTCACCTTTTAGACCTGATGATAATAGTTTGCAATCCACACTTGTATTCTACGAACTTGCATCACATGACCTCTATATCATATGCCATCTCGACGTATCAGTCCCTAACCCTCCACATTTATTTGCTACTAAAAAACCTCCGTATTATAAATTGAACCAAATTAATGCATGACATCCAGGAAAATCAAACACTTCACCTACATCCTACAGCAGCAGAACTCTAAAACTTCCTGCGTTCATTCCTTGAAAAGCACGAACCAGTCACCAAATGCAGAGTATCAAATATAATTTTTTTTAAATGGTATAGCAGTGTTATGAACCAGCTGCGTACTGATAAATGACATCGCCATAAAGCAGAGAAGCTTTGGCTTTCCACCAACGATTCATAAACAAATCTCTGAAATCGCTAAGAAGAACTTCATCATATAGTCCATTTGGCCATATTATCCCACAAAAGTACTAAGATCATAGAGGTTTCCAGCTGCAAAGAACTCTTCGAGATAACTAATAAACTACTGTAAAGGAACAAATGTGCGTTACTTCCAACTACCTTCTCTCCAGTACACTTTCCGGACCTATTTGGAAATTTCTTCCGTGACAAAGTACAAACCATTAGAGATTCGCTGGACAACACAATTTCAATTGACTCGTCACCATACAGTTAGGATACAGAACTTCTGCTTCTGATCCATATCGTCTTCAACAGTTATCTTTAGAAAACAATTTTTAAGTGTCTGGAACTTTATATTGGAAGGTGTCTTCTTTGTTTGCTTGGTGGTAACTGATGATTAGGACTTATAATGTGAAGTATTTTCCCATATTGTGAGTAGGTATCACCCATTTCCTGCGTGCAGTGCCCACCATACCACCCTTTACAATTTACTCTCTCCGTTTCTATAGGTAGAATTGAATGAGCAAGTGTGTTTGTAAAGTCCTCTTTCTTGACCTTTAGTCTAGTCTTTTATTAGACGTCTGTGCCATGGAATGTTCACACTGTAATGTTCTAGTTAATAGCAATAAAGCTCTATTTTACATACCATTGTTTTCCATTCTTTCGACTCACCAACAAGGTTTAACGAAATGTGTTCCAAACTACTATATACTATACATACACCTGTGGTAAAGCCAGCAGATAAAGAGTATAATTTACCGCATGGTGATCCTCATACACAAAATTTTCAAAACGTTTAAATTTAATGTCATCACTACATTCAACCATGAAAAGGTGAGACTTTTAACATGGTAAATTAATTTTGATCATTAGGAAACAAAGTAGATGAATGAATGATGCAAACGTATCTGCACGATATCTGGGTTTGAAGAGTTGTAAGAGAAATTGAACATATATATTGCAAATGGAATGCATAAGGATATAACATGTATATTCTGAGTGATACATACTGGCAACACATTTATAAAAACGAGTAAAAAAAACATCCTGTGTGCTAAAGATCTCCAAAGTTTTCCCACATGTCGAGGCTTACGTTGTGCAATAACTGATGAGCACAACGCTGCCGTTTGGACTGCTTCCATAGTTAGAAAAATGAACATAAACAAGACTTTGCGACATTTACTGGAAATAGATAATGCACTGGATATTTGTCTTTCTCCCATGGCTTGAGGGTACCTGCAGTGCGCGATATAGTTTTAACTTGCAAGAAGATCATTTCTACAAGTAGTGATAGAGAAATGCATTATGAAAACATTCTTGGCAATTTAAATGTCTGCTACTTGCTTTGTTCTTGCTTGAAACATGCCTCTAAACATAGTACTACCTGCAATGAGGACTTTGCATAACGCCTAATCTTTAGAGTATTTAATGATATGACTGCACAACAGAAAAACAAAACAACAAAAAGCACGAAATTGGAAACCATAAAACATGCTGAAAACATTTAAGGTAAACACAATTATTAGGTCTCTATGTTTGTTTCTGCAATCAAAATGGTGTTTTAAATGCACTCTTAAAAAGGATCACTGGGTCTTTGTGTATAATGTTAATGGACAATTCCTTACACAAAAGAGCGTTGTCTGTATTACATGGTTTTCAAAATGGGAATAATGTGTATACTAGTGTCAGATGAGGAGCGTAAGTATATTGCTGGTGTGTACACATGGGTGAGGCCAGATAGGTATGTTGGACTGCAGTCGGCCAGGGAAACATAGAACAGAGAACATAATTTATACTTGATTTTATATATCCAAATATATAGCCAGTATAGGGTACAGAGCAATGGTGAGGTGTGCTCTGATCGAGTTACTCTAAGGATGATCCAAGCAGCTGAGTTTTGAACTGTTTGAAGTTTCTGGAGTAAACATTCAGATGGACAAGATATGATTGAGTTACAATAGTCCCGTTTTTTGAATGTACTAATGAACACACGAGTATTTTAGTGACATCAACTGAAAGATATTTATCAATGGAGATGATGTGTCTCATCTCAATATATGCAGCCTTGCAAATGTTCCTGACATGTTGGTTCAATGTGTGAGTACTGTCAAGTGAAACACCTAGATTGTGAACTGGCTGTGTGAATTGAATGTTAATCTGCAATCCAGGAATCCAAATTATCATCTGTAAAATACTATCAGAAGATACCCATTTTGGTTGTTGTTGTATTTAAGTTCTTCACTGGAGGGCATTGTATTACTTTATAAAATGTTATCATTCGACAATAGGGCCTTAATGTTTCACCAGTCCAAGCACTGATTTCCATTCTGTTTCCTAATCAAGTCATTCTCTGCTATGTTTACTTAGCATATACCTAATGGATCATGTAGGGTTGAACGTATAGGAGTACACAAGCTTGCCATTGGATGGTGGAAGAGGAGCATATTGTAGACAATATATAGACCTATTCTATTTACCCAGGAAAGCTACATTTTGTGGCAAGCAAAACAAGACAAATGACATTCAATAAAAAGCTGGGTTCTTTATCAATAAAGTAGCGGAAGAGGAAGCAATAAAGATAAATTAGCTTTTTGCATTGGGCTATTGTACAGTAGGAACATGACAACATCGTTGGAATGGATGGGATAAATAAATATTTTCTTAGAAAATACGAGTACGGTCTACTTCTCTTCGTGTTACCTAATCATAAGTAGTGAACGAAGAGGGATAAACGCCTTAAATAGAGCTGAGAATATTTTGAGGAACGTTATGAATGAATACACAGTGAGGATCAAAGCAACATGGGTGAAGAAACGAAACAAAAATACAAATAAGGAGAAACATGAAGATTTCAACAGTCTCAATAACAGATGTTTCCAGATCCACGAAATGTTTAGTATCATGCGTTTCCAGACTGGATACCTAACGACAGTACGATGGAAACGAATTTCCTCCAAAGACTAAAATGATGGTGGAGCCAGAAGCAGAAAATCGTTGTCCATTAACAGGGAAACTCATTTGCCTCAACAAGATATTGTTCTTCTACTGGTGCCATAATGTGTGGTTTTTGGGTTGTATAAGCATGTATTTGTTTGTTTTTGTATGTTGTATTCGGCCCACATAAACCCTTTGTCCGTATACAACTCTTATATAACTATAAATCCTTTTCTCCTTAAAAACGTTCTTGTCCCTATAAACTCTATGATGTCCCCTGTGTTATATTTTCCATTGTCCGTTTTCAATTGTAAGCCCTATTGTATCCATTTGTTATCCCCATGTTAAATTTGCGTTATCTCACAAGTGGAAAATACAGGTTATTTACCAAGGTTCGCGTAATGTGTTTACTAGCATTTTCATGGCAATTCATGTTCTCCACTAACTGCCCCACATTAATACTCCTATGTTATGGTGTTCATTTACAAACAAACGAATCTGATAACTTTTGCACGACAGCAGTTGTATTCGTTATTCTTGAGAAATATGTTTTGATTCATTGTTTCGTTCCCTCAATACAATTAAATCAGTGTGTAATTGAACTGTAACTGTATTATCTACAGCACATTGTGCAGTAAGTTAATATTTACTGATGGATATGGTAACACTCGCAACTTTTATCGGTTAGCTTAGTAGGGCTTAAATATGAAACAACCAGAAGTTCACGTTGTCAAAATCAACATTTACTTCAACTAAAAGCTGTAAGAATAATGCGAACTTTTAAATGTTTAGAAAAAATATCTCTTCGACAATAAACAAGTCATTATAAAGACAAATGTATGTAAAATCGGTTTACTTATTCACATCAAATAGTTCTAAAATTGGAACAAGTCATAATTATTCTAGAAACAAAAATATTAAAGACATAAGGCATGAAATCCAATTCATGTGTTAATTGAAAAACAAGGAATCCATTTTTTCACATATTTCATGATGTGTCCTATTCACATCATTATCCAATATATATATATATATATATATATATATATATATATATATATATATATATATATATATATAGATATATATAGATATATATGTATATAAGTGTGTGTCTGTGTGTGTGTGTGTGCGGGAGTGTGCCCTTTCTCTCTCTCTCTCTGCGAAACTATATAAAATATATGATACATTTGCATACAAATCCGATCCAACTTAATATGAGTTATTTAAAAAGTTAATAATGAAAAAGGCGTTATACATGGGATAAATAAAAATAACAATCCACGTTCCTCAGATGTGAAACCAGTCAGATCTAACGTTTGAAAAAAAATTATTTTCTCATAGATACACGTGATTAATCTTTGTGTTTTAATTTCATAACTCTGGTCCGTTTATATTCCATTCACGCACTTTGTTAACGCATTGTATGTTCTCGTCGACATGTCAGTTTACATATTATATATTACACTTATGGTGTGTGATATATAGACATTTGAGTCAATACACCAGTTAAATTATCATCATGTAATGTATTACTATGATATATGACAGATGTAACGATGTGCTTGCCGAAAAAGAAAGGATTCATCAAAACAGTACAATATTTAAGATGTAACTAGTCGACATATTCATATCCAAAGGCTACTAAATTTACATAAACGTTCTCTCTCCCTCTCTCTAGCAAACCTTCAAAATGTAAGAAGTGCAGTCTAAGTGACATTTCATCGACATTAGTTGGTATTGGGTACACCTTCTCCTGTTTCTCTATCACACACGTCTGTTGATGTAGTCAATACAGGGGTGACTAAAATTTTGCAATCGTGCTCTCCACTCTCATGTGCCTATTTTCTCTCGATTAGAACACGAGTTATATCTCTTATTCCATTTACTAGAAATTTAGATACATTAGTGATTCTTTAATTACTTGTAATACGCTGAGCGAGATAGAAGATTATGACCAGTATATTTTACACTGAAAATCCCTTACAGTAATTACAATTAGGAATTGGAAGATCCTTAGTTTGTGTGTTTTTCTTAGAAATTATATCTAATCAGTCAGTTCTATATTGTATAACCATACAAACAATTATTTGATGTATTTGTGGTTGTAGGTTTAAAACATCTCACACAATAAGAAAGCGAAGATTAGATACGAATGGTAATACATATAATAATTGCCCTTCTCGAAGTTTAATTGCAGCTTACTGACTTTTGTTTCAAGTATATATTTAGTGAAAAATGACTATTGATCTGTATACAATGTTCTTTACATTGGATCCAAAAATTAAATTTTTAAGATTCTACAAATCCTCTGGTATATTGAACATATTATTTAACAAATACATTTCAGGCTGTTAGAAAATAGAATATGCAATTGATTTAGCGTGTCTAAAAACAAGTTTGTAAAGGTAAATACCTGCACTATCTCATATGTATAAATATTATAACGGATATATCAAACAAACAAAACATCACGGCACTGGTGATGAATATTTTGTAACAAAGAAAAGTAATCAAATCATTCATTATTCTCGTCTTTCTTCGAACAATAATAGTTATGAAGGCTCTTCATGTTTTGCTTCAACAGGTGGGCAGCACTGCACTATACCTTTGACAAGAGTCGGACCACCTTCATACAGATACAGTGTTGGCCACACAAAAAAAGCAACATGACTTCCAGATTGTGTATAAGCTCTGAACTTGTCTTTATCAAACTTCTTCCCAGCAAAGGCATCCATCTCGGCAAAACCATCCAGGTGTAGTGGCCTTTGTTGGACTCCCATTTTCCAACACAGGTCGATACAACTCTTCAAGTATTTTGATATCATTGGCTGGCCAATAAACGGCATGTCCAGACATCTTTCGATTATCGAGTAGAGTGGCTAAAATAAGTTCACAGGATTACAAAGTGTTCAGAGGCAATAAACGCATCTATAATTTCGAAACAATTTGTTCATTGGTTCTTGTATTTAAAACCAATCAGCTATTTTAAAGAGATCGTCATTTAAATAAAAAAGATTTAATTGTCATATGAGGACAGATATTCCTTCTCTTCGACGACTGATGGTAGGCTAAACCCTGTTATTAAATGTGACATCATTTTAATACAAATTTCAGCTACGCGAGTAATTTAAATGAATACATTTATAACGAAAATCAAAGAAGATGAAAGCGACTATGGCGATACTAGTGATGTATTGTTATTTTGCAAAACAATCATCACAAATCTAAGTTGCATATGCTGAAACTAATTATGCTGGAAATACAGTTCTATTAAATGCTCTACAAACAATACATGGGTTCTTATATGCATAGCAACGTCCGACACAAACGATGGTACTTTTTCGTTAATATTCGTCAACTTATCCCCTCATTTGTATGACATTTTATTTATTCGTGCTAGATAAAGTCGTCCTATTATTTTTCTTCTAAAATCGCCTTCTTGTCAAATTCAATGTATTGTTTTCCAAATTATTAAGCACCCTTTGACGTATATTACTATAATTTAATGCAATTGTCACTTAACTCGGATTAATATTTACAATTATAATGCTACGAATTTCTCCTCACGAGAGAGCATTATCAACGCCCGACTATCTGTTTTCCATAATGCACCATTATTATGGTTGTTGATAAAAATATTTATTATTTTGTCAGTCTAAAACATTAAATTGTTTCCAATAGTCCCACATATACTACGCCCACCGTTCCCTCTAATATTTTTGATGTGTGCGTAAAATTTTGATACTCTTGCGTGGCATATGTACTTGCTTCCAAAGCTTGTGCGGGGAATTTTGAAACTGCTGCACTGCCGATTAGCAGCCCATCTTAGATGGAACAATGGTTACGCCATGAAAAATTCATAATTTTCCCTATTAAATTGTTTTTCTGTCATATATATATATATATATATATATATATATATATATATATATATATATATATATATATATATATAAACAATTGTCAAATTTAATTTCGTGCCATCTTTTTGTCTTTTTATGACATCTTACTCAAATTCCTTCTCTCTGTAAATAATACATAGTCCAGAGTATTCTCAGAACTTAATTTTCTTGCACAAATACCTTCAAATAGACAGTACGCGCAAGATGTATATTTCTAATATGGTTTTGATAATGACGACTACATTCACACAAATAAAAGAAACTGAAATATATGCAAATGAAATTTTAAAAAAAGCTATGTTATGATGGTTGTTAGAAGTATTGCAAGAAAGCAAATTAATTACCTCAGCTGCTATTCCTTTCAGTTCAAGGGTTGTCTTTCGCCAAATATCTTTGATATCATGCGTGAGATCAAAGTTCAGATCTATTGTGCATAGCAAATGCTGAAAACAGAAAAGAACATACTTAGAACTAAATAGCTTCTACCAAACATGCAACGACAACTGCTATGTAAATGGTTGAAATGGAAACCTCTTCTATTGTCGTTTTATATGGTTATGTTAGAATGATTAACGGCATATATTTGATAAACCTTGAATATCTAATAACTTGACTAAGTAAGTCTTTGTAAATTTAAAAGAAAACATCAAACCATCAAATATGAGCTTGCTTCTTGAACATCTCAAATAATAAACGGAAGTAAGATATAAGTCGACTATTAAAAAAGAAAAGAAAACAATATGCATCCATATCGTATCTGTTCCCAAATTACACACACACACACAACCACACACACACACACACACACACACACACACACATATATATATATATAAATATGTATATATTTCCATGATTACGTTTATATTGATTCAGGCACTTTAAAATGCCAACAGCGGATTAGTTGATTATATAATAATATTGTTGCCAGATTGCAAACCTCTTTCATCAACAACAAAAAAATTGTCCACACAAAAAAAAATTATTTCTATTTTTCCATTAGGATATATTATCATCTTTATATGGGATTATTCATATTAAATCACTATATATATTCCAGAGATTTTAGTAGCTTTAAACAGGAATATAATGATGTTTAGAAGTTTGTCAGTCATGTCAGGGTTTAATGAGAAGGACCGTATTTGTAGACCAGATACTAAATGTATTTATAGAATATGTATATGACCTACAGTATTAAACTACTACCACTACTGCTACTACTACTACTACTACTACTACTAATACTATTACCTCTGCTACTGCTGCTACTACAACTACTACAACTAATAATAATAATAATGATAATAATAAAAATAATAATATTAATATTAATAATAGTAGTTACAAAAATCAAATAAATAAATAATATTTTGAACCATATACTTGAGAATTATACAAGTATACGTTCTGCATTAGGCAATATTATTAAGACCAATTAAGTTTCAATTAAATTTGTAATACCAACCATTTGGATCAGATCAAATAATGATATTGTAATTTTACACTTATTTTATGAAAGGTAGATGATATATTTAATTAAAAAAACAATTTAAATTTAATATTTGGAAATCTTTTTTTGTAAAACGTTTTGATCCTTTCGCACTAAGACATATTTATATACAAGTACTATCAAGATCATAACATCAAATTGGCAAGTACCATTTTACCTCTAACCTCTGATTATAATTAGAATTTTATTTTGCTATGCGAAAATATACAACCAAACATATTACTGATTAAATGAGACATTGCTAATGAAACCTTACTGCCTATCCCAGTGAGAGTATGCATGATATTCTTATTAGGGAGATAAGCAAAGCATATCTATTTTAAAAACTAACAACTCTTAGAAAAGAAGGAGGTGTGATACCAAGTTTTAAATGAGGACGAAAGCACACCATTACAGTCGTGAAATTAGGTTAAGAAAATGTTATATTTGGCTGAATTGGTGCGTGTCTGAAATAGGAGAATTATCTTGTATTTTGATTTTATAACAGATTATGTCGCATGATATGAAGTGTTGCAGATGGTTCTGTTGCTAAACAGTTTCGAAAGCGTAGCTCAAAATTGTTTTTATCTACCTCAACGTAAATGATGGATATGGGCACACACAATTTCTATCCCGTAAACCGTTAAGTTAATATGTGGTCAAATTATGATAATTTTTTTATATGAACGGTTTAGATATCATAAATTAGTCTTGATATCATAACTGAGTGTAAAAGCGGAATTATTTAAAATGAAGATGTTGAGATGCGCTTGATTTTGACACTAACTATATCATAAGCGACAGCATTAAAGATTCAGTCCAGTAAGTTCTATCATATTACATTCACCAATATATATGCGATTACAGTGATGAAATAATATTAGCGTTAGGCTCAAAATATACAGTTACCGACACTCAGGCTTCTTTTAATACAAATCAGTTAATTTTTCATGCATACGATACATTGTAGTTTCAGATTTTTATATCTTTAACTGAGATGGATGCTACTTCTGGCCACTTGTAAACTGGTTAAAGAAGGAGCATTCAGACAATGCACGTAACAAGATGGACATTTGCAAACATGTTCTATTACATTTTTAATCAAATATGTTCATCACAAATTTTATCAATGCTTTATATTTGTATCGAAAGTATTTTTTAAAAATTTTAGTCACTTTCAAACAAGAATCATCAACTGCTTATATACGTATAGCTTTCTTAATATGAAATGTTCGTAATATACTATGCAGATGGACACCTCGTTTTATTATTTACCAATTGTATGTACAGAGAAAGTCCCAGTTGCAATTGATATCTTCATTGCATGATTTTAGCAATACAAACTGCTTATTTTTGAACATTTGATATATTTCGCGCTACCGTTGCATAATTCTTTGCAATGATTATCAGTCGGTTTCGGATAGTCCACTTTCAAAAGTGAACAAATAGATCACACAGACCATAACATAAATTTCAATGCACACTCTCTAGAGTCTAGAAAACATTTAAAATGCATGTGAGCAGCTTTTATTTGAAAGGACTTGCGTACATTGAGGAACCTTGATTAGCCTATTAGACGTTTACATTATTTACGTCACAGTTTGTGGTAAATTGGTGATTTATATGAATTCATTCTCCCCTCTCTCTCTCTCTCTCTCTCTCTCTCTCTCTCTCTCTCTCTCTCTCTCTCTCTCTCTCTCTCTCTCTCTCTCTGTATATATGTGTGTGTCGCTCTCTCAATTATATGTTATCATTTGCCTGCTCATATGGCAAGTGGCTTGAGTGGCTTGAGCATCCTCCTCAGATGTGGCAAGTCGCGGGTCCGAACCCCAGTTGAATCATATCCAGGACTTATAACAAATGGTACCAACTGATGTTTCGCAAAGCGCTCAGTAGTGGTAGGATTGGTATACCTCTGCTCAGTATAATGTGACTAGGTAGGACAGTATCCTGGATGTATGCAGTATGATGCCCCAGTGCTAGAGATCAATTTAAACTTCCACACAAGAGACTGGCAAATTGACTGCAAAATTATTAAAGTCACTTTAAATCTCTCTCTCTCTCTCTCTCTCTCTCTCTCTCTTTATTTTCAGCGTATCCAACTTCAGCTCCTTCGTCATATGTATTAACAATCTATGTGTCATGGGTGGCTTATTACAAACGTATCGTCCTAATTAGGTTAAAAATGCTC
The DNA here is from genome assembly GCA_030141615.1 of Unio pictorum. NCBI lineage: Eukaryota > Metazoa > Mollusca > Bivalvia > Unionida > Unionidae > Unio > Unio pictorum. The sequence goes on from JARLTB010000269.1 coordinate 2,624,968, forward strand.
TTTAAACGCGTAAAATACAGGAACATATTTGTAGTATTCCTCAATTTACACTTATGTCATATATACAGATTCATTGTTATGTATTCGATGTAATGTGTTTTCTTCAGAACAACAATTTTGTTCAAGTTTACTCTAACCTGTGGACCCAGGATTTCATTTTTATACGAAGCCAACGAATAAATAAATACTGGGTAATATGTTATATTCTGTATTACGAATATAAAAAGTAAAGAGTTATTAAATATATTATGAAATACACAAACGTGTTTAAAAATGGGCATGTTTGCATTATCTTCCACAATTTTATTTTCTTTTATTCTCAGCTTTGTCTTTCGGTGCCTCGCATACGTTTATATCACCTTACTCCACGTTTTCCTTTGCACCATTCTGAAGATATATATTGAAACATTATAAGCTTCCCTATCTTATTCTAAGAAAGAGATGTAATATATCTCAAAACGACAGCAAAAACACACAATACTGAAAACTAATTATAGTAGGAAGAATAATGGCGAAATTATAAATCAAATGATCCATCAAGAAAGACTCCACCGCTTGATACATCATAGGACAAGGAAAATCTGTACATTTTGGCAGATGATGTCAAAATATTCGTTCAATGTTGCCAAATAATGATACCATTTCTAGAACTTAGATATTGGAAAACTATTTGCAGTATTTGCATCCAAAAATAACTATATCGTTTTATATTATATATTCTGCAGATATTTTCCGCTGTTAGAGATATTGTGATAATATGTTCACATTAACGCCTGATTTGCTTATGCTGGTGGAGGAATGATCTTTTTTTGTGGCACAGTTCTTAAAGGTATCATGCGTCTATGATTAGATGTTCTCCTAATATATCCATGCATCTAATTCTCAACTTTTAGGAAACAGCACCCGAACCTACCATAAATGAATTTAATTGAGATTTAATAAATTAAGGATTACTGAAAACAGACACTCTATCTCTGTTGCTATGTCTATCTCTCTCTCTCTCTCTCTCTCTCTCTCTCTCTCTCTCTCTCTCTCTCTCTCTCTCGTTCTCTCTCTCTTTCTATCAATTCTCTTATCATTAGACAGCTCATATGGCATAGTGGCTTGTGCGTCCGCCTCAAATGCGGGAGGTCTGGGGTACATGCAAAGGCATATCCATTACTTATAAATATAGCACCAAATGCTACCTTGTAAAGCATTCATCAATTAGAGGTTAGTGGTAGGACTGGTCTAATTGGGGTTAGGCACATGTGATCGGCTGGGACATAGTTCAGCATGTCTGCAGTATGATGCCCTAGCTAGACATCACAATAAACTCACACATAGAAGAATATGGCAAATGGGCTGCAAAATTATTAAATATACCTTAAAAATCCAAATCCAAATCTCTCTCTACAATAAACTCCCACATAGGAGAATATGGCAAATGGGCTGCAAAATTATTAAATATACCTTAAAAATCCAAATCCAAATCTTTCTCTCTCTCTCTCTCTCTCTCTCTCTCTCTCTCTCTCTCTCTCTCTCTCTCTCTCTCTCTCTCTCTCTCTACCATTATTTCTTTATTCTTTATTTTTATCGTATCCAGCTTCAGAACTTTCGTCAGGTGATTTAATCATGTATGAATCATGAGTGACTTTTTACAAACGTATCGTACTACTTAGTGTAATAATGCTCCTCAAGCCCGTAAAATGCGGGAAGAAAGTTGCATATTTTCTCGATTTACATCTGTGTCTTATACACAGCTTCATTGTTATGTATTCGATGTGATGTGTTTGCCTTAGAGCAAAAATGGTTTTTCATCTTACTCTAACCTGTACATCGATGTATTTCATTTTTATATGTTGCACAACCAATGAATAAATCAGTACTAAGTAGTATAGTATTTTCTTGCGTTACAAAAATACTAGCTAAAGCGTTAGTAAATAAAATAATGGAAACTACAAAATTTTGTTTTCAGAAATCATAAGCAGTGAAAGAATTATAGAATTATACCTTTCCTTTTGTATTATCATATTTGTCCTTCGGTGCCTCACTCACGCTTTGATCATCAGACTTCTCATTTTCGCTTGCACCGTTCTGAAAATATATATTGAAACATTATTCAGTTTCAAGATCTGAGTCTACGAAAGGTAAGTTAAGAATCTCAAACGGGAGCTAAATACACAATATACTTAAAACTTAACTATAGTAGGAAGAATAATGGTTCTATTATAAATATAATTATCCATCAAAAAGACTCCACCACTTAATACATCATAAGACAAAGAAAATACGTACAATTTGTCAGATGATGTCAAAATATTAGTACTATTTTGCAAAATAATATTATCATTTCTTGAACTCAGATAGTGGAAGACTATTGCAGTATTTGCATACAAAAAGACCTTTATCGTTCTATTATATCTCCGGCAAATATTGCCATTGTTAAAGACACTGAAACAAATACGTTCACATTTTCGGCTGAGTTGTTTTCGCTGCTGGGGAAATGATCATTGTTTCGGTAAACATTCTTGTATCATGTGTTTTTGATTAAATGTTCTGCTTAATATACCTATGCTTCACATTCTAAAATTTCTGGAAACAGCACCCGATCCTACCAGAAATGTATTTAATTGAATTTTGAAAATAAATGACTATTGAGAGCAGACACTCTTAAAATCTGATGCTTTATATCTGTATCTCTCAGTCTCCCTCCCTTCCTCCCTTTCTCTCTCTCTTTCGCTTCTCTCTCTCTCTCTCTCTCTCTCTCTCTCTCTCTCTCTCTCTCTCTCTCTCTCTCTCTGCATCTATTTCTTTATTTTCATCGTATACAACGTCAGCACCTTCGTCAGGTGAAAAAACCATGTACGTGTCATGGGCGGCTTATTAGAAACGTATCGTCCTACATAGTGTAATAATGTTCTACAAAGCCGTAAGATACGGGAACATAGTTGCACTTTTCCTCGATTTACATTTGAGTTAGTAAGTACATTAATGGAAACTACAAAATCTTGTTTGAATACGTATATGTGTGCATTATCTTGCACAATTTTGTTTTCAGAAATCATAAGCAGTGAAATAATTATACCTTTCCCATTTTATTATCAGATTTGTCTTTCGTTGCCACATTCACGCTTTGATCATCAGACTTCTCATTTTCGTTTGCACCGTTCTGAAAATATATATTGAAACATTATTCAGCTTCAAGATCTGAGTCTAAGAAAGGTATGTCAAGAATCTCAAACGGGAGCTAAATACACACTATACTTAAAACTTAACTATAGAAGGAAGAATAATGGTTCTATTATAAATATAATTATCCATAAAAAAGACTCCACCACTTAATACATCATAAGACAAAGAAAATATGTGCAATGTGTCAGAAAATGTCAACATATTAGTACTATTTTGCAAAAAAAATATTACATTTTTTAGAAGTTAGATATTGGAAAACTATGTGCAGTATTTGCATACATTATATCTTCGGCAGATATTGCCCTTGTTCAAGACATTGAAAAAAAAACGTTCACATATTCGGCTGTGTTGTTTACGCTGCTGGGGAAATGATCGTTTTTTCGGCAGCATTCTTAAAGGTATCATGCGTTTTTGATGACATCTCCTGCTTAATATATCTATGTTTCACATTCTAAAATTTCAGGAAACAGCACCCGATCCAACCACAAATGTATTTAATTGATTTTTAATAAATAAAAGACTTTTGAGAACGGACATTATCCATCTCTGCTGCTTTGTATTTTTATCTCTCAATCTCTCTCTCTCTCTCTCTCTCTCTCTCTCTCTCTCTCTCTCTCTCTCACACACACACACACACAATTCTCTTATCATTAGACAGCTCCTATGGTATAGTGGCTTGAGCGTCCCCGCCTCAAATGCGGGAGGTCTGGCTTACATACAGAGGCATGTCCAATACTTATAAATATAGTACCAAATGCTGCCTGGTGAAACGTTCAGCAATTAGAGGTTAGTGGTATGACTGGTCTAATTGGAGTCAGGCACATGTGATCGGCTGGAAACTAGTTCAGAATAAGCTTTCCACATCCTTACCAATTTGGATTTCGTTTGGAGGCTGGAGCTATCTCCGTTGCATTTACTCTACAAGAATGTTTGATGTACTTTACTAATCATAACTCTAATGTATATGTTGTTTTTTTTCTGGATTACGAAAAGGCATTCGATAGACTGTGGCATTGTGGGCTACTAAAAAAACTAAAAATAGTAGGAATTAATGCAAAAATATGGAGAATAATCGCCCATTCCTACACACAGTCAAGTGCCTGTGTAGCGTGTAGAGGATGTATATCGAACATATTTCCATTATGGAGAGGTGATGGACAAGGGCGTGTAATGTCGGCTTTTTTATTTCTCGTGTACATAAATGACCTATTGAATGAATTAGTAATGACTAACTGCGGGATAACAGTGAATCAGATGAACATACCTGTCATGCTTTTGGCAGACGACACTACTCTACTAATCTCTACGCTGAATGGATTGCAAATACTCGTGAATACAACTTATCAGTATGCACAGAAGTGGAAATTGAAATATAACTCTAACAAGAGTGATTCGATGATATTTAGTAAACACGGAAGTGTACACATCAAATGGAATTACTCTGGGATCACAGAATATTCCTAGAGCAAAAAAAGTGAAATATGAAGGAGTTACCTTTTCACAATCAATGAAAACTAACGATCATATTGTCTATTCCCACGATAAAGCTAAACGTGTAACAAATTCACTATACTCAATTGGATTACATGCAAATGTTATAAATCCTATAGTTTCTGTGAAAGTCTGGGAACGAATTATATTGCCGTCTGCTTTGTATGGCTCAGAACTCTGGTTTAATATGTCATATCAGGACATTGAATCAATGGAGAAACTAGAACGATATTTCGCCCGGAGACTATAAGGTTTCCCTCAAAGATCTGTCTACGACATCATGCCACGGGATGATATCAATGGAAGCTCGCATAGATAAGCAAAAACTCGTATTCATTGGTCGCATTATAGAACATCAGCAAACTTAACTGCTAAAAAGTTTTCCTCTGGGCTGTTGGAAATTTGATTTTTGACCCGCAACACAGCTACAACTCTTTTATATACGATATAAATACTGTACTCCAAAAGTATGATTTAGAAGACTATCTCAACGACTTTATTTTCACTAGAAAATTTCCAAACAAAATAACATGGAACAACTTAGTTAGGACAAGAATACAGATATTTGAGGAGAGAAAACATGAAATGAGTATCACAAATCTACCAGAGGGATTCGGAAGATGTTTAAAAGTTAATCCAGGACTAGAAATGCATCATCTATTGAAAATAGCTTACACTGACTCAAGCAGAAAATGGAATATGGGACATTAATTCGTATTGGAGGAATGCAAGCAAGACCTGGACTGTGTCCCCTATATGGCAAAATGAGTCATGGTCGTATTTTGCACAATTCGATGAATTGTTCCTTAACCTCAAACGACAGAAACCACTTGATGGAAAGGCTATTTTCGTATATGCCTCCAGTGATGTATAGTGAGTTCTGCGATCAGTTCGATGATATTATACTGATTATACTACTTGTTTGTTTAAATGATATATCAGAACGCTTAAAATTTCAGGCATGGATACATATGATCAGACTATCTACCAAGTATTTATATTAAGATGAAGGATATTATATATTCGATTCAACAGAGAACTCACACGTGATTATAAGGAAAGAAATAATTGTACTGCAAAGCTATTGGGAATCTAACTATTTTTGTTGTGAAGATACATTTTCAAATGTTCTATTGTATATCTGTATCTATCTAGTTTAGTAATAATTTTAATTCATTTATTCGTTTGCTATAGGAAATAATTCAATAGGTAACGAATCCGCTATTTTGTGTGATTCTATGTATATAAATGCATTTCTTTTTTGTCTTAAAATCTTCAGAAATTAGAGGAATAAAAGAATATCATCATCATCATCATCATCATCATCATCTCTCTCTCTCTCTCTCTCTCTCTCTCTCTCTCTCTCTCTCTCTCTCTCTCTCTGCCTTTATTTCTTTATTTTCATTGTATCCAACGTTAGAACCATCGTCATGTGAATTAAACACGTTTGTGACATGGGTGGCTTATTACAAACGTATCGTCTTAGATAGGATAATAATGATCTTTAAAGCCGTAAAATACGGGAGGGAATATAGTTGCATTTGTCCTTGATTTACGTGTGTGTCTTATACACAGATTCATTGTTATGTATTCGATGTAATGTGTTTTCTTCAGAGCAGCAATGTTGTTTAATGTTACTCTAACCGTATATCCAAGATTTCATTTGTATACGATGCACCACCAAAGAATAAATCAATACTGGGTAGTGTTGTATCTTCTTGTATTACAAAAATACATGGCAAACAGTAAATTACATTAATGTAAAGTACACAAACTTGTTTGAATACGTGCATGTGTACATTATCTTCCACAATATTGTTTTCAGGAATGATGAGCAGTGAAAGATTTATACCTTTCCTTTTTTACTCTCAAATTTGTCATTCGATGCCTCTCTCATGTTTGGATCTTCAGATGCCTCATTTTTGCTTGCACCATTCTGAAACTATGTATTGAAACATTATTCAGCTTCCCGATTTAGTCTCAGGGATGTAATATATCTCAAACGACAGCTAAAATATACAGCAATTAAAACTAACTATAGTAGGAAGAATAATGGGTTCTATTATAAATAAAATTATCCATCAAGAAAGAAAACTCCACCACTTAATACGTCATAAGACAAAGAAAATCGGTACAATGTGTCAGATGATGTCAAAATATTCGTACTATTTTGCAAATAAAATATTGCCATTTCTAGAACTTAGATATTGGGAACCTATGTGCAGTACTTGCATACAGAAATGCCTATATCGTTCTATTATATATCCGGCAGATATTGCCCGTCACATTTTTGCCTCAGTTGCTGATTCCGGATGGGGAAACGATCATTTTGTTGGCACCATTCTTAAAGGTATCATGAGTTTTTGATGAAATGTTCTGCTTAATATATCCAAGCTTTACATTTTAAAATTTCAGGAAGCAGTACCAGAGCCGACCATAAATGTATTTAATTTATTTTCAAAGAAATAAAGCATTATTGAAAACAGAAAATCTCCAACTCTGTTGCTGTATCTCTCTCTCTCTCTCTCTCTCTCTCTCTCTCTCTCTCTCTCTCTCTCTCTCTCTCTCTCTCTCACACACACAATTCTCTTATCATTAGACAGCTCCTATGGTATAGTGGCTTGAGCGTCCCCGCCTCAAATGCGGGAGGTCTGGCTTACATACAGAGGCATGTCCAATACTTATAAATATAGTACCAAATGCTGCCTGGTGAAACGTTCAGCAATTAGAGGTTAGTGGTATGACTGGTCTAATTGGAGTCAGGCACATGTGATCGGCTGGAAACTAGTTCAGAATAAGCTTTCCACATCCTTACCAATTTGGATTTCGTTTGGAGGCTGGAGCTATCTCCGTTGCATTTACTCTACAAGAATGTTTGATGTACTTTACTAATCATAACTCTAATGTATATGTTGTTTTTTTCTGGATAACGAAAAGGCATTCGATAGACTGTGGCATTGTGGACTACAAAAAAACTAAAAATAGTAGGAATTAATGCAAAAATATGGAGAATAATCGCCCATTCCTACACACAGTCAAGTGCCTGTGTAGCGTGTAGAGGATGTATATCGAACATATTTCCATTATGGAGAGGTGATGGACAAGGGCGTGTAATGTCGGCTTTTTTTATTTCTCGTGTACATAAATGACCTATTGAATGAATTAGTAATGACTAACTGCGGGATAACAGTGAATCAGATGAACATACCTGGCATGCTTTTGGCAGACGACACTACTCTACTAATCTCTACGCTGAATGGATTGCAAATACTCGTGAATACAACTTATCAGTATGCACATAAGTGGAAATTGAAATATAACTATAACAAGAGTGATTCGATGATATTTAGTAAACACGGAAGTGTACACATCAAATGGAATTACTCTGGGATCACAGAATATTCCTAGAGCAAAAAAAGTGAAATATGAGGGAGTTACCTTTTCACAATCAATGAAAACTAACGATCATATTGTCTATTCCCACGATAAAGCTAAACGTGTAACAAATTCACTATACTCAATTGGATTACATGCAAATGTTATAAATCCTATAGTTTCTGTGAAAGTCTGGGAACGAATTATATTGCCGTCTGCTTTGTATGGCTCAGAACTCTGGTTTAATATGTCATATCAGGACATTGAATCAATGGATAAACTAGAACGATATTTCGCCCGGAGACTATAAGGTTTCCCTCAAAGATCTGTCTACGACATCATGCCACGGGATGATATCAATGGAAGCTCGCATAGATAAGCAAAAACTCGTATTCATTGGTCGCATTATAGAACATCAGCAAACTTAACTGCTAAAAAGTTTTCCTCTGGGCTGTTGGAAATTTGATTTTTGACCCCCAACATAGCTACAACTCTTTTATATACGATATAAATACTGTACTCCAAAAGTAAGATTTAGAAGACTATCTCAACGACTTTATTTTCACTAGAAAATTTCCAAACAAAATAACATGGAACAACTTAGTTAGGACAATAATACAGATATTTGAGGAGAGAAAACATGAAATGAGTATCACAAATCCATCAGAGGGATTCGGAAGATGTTTAAAAGTTAATCCAGGACTAGAAATGCATCATCTATTGAAAATAGCTTACACTGACTCAAGCAGAAAATGGAATATGGGACATTAATTCGTATTGGAGGAATGCAAGCAAGACCTGGACTGTGTCCCCTATATGGCAAAATGAGTCATGGTCGTATTTTGCACAGTTCGATGAATTGTTCCTTAACCTCAAACGACAGAAACCACTTGATGGAAAGGCTATTTTCGTATATGCCTCCAGTAATGTATAGTGAGTTCTGCGATCAGTTCGATGATATTATACTGATTATACTACTTGTTTGTTTAAATGATATATCAGAACGCTTAAAATTTCAGGCATGGATACATATGATCAGACTATCTACCAAGTATTTATATTAAGATGAAGGATATTATATATTCGATTCAACAGAGAACTCACACGTGATTATAAGGAAAGAAATAATTGTACTGCAAAGCTATTGGGAATCTAACTATTTTTGTTGTGAAGATACATTTTCAAATGTTCTATTGTATATCTGTATCTATCTAGTTTAGTAATAATTTTAATTCATTTATTCGTTTGCTATAGGAAATAATTTAATCGGTAACGAATCCGCTATTTTTTGTGATTCTATGTATATAAATGCATTTCTTTTTTGTCTTAAAATCTTCAGAAATTAGAGGAATAAAAGAATATCATCATCATCATCATCATCATCTCTCTCTCTTTCTCTCTCTCTCTCTCTCTCTCTCTCTCTCTCTCTCTCTCTCTGCCTTTATTTCTTTATTTTCATTGTATCCAACGTTAGAACCATCGTCATGTGAATTAAACACGTTTGTGACATGGGTGGCTTATTACAAACGAATCGTCTTAGATAGGATAATAATGATCTTTAAAGCCGTAAAATACGGGAGGGAATATAGTTGCATTTGTCCTTGATTTACGTGTGTGTCTTATACACAGATTCATTGTTATGTATTCGATGTAATGTGTTTTCTTCAGAGCAGCAATGTTGTTTAATGTTACTCTAACCGTATATCCAAGATTTCATTTGTATACGATGCACTACCAAAGAATAAATCAATACTGGGTAGTGTTGTATCTTCTTGTATTACAAAAATACATGGCAAACAGTAAATTACATTAATGTAAAGTACACAAACTTGTTTGAATACGTGCATGTGTACATTATCTTCCACAATATTGTTTTCAGGAATGATGAGCAGTGAAAGATTTATACCTTTCCTTTTTTACTCTCAAATTTGTCATTCGATGCCTCTCTCATGCTTGGATCTTCAGATGCCTCATTTTTGCTTGCACCATTCTGAAACTATGTATTGAAACATTATTCAGCTTCCCGATTTAGTCTCAGGGATGTAATATATCTCAAACGACAGCTAAAATATACAGAACTTAAAACTATATATAGTAATAAGAATAATGGGTTCTATTATAAATAAAATTATCCATCAAGAAAGAAAACTCCACCACTTAATACGTCATAAGACAAAGAAAATCGGTACAATGTGTCAGATGATGTCAAAATATTCGTACTATTTTGCAAATAAAATATTGCCATTTCTAGAACTTAGATATTGGGAACCTATGTGCAGTACTTGCATACAGAAATGCCTATATCGTTCTATTATATATCCGGCAGATATTGCCCGTCACATTTTTGCCTCAGTTGCTGATTCCGGATGGGGAAACGATCATTTTGTTGGCACCATTCTTAAAGGTATCATGAGTTTTTGATGAAATGTTCTGCTTAATATATCCAAGCTTTACATTTTAAAATTTCAGGAAGCAGTACCAGAGCCGACCATAAATGTATTTAATTTATTTTCAAAGAAAAAAGCATTATTGAAAACAGAAAATCTCCAACTCTGTTGCTGTATCTCTCTCTCTCTATCTCTCTCTCTCTCTCTCTCTCTCTCTCTCTCACACACACACAATTCTCTTATCATTAGACAGCTCCTATGGTATAGTGGCTTGAGCGTCCCCGCCTCAAATGCGGGAGGTCTGGCTTACATACAGAGGCATGTCCAATACTTATAAATATAGTACCAAATGCTGCCTGGTGAAACGTTCAGCAATTAGAGGTTAGTGGTATGACTGGTCTAATTGGAGTCAGGCACATGTGATCGGCTGGAAACTAGTTCAGAATAAGCTTTCCACATCCTTACCAATTTGGATTTCGTTTGGAGGCTGGAGCTATCTCCGTTGCATTTACTCTACAAGAATGTTTGATGTACTTTACTAATCATAACTCTAATGTATATGTTGTTTTTTTCTGGATAACGAAAAGGCATTCGATAGACTGTGGCATTGTGGACTACTAAAAAAACTAAAAATAGTAGGAATTAATGCAAAAATATGGAGAATAATCGCCCATTCCTACACACAGTCAAGTGCCTGTGTAGCGTGTAGAGGATGTATATCGAACATATTTCCATTATGGAGAGGTGATGGACAAGGGCGTGTAATGTCGGCTTTTTTATTTCTCGTGTACATAAATGACCTATTGAATGAATTAGTAATGACTAACTGCGGGATAACAGTGAATCAGATGAACATACCTGGCATGCTTTTGGCAGACGACACTACTCTACTAATCTCTACGCTGAATGGATTGCAAATACTCGTGAATACAACTTATCAGTATGCACAGAAGTGGAAATTGAAATATAACTCTAACAAGAGTGATTCGATGATATTTAGTAAACACGGAAGTGTACACATCAAATGGAATTACTCTGGGATCACAGAATATTCCTAGAGCAAAAAAAGTGAAATATGAAGGAGTTACCTTTTCACAATCAATGAAAACTAACGATCATATTGTCTATTCCCACGATAAAGCTAAACGTGTAACAAATTCACTATACTCAATTGGATTACATGCAAATGTTATAAATCCTATAGTTTCTGTGAAAGTCTGGGAACGAATTATATTGCCGTCTGCTTTGTATGGCTCAGAACTCTGGTTTAATATGTCATGTCAGGACATTGAATCAATGGAGAAACTAGAACGATATTTCGCCCGGAGACTATAAGTTTTCCCTCAAAGATCTGTCTACGACATCATGCCACGGGATGATATCAATGGAAGCTCTCATAGATAAGCAAAAACTCGTATTCATTGGTCGCATTATAGAACATCAGCAAACTTAACTGCTAAAAAGTTTTCCTCTGGGCTGTTGGAAATTTGATTTTTGACCCCCAACATAGCTACAACTCTTTTATATACGATATAAATACTGTACTCCAAAAGTAAGATTTAGAAGACTATCTCAACGACTTTATTTTCACTAGAAAATTTCCAAACAAAATAACATGGAACAACTTAGTTAGGACAAGAATACAGATATTTGAGGAGAGAAAACATGAAATGAGTATCACAAATCCATCAGAGGGATTCGGAAGATGTTTAAAAGTTAATCCAGGACTAGAAATGCATCATCTATTGAAAATAGCTTACACTGACTCAAGCAGAAAATGGAATATGGGACATTAATTCGTATTGGAGGAATGCAAGCAAGACCTGGACTGTGTCCCCTATATGGCAAAATGAGTCATGGTCGTATTTTGCACAATTCGATGAATTGTTCCTTAACCTCAAACGACAGAAACCACTTGATGGAAAGGCTATTTTCGTATATGCCTCCAGTGATGTATAGTGAGTTCTGCGATCAGTTCGATGATATTATACTGATTATAATACTTGTTTGTTTAAATGATATATCAGAACGCTTAAAATTTGAGGCATGGATACATATGATCAGACTATCTACCAAGTATTTATATTAAGATGAAGGATATTATATATTCGATTCAACAGAGAACTCACACGTGATTATAAGGAAAGAAATAATTGTACTGCAAAGCTATTGGGAATCTAACTATTTTTGTTGTGAAGATACATTTTCAAATGTTCTATTGTTTATCTGTATCTATCTAGTTTAGTAATGATTTTAATTCATTTATTCGTTTGCTATAGGAAATAATTCAATAGGTAACGAATCCGCTATTTTTTGTGATTCTATGTATATAAATGCATTTCCTTTTTGTCTTAAAATCTTCAGAAATTAGAGGAATAAAAGAATATCATCATCATCATCATCATCATCATCATCATCATCTCTCTCTCTCTCTCTCTCTCTCTCTCTCTGCCTTTATTTCTTTATTTTCATTGTATCCAACGTTAGAACCATCGTCATGTGAATTAAACACGTTTGTGACATGGGTGGCTTATTACAAACGTATCGTCTTAGATAGGATAATAATGATCTTTAAAGCCGTAAAATACGGGAGGGAATATAGTTGCATTTGTCCTTGATTTACGTGTGTGTCTTATACACAGATTCATTGTTATGTATTCGATGTAATGTGTTTTCTTCAGAGCAGCAATGTTGTTTAATGTTACTCTAACCGTATATCCAAGATTTCATTTGTATACGATGCACTACCAAAGAATAAATCAATACTGGGTAGTGTTGTATCTTCTTGTATTACAAAAATACATGGCAAACAGTAAATTACATTAATGTAAAGTACACAAACTTGTTTGAATACGTGCATGTGTACATTATCTTCCACAATATTGTTTTCAGGAATGATGAGCAGTGAAAGATTTATACCTTTCCTTTTTTACTCTCAAATTTGTCATTTGATGCCTCTCTCATGCTTGGATCTTCAGATGCCTCATTTTTGCTTGCACGATTCTGAAACTATGTATTGAAACATTATTCAGCTTCCCGATTTAGTCTCAGGGATGTAATATATCTCAAACGACAGCTAAAATATACAGCAATTAAAACTAACTATAGTAGGAAGAATAATGGGTTCTATTATAAATAAAATTATCCATCAAGAATGAAAACTCCACCACATAATACGTCATAAGACAAAGAAAATCGGTACAATGTGTCAGATTATGTCAAAATATTCGTACTATTTTGCAAAAAAGTATTGCCATTTCTAGAACTTAGATATTGGGAAACTATGTGCAGTATTTGCATACAAAAATACCTATATCGTTCTATTATATATCCGGCAGATATTGCACGTCACATTTTTGCCTCAGTTGCTGATTCCGGATGGGGAAACGATCATTTTGTTGGCACCATTCTTAAAGGTATCATGAGTTTTTGATGAAATGTTCTGCTTAATATATCCATGCCTTACATTTAAAAATTTCAGGAAGCAGCATCAGAGCCAACCATAAATGTATTTAATTTATTTTAAAGAAATAAAGCATTATTGAAAACAGAAAATCTCCAACTCTCTCTCTCTCTCTCTCTCTCTCTCTCTCTCTCTCTCTCTCTCTCTCTCTCTCTCTCTCTCTCTCTCTCTTAGGTTAATAGGTTAATACTGCTCTTCAAAGGCGTAAAGTTCGGGAATGTACTTTTATTATTCCACACTTTACATGTGTGTCCATTACACAGCTTAATTGTTATGTATTCGATGAAATGTGTGTTCTTCAGAGCAACAATGTTATTCAATGTTACTCTAACCTGTGGATCCATGATTTCATTTTTATACGTTGCACCACTAATGGATAAATCAAAAGTGGGTAGTATAGTATCTTATATCTTCTTGTTTTACAAAAATACAAAGTAAACAGTAAATAAATTATTGTAAAATACACAATCGTGTTTGAATATGTACATGTGTGCATTATCTTCCACAACTTTGTTTTCAGGAATCATCAGCAGTGAAAGATTTATACCTTCTCGTTTTTTTTTTCTCAAAATTGTATATCGATCCCTCGCTCACACTTTGATTATGAGACGCCATTGTCTTTTGAACGATTCCGAAGATATATATTGAAACAGTATTCATCTTCCCGATCTTAGTAAGAAACGGATAATATATCTCAAACGACAGCAAAAACACCCAATACTTCAAAACAAATTATTGTAGAAAGAATTATAGCGATATTGTAAATCAAATGATCCATCAAGAAGTACTCCACCGCTTGACACATCATAGGACAAAGAAAATCTGTACAATGTGTCAGACGATGTAAACATATTCGTACTATTTTGCGAAATAATATGACCCTGTCTAGAACATAGATATTAGAAAACTATGTGCATTATTTGCATACAAAAAGAATTATATCCTTATATTATATTTTCTGCAGCTATTGTCCCGTGTTAGAGACACTGTGAAATAATGTTCCCAATTTTACTTATGCTGGTGGAGGAAAGATCGGTGTTATCGGCACCAATCGTAATGGTATCATGCGTCTTTGATTAGGTGTTCTGCCTAATATTTATTTGCTTCACATTCTAATATTCTAGTGAACAGCACCCTATACCATAAAACAATCTCCATATCTGTTATTTTCTTCCCTCTCCTCTCCCCTCCCCCTCTCTCTCTCACTCACTCTCTCTCTCTCTCTCTCTCTCTCTCTCTCTCTCTCTCTCTCTCATTTTCTGTCTTTGTGTGTGAATTTATATTCAGCGCATACAACTGCAACGACAATACTTAACAAAATAATTCGAGCACGAATAACAATAATAATATACTAAATCAAATGATCCGTCATAGAAAATGACACATAATTGATACAGCAAGGGGTCAACAAAATCTATACATGATGCTACACCAATCGTATTATTTTACAATATAATGTTGCAATTTAAAGAATTTCGAAATGAAAACAAATTTTTGGCTATATTTGTTGACAAAATGAATTCAACCTATCCATCTATTATGCATGTTGTGGCTATTTGAAAATATTACAAGATGTTCACATTTTGGCTTGCAATTACTTATAGTTATGTAGGAATCATCCGTATTATTCTGCACCGCTCTAAACTATAGCTTTCATCTTTGATTAAATGTACACCTGGGTATATCCATTGTTCACATTTTAAGAATTTTCGGACCAACTTTCGATCGTAAAATAAATGTACTTAATTGATTTAGGCGAAATTAAGAATTATTGACAACGGACTCTGTCCATCTCTGTCTCTGTCTCTCTCTCTCTCTCTCTCTCTCTCTCTCTCTCTCTGTAAAGCTATCGTCCTAGTTAGGTTAATAACGCTCTTCAAAGGGTTAAAATGCGGGAATATACCGGTACTTGTATTATTCCTCAGTTTACATTCGAGTCGTATACACAGCTGAATTGTTATTTATGCGATGTAATGTATGTTCTTCAGAGCAATAATGTTGCTCAATGTTAATGTAACCTGTGCATCCAGGAAATCATTTTTATACGATGCACTGCCAATGAATCTATCAATACTGGGTTGTGTGTATTCTTCTTGTATTACAAAAATACAAGATAAACAGTTAGTAAATACATTAATATAAAATACACAAACGTGTTTGAATTTGTGCACAATTTGTTTTCAGGAATCATTAGCAGTAAACGATTGATACCTTTCTTTTTTTATCCTCAGATATGTCTGTCGATGCCTCACTCACATTTATATCACCAGTCGCCACGTTTTCCTTTGTAACATTCTGAAAATATATATTGAAACATTATTCAGCTTCCCTGTCTTAGTCTTAGATTATAATGTAATCAAACGCCAGCAAAATCACACAATACGTAAAAACTAATTATATTACGAAGAATAATGGCGATATTATAAATCAAATGATCCATCAAGAAAGAAACTGAAACTTTCTTGTTTACGTCATGTTTTAACAGACATATAAACGCTTCCGGTCATTATATATGGAACAATGTCAGAATCAACTACTTTTATTTTGTTTACCAATAATCTTGATTGACAATTTTGTTTTGCACATGTATTATAGGTATTATAAATAACAACACGTGCAGCATTTCCAAATCTTTCTTTCTAACGTATTCAGTTTTCTGTGTCCCTGCCGCATCATGACCGTTTGAAGATCGTATGAATTCGTTCCTCCACATTCAGTAAAATTTAAAATAACATAAAATAGGAAGGCACTGTGTAACGTTTGAGCGTATATATCCAATGTCAAGTATTTTATATCGAAAATTATTAATGTATGGAAGATGAACTATATGTCTTTCTTTATCGAACTTGTGTTGTAACACATTGATTCACATGTTAAACCTTTTGTCTATTACTTCACAGTGTGTGTATTGATTGGCAACCAATCCATGGAATATATCCCTCTTTCTTCGAATGCCTACTTGCCACTTTTCTGGCTCAATTTGAAGCTGATCATCAATTGCATAAAAACCTAAATCACATCGAGGGATGGTAATAGTGGCAATCATTTTACTGATTTTACCCGTTGTTCTTTTTGGAAGAAATTACAGGAACAGCGCTATATATTATGCTTTTGTTATATATATGTTTTAGTGATTCTCTGCTTTGCAGTTGTATAATAGGTACACCAGGATACTTTACATAACACCGTTCAATATATTAAAAATGAATTCACGGTTAATTAATATATCTCTTCTTTTCCAAATATGTTATGTCAATAGGTATGAACTCAATAATCGCAACATATACGAAATCATATATATATATATATATATATATATATATATATATATATATATATATATATATATATATATATATATATATATATGTATCCATTATTTTCCAATAATTTATTTCAAATATCAAACCTTTCCGTCCTCTTTTTCAAATATGTCCTTCGGTTTTCCAATAGAGCTCGAATGACCTGAATCCACGTTTACTTTTACATCAATCTGTAAATAATAAAGTGACATTTCAAATAGCAGCCCAGCTCAAATTAAGAAATGATGAGAGATATTTCACAAACGATTGCAAAGAGAATTCACCGACTTAATATTAAAATCCAAAATTTATGAAGAAATATTAACATGAACTCAAAAATTGTATACAACATGAGAAAACGACTTGAAACCAAGTGTAATACCCCCAAACTGAGAGTAGTTCTATAAAAGAAATGTTATGTTGTATTCTAAAACGCAGTTTCGAAAATCTAGACGTTGAGAAACTGAGTGGGTCGCGTACGCAGTATAGCCTCGGTTTCACAATATATGAAACCCGCTTAAATAACGAATTGAAAAATGTTGTGAACATATTAAATGGCATAGTGAGATCATGGTCTTGGCAACAGACAATCACTTTATTTTAAGAAGAAATAAAAAGAGAACCTGTTTTCGTGGCAGCTATAAATTTTGAATAAGGTCAGTATCTAACTAAACATTATTAGGTGTATACTAAAGAATGATTCAGGTCAACTAAATGTCTGGAAAAATATCATATCCAGTTAACAAACATTACATTCTAATAGCATGTAATGAAACATAGCAAAATTTTAATTAAAAAAAATGTATGTATGTATGTATGTATGTACGTATTTATATATATATATATATATATATATATATATATATATATATATATATATATATATATATATCCACACATATACATACATACATACATATAAATATACATATATACATACATATATATATATTTAATTCGACAATGAAGGAATAACGCTAATATTGTGCAAATCAAATATAAGCAACCTGTATGCAATATTGTTTTACAAATAGATAATATCCCTTTTCGATGTGGTCTAATTGATTTTCCAGTCAGGATGAAATGCTAAAGACTCACTCTCTTTCTGAATAACACTTGAATGGCTTCCTCTCAAGAATATTCGCGAAAGGTGGCCACGAGTGTACTTCTATACCGCAAGACAAATTTAGAGCGACACTTTGATTTGGGTGTCGCGTGATTCATTTATTATGACATCACATAGTATACAGATTGGGAACTGCTTAATTGGTATATGCATACAATATTTCATTTTTTCAAACAATATGATCATATTCTTACCACTTTGAAAGCTTTCTCATTCACTACATGAATTCCTTTATTTTCCCCGCTCTCCCGTGATTCTGTGCCATCCTGCATAGTATCCAAATTATTGTCCGTGTCCGAAGTCTGCAAATATAATGCGAACAACTGGAATAGTTAAGTTATTTCTTGACATTTTAGATATTAAGGTGGAATTTATAGAAATATCATTTTGAGACTCCTTGGCTGTACAGTTGACTTTATGTTTCATGGTAACTATGCATGGATGTATTTTATCAATTCATCAATAATACATATTTCAGCTGATGTTTTCTCTGTTAACCGCTATTGATTTATATTTACATTTTCAATTGCACATTCTTCTGCTTATGGATTAATAGTGCATGCTCTAATGCAGTTTAAATATTCTAATTTGGTTTGTTATATCCGTTGTATGATTTGCATATTTAGAGTTCGAACACTAAATGATGAGATTCTTTTTTGTTCATTTGTCGGATGCAAACGCTTTGTAATTTTAAAATATGTACATTAAATAGTTAAACAAGATAGTTCTACCAAATTAAGTTAGAGATGATAACGTTGAATTTTTTGGGACATTTAATGAGTCTCTAAAACATACTCGCAGGGGCAACATATCCTTATAAAGTTAGTTGCATTATCCGGCATAAGGCTGTAAATTAATTCAAGATTAAACACCTCTCCCGTTTACACTCAAGCTAGAATTTGCATCCATAATGTATATGACCTTTTAAAAGATTGACGTAAAACAAAATTAATTTTAGTTTGAAATTGTCTTCTTGTGATGTGGCGTACGAATTAAATAATGGTGCCATTACGGAAGTAATAAAGTATTGTCTGCTATGTTTGTTTGCAGGTGTTGTTATGTTTGTTTACGTGAAATCCAGCATGACGTTTTGTTTCAAGAAAAGTTTCTGGAATTAATAGTGAAAAGCGTTAACGGTTATTGATGGCACCACAGGAAGGGAAGAGTAATCTAGAACAAAAACGTTAAACTGAGATGTTAACCAAATACGGTAATTAGAGTTTATTTGGTACTTTCATTTCAAATGTGTGGCTTGTATTCAAAACGAATATATCCATTGGCACTAGAATGTGAATTGCCTTGCAGAGTTGCTAATTTTTCCATGAAAGGATTATTGCCCACTCAGTCGTTCAGTTAGTGGTTTCAAATGATATTAAAAATCGACCAAAGAAATAATAATTTGCTATACTGACCTATATTCTGATACAGATGTCGCTAAGTATATCCATTGATTTTGTAGATATGCCGTGTACAAACTAACAACTGAAATTATATGTTCTATATGGAATGAAGATCTTTTTTACACTGGTGAGGATGAGGCTACAAATGTATGTAGAAAATGGTTTGTACCGAAATGGCATAAATTTATTTCATTGTTGTGCATAAGATGGTTAAATCAAAATCGTGATGTAAATATGTAATACCTAATCCTTCGAGTTTGTTCCTAAGTTTATATTAGCGACAAATACACATGAACGTGCAAAAGCCTAGTTAACCTGACATGATCTGCAATAATGAGATATACTTTATTTAGTCTGAGATATGTCTACAATATCTCTGTTATATGAACATGGTAGTCGGATTTTGACAAAGAAACATCAACTCAGACCTGAAAATTGTCATCATATAGAACAAAAGATTGAACTAAGACTGAATAACTCTGATCTGTTGGAAGAGTTCCATTTAGATATTAATCATGATTAATGTATGTCTAATTTTACATAATATGAAGAATATTAACATATACACAAACATATATATATATATATATATATATATATATATATATTAAAAAATATTTAAAGGAAATGTTCTCTTGTGCCCCGTAAATATAATTTTCTTACCTACTACTCGTTTGTTATAATTATGTTCAATATAAATTAAAATGTATTATGTTCTTGCTGACAGGAAGAGCCCACTGCAATTGTTTGGTACACAACTAATGACAAAACAGTCCATAAAGTGTTACATTCAGAATTTTAGGTTATTTATGAATTAAAGTTTACATGTTATTGTTATTTATTCTGCATTAGATACAATATAGTCTGTTTTATTTGTTATTGAATAATTAGGTATTGAGGTAATTTAATTGTATTATAGGTTTCGAACCTGACAATGGGATGCAAAGATAGTAGTAGAGAAGATTAATAATCAGGAATCAGGAGGGGAGATGCAACAAACCATTACTGCAGCACGAACATTGTCAATTGTTTTGTCTGGTGTGGTCGTAATGTTGTATTCATTTTGACAGAAACGTGATCATGAGTTAATCTCTGTTTATAAACACATTTATGACAGTATCTTGGATAAACGCGTACAGAGCGATATTCAATGAAGTTCCGATTATCAGCAAAGAGACTGATCCTACTATTTCTAATCATAGTATGTTATTAACCCATTAGAGTCTTGTTTTATTAAATAATTACTCTCTTGATTCATGTATGTGTAGACATGGTTTTATCTCAGCTATGAAATAATGTTCCGCAAATGTCATCAGCATGTTTACATTTTGGTGAGTTCGTTTACACCGAAGGAAGCAGGTTCATATTTAAAAGATGGCGTAAAGTCCTATTAACTACATTAACAACATAGAACCTGACAGAGCCAATAACTAAACAGCTATACTACTACTACTACTACTACTACTACTACTACTACTACTACTAATAATAATAATAATAATAAGAAGAAGAAGAAGAAGAAGAAGAAGAAGATAAAACGGTAGAGTAAATACTACTTGGTCCACCCTTTCGTCATTTTTGTCTAGTTGAGCTCTGGATGAGTCTGCCTCTTGTGTTGTCATAACTGGTTCAGAAGAATTGCTCATAACCTGCCAAAATGCACTTGTCCATGAAATTAATATTTACAAATAATATTGCATTTAGTCTTGGAATAAAAACATTTGATTGGATTCAATACTTAAATGACGTTCATAATCGCATATTCAGTCGTCGATTTATTGTCTTTGTTAATATGAAACCATTTATTGCATACATAAATTTGCAGTCTATATGCACAAAACAAACATCAACATTAATATGATACTGAGTCAGGGATCTCAAATACTAGGCCCACGTGCTGCATGCGACTCTCCAAGCCCTTGTGTCATCGAAAATGCCACCGAGCGACCCTTAGGGTGCTTTGTG
The DNA here is from genome assembly GCA_030141615.1 of Unio pictorum. NCBI lineage: Eukaryota > Metazoa > Mollusca > Bivalvia > Unionida > Unionidae > Unio > Unio pictorum. Next base: position 2,646,651 of record JARLTB010000269.1, read on the forward strand.
TTTTGAGACCCCTATATTAAACTGACACGTACGATCAACGAAATATATTTCTAGTCATTAAACTGAAAACGATCATAACTTTCATTCTAAAATTTGTTATGACTCCGGACACATATTTTACCTTTTTGCAAGTATGCACGAAACTTATCTATTTAACCTTCTCACGGAGTTCATGCTTAGAGAATGATTTAAATATTACATATCATGGAAGGGAAACAAATCAAGAAACATAATCATGAAGTAATTTAATATGATATTTTGTTTCTGCCAGTAACCAATACAAACAATTTATTGCAGACCTTTGTGACAAAACTAATCGGTTCGGAATACAAATAAATTGTACTATTGTTTTGAGTCAATATTGCAAAATGCTCATTGCTTTTAAATAACATAGCAAACCTTGGGAGATGGCATGGAGATTTCTTCCTCAATATATACAGACGATGCGACATTTTTTAGTCTTTCATATCTACCCCATGTTATCTCTCTGCAGTTTTGGAAGGAACTCTGAAAAAGAAACACACCAATCATTGTTTAAGAGGTACCTGTGAAAATATTGTTTTGAAGATAAATTGAAGTGTTACACCTTTACAAAATTGTATCTATTTATGTTAAATGATTAGAAACATCGTAGGACACTCTGAAAACATCTCATTGCATTGATTCAAATAGTCCCTGAAACGGAAATATAGCGTGTATATTATGTCATCAACACTGTTAGTGTGGTACTGAAATGATATCCACATACAAATTATAAGTATTGTTTAGTATTGTAATTATATGACATGCATGGTGAACTAAACGAAGGATTTAAATCAATTATTTTTTTTTTAAAAACAAAACTTCTGGAGATAAGTTAACTTGAACAAAATATACATTGTAGATGTTCTTTTTCAAAGGGTTTAGTCTTATTCGACCCGGTCTCGCTGCAAACATACATTATATCCTACCACATTACAACCCATGCCGGTGAATATAAAATAATATTCTGTACAATTGTTACGTCTAGATGATTATTTATAGTAGTCCGTGACCAGTTGGAAACATCTATATGATAAAGTTAATTGACCAATGTCACGTTTGACTCAGACATCCATTGTTTACAGAAATCCATTGAATTAAATAATTGTATAGCGAGATGAGTATTAATATATAATCCTCATGATTCGTGGTAAAGGCAGGCAACGGGACAAAACATAAAAATCATATGTACACTTTCTATGATCAAGTAACATGGTGAAGACAATACCATTAGAATCTTTAGAAGTATCACGATTGCATCATCTTCTGTAATGTTGTCATGCGTGGTTAATTCTTCGAAAGCATCAGTCCACTCATTGCTGTAAAGCTCTGAATACACTTCTTGAAGCTTAGTCGGACGATCTGCGTCGCTAAGGTCCGCAATATTGACATTTTCATGCGTAAATCTGTCTGATGCTATTTTACTCAACCTAAAATTAAACGAGAATTGTTAAATTGCTCTGGTAAAAGTCATTTAAATATATAAGCGTCTGAGACTTATATAATTTTTATGCTGAAATTCAACAATTGAATTGCAATCTTATAACAAATTGAAAGTGTATATTTATACATACATACATTTTTTTATATTTCTTAGGTATTCCCACTGATAAATAAAAAACAAATTGGATACACGTCTCTAAATACGAATTTCATTAAAATCGTGTATAAAATTATAATTTTTAAAAGAATTAAATTTTTGCCTTTTTTGGAATTGTCATAGCCGATCTGATCTATATTGAAAGCAAGGCGGTACATAGACGAAACCGCTATTAGGTAAACTTGTAGTTATAGTGGATCCATGAAGGGCGTGAGCATGCCGATACACTTGTGGGCCAAACTAATAATTCGGGATAACTGTCTTGTTTGTCAGTTAACACAATTGCAATTTTTAACGAATAATATGAATCATACGGTAATACAAATGACCTAATCATATGTTTGTTTCACCTGATTGATGTTTCAATCGAGTATAATTTAGGTTATTTTCATTACTTTAGATAATGTGAATCTTATTTTCATTCCTTGAGGTTATTTGAATTTCGCTTTCGTTATACGAAATTACAAGAGGTTATCTAAATCTCAGATTGTATGAAATTACGTGAGTATATTTGAATCATACCGTCATACATTTGAATACGGACTTGTTTTTGTTTTCCTCTTTGTGAATGTTTGGATAGAGTAATTGAATGAGACGTCTGAAATAATCACTGTATGTGTTATATATATATATATATATATATATATATATCACAATGTTTCGTGTCGTGCTTGTTTCAAACATTCATTCAGGTCTGTCCTGTTAAAGAGGCATCACCAAATGAGTTATGGTTTTCGCTTTCTCCACCGGACATCTCAATTATTGCGTTCTCTGTATAACTAATACGCATTACGACAAACAATACAACATATACATGATAACACGCCCCAGGACGCTTCAGATTCACCAGCAAAAAGGCACTTCTAGCACGAACAACACCATTAGACTGATGTTTTAGCCAGCTAATTTAGCATGGAATAGAACGACTCAACTTGCATTGTTCCATTATCGTTCGCTGCACTGTTCCATTATCTTTCGCTGCACGAGTTTCATTTAGCTGCCAGGGCTGGCGCTTGCGTTGGCTTTGTACCGCTTACACCTTAATCTACTAGTACAATCTTACTAATGACGATCATTAGTATAGTGAGAATATAGGCTATATCGATTGTGTGTTAGCGGAAGAGTTATCGATTCCTAGATGAGGGACGTATACGCATTTGTAATTTTGTAGATAGCCTCTCCAAATTGCAGTAGCTTCCTTTCGAAGTCTATCTTTTAATGCGCAGCTCCTCTTTACTTGTAATCAGGGCTAGTAACTGATCGCACACTACCTCATAAGCACGACTTCTCCAGTTTTCTATTGGTCTTTTCCGGTTATTGTTAATCTGCAAGATCTTTGGATGGGCTTGGCAAGAATGCTGTGGAGAGGGAGGGGTACTAATGGTTGTCTGCCGGCATAACTTCACCAGTTGGTCCTCCACTGTCACACCACCTCATGGATTCACATCTTTTGCCAGCTTGCTTGTTGTAAGAGGAGTTTCTTAAGAATCGATTTTTTTTCCGAGCATCTCTTGAAAACAAAAATAACAATGAAAACGCATTGGATACTAAAGCTAACGAGGTTATTGACAGCCATAACAAAACTGGCAATGTAGTAAACCCCACAAGATGTTGCCCGGGAAATGCTAAAAATACAGGCCATTCGACAGAGTTAGACTGCTCCGGGCAAATATATACTCGTTTGGGTATTACTCTTATTTGGCAGAGGAGAGATTTAATGGCTGAATCGGGATGGCTTATTTACTAGCTGCAACTCAACCTTGGATTAAATGCAATACTTTATTGCAGAACGTTACGTCGCGATCTTATATACACAGCTCCACAATGATATACATCAAAATGAGTTTAATGTGTGCACGACGTTGTCGTTGCCTCCACTACCGATAAGGTAAAATGATGGATGATAATCATTTGCAACATTGCATATTAAAAACTCCTTGCGTTTCTGAAGTATATTGGTCAAAATCATTTTAATAAAAAACAACTAATTAATTGAGGAACTCTTCGATCTAGACGTGCTGCAGTGAGCGGTCATGTCATTGTCCGATGTTCCAATCTAGACGCTTGGGTGGTCCACTTTATCGTGCTCTGCCGCAAATGTTTTCTCTTAGGAATGCAGAATGCACATATTGTGTTATATTCGCTGTGAACCTATTTGATAATGAAACTCATTTCGCTCTGTAACGCCTCCATGATATGTATCGCGGTTGTCTATCGATCAGGCTTCCCGCAATTAAATTCAGCTGAAGGCATGTAAGCACCGGTATCACAAATGCATCGTCCTTTTGCAATGGACGTGTCTAAGTACCACGAGGCTTTGTTTGGTCCACACATGGTGCCACTTTTCTTCTCGGTCGTCATAAATAGGTTCAAATTGTAAATACTTGCTTGCTGATGTGTGGTTGATATGGACCATTTTCCTTCTCAAAGACGCTACCTACGGCATACAAGTTACAAATTTCAACCTTTCCTGTCACCTTTTCACGGGAATGTCAATTTCAGTAGAGAATATGGAACAGGCCCTCTCGGTATTGACTGATCTACCGTTCATCTGTCTACTGGATATAAAGCATTCTGAACGATAAATTCGACATAACGAATGCTATTTTTCTTCCCATTAAAAATGGGGTCAAGGTGGAATTGCATTTAGGAATTGGAATATAATTCCGATGTTGAAACTGGTGCTACTGAGATACAAGACAGGCTAACATCGTGTTGCAACTTACGAAATACGACTCGGTTTGATCGCTCATTTATTTATTGTAGCGTGGTTAAGTTATGAACTTGATTTCGAAGCAATGTATTCACACTCAAATTAGAATCGCTAAGGTACATGTAGGCGCTCGTATTAATGGTCTCTACATTTCTCAGAATTTACATATACGTTGATCTGAAATGGTGCAACGTTTTCTAACTGTTCCTTGAACTAGAGTTTAAACAGTATACCTCCTTTTATACTTCGCAATATTAGCTCTCCCAATTGCATCCTCACTTTTGACAAAGTCTTGTTTCCAACTACGTCTTAAACTCCAAAGCTATTTCATGACACTCGCGGAATCTTGACCCCTTCTTGTCACTTCTCTTTACACCTTGCAGTACCCGTTCATATATATAGCATCACATACCGAAAATTGTAACGTAGAAACCAACTTGAATTACAATACTCATAGTATGCTCTGTCTGGAGAAAAGTTGGGATATATTCGTCACATTCTATTTTTTTTAATCTTCGCATTAAAAACTCTCGTCCAGTCCATGGTTCCTTGAAAGTTACCATGGCCCGCATATGAAGAACCATTATTTGAAAATCCTAGTTTCAGTAGGCCATGGACGAGTAATTCTCATCTAGGACAATATAATGTTGTACCATCCCATGAAGACGTTTGCGCATGACGACTTTTCGATGCTATTTACGCAAAATCATCGATTAGTTTTATACTTCCAAATGAGGACGTTTGACAGCTTACGGACGGGGCAAAGGGATCAGTCTTCTCGTTACATCTACCATATATCTTCCAACACAATAATATCTCACCTTGTCAGTAATTTGTCTTTCTCCACCATCAGACTTCTGATGGTCTTATGCAGCTGTTCTGCCTCGTTTGTATGTTTTTTAGTCAGTTTCTTACAATATTTTTCCAATTCTTTCTTTTTCTGGTTAAACTCTCTGAAACAAATAGATTAATAAATTAAGTAATTAATTAATCAGCATTGGTTATTCTGTATATAAATGATTTATTAGAGCAAGGTCGTCCCGGCCTGTACGATTTGTTGCAACGAACATACCAAAGCCAGGTCGTGATTTGATCTCACGCATGAAGAAAATCAGAGACAAACAGGGCGAATAAATCCGTCAGATTGTATGAGAAACTTTGTATTATGTGTTCGTTTCGAAGAAACTATGGGTTTCAAATACAAATGAGAGCGTTAGAAAGTTAATAAGATAGTCGTATAGATAAACCATCTGATAACTAAATCTGTAGACATATATTCTAGTTACAATCCATGTTTGATACATGATGTCCTTAAGAGCACTGTGTCAGATACATATATCCTATATGAATGCACTAATGAGTATGTCTTTAACATATTGTGTGCGTGTGTTTAAGCAAGCTCATGGTTTAGGCGCTTACATTGAAGAATGAAATTCCTAATGAAACCAATCACACTGAAAGTTATATCTTTACAATTTAACATATCATACACACTAAGTGTTACTGTGACACAAAAGGGATATTCATGTTCTTCTCCTGTACATACCATTAGGGGTGACAACTTGTACATACCACTTGCTTAACCAGTTTGAGTATACCAACTTTAGTCAATAAGAAACGTAACATAATAGTTTCCAAATTTCATTCTAACTAGTGATTACTTCTGTATGTCAGAATATAAATGTATGTAATTTCCCTGACCAAAGGTTTCTTATTCAAGTCAACGCTAACTCCATGAAGCAATTAAACTTTCCATTTTAATTGTTAATGTAAAAGTGAAATCCATGAAACTTTGCGATTGTAAAGATCAAAATCAGTGTCACAAACGAAATTACATCTGCATAACATTTTAAACTATAAATGGATTAAAATGTACTTACACTCCTTATCCTTAGCTTACCTTTCCAAATCTTGTTCTCGTTGATTACACTTTCTCTGCAACGCCTCGTTGTCCTTCTTTCCGTTAGACAAGCTGTAAGAAATGTTTCCGATGTATATAAAATATTGCATATAAGAATATATATATATATATATATATATATATATATATATATATATATATATATATATATATATAATTCCATATGGATGCAGAATACAATTATAAGTTTAAATTGGTACTGTTTGTTTATCCTCACATATGCAAAGACAAATCGTATATATATATATATATATATAAACAGACACACACACATATATATATATATATATATATATATATATATATATATATATATATATATATATATATATATATGAGGACAGATTGATTAATACGTAAGCAATTGCATTACGTAAGAATGGAAATAATTCCACGCAGAGTTTTACACAATTTACCATATTTGATAAAATGAATTGTAAAGTCTGTTCGTAGTTTCGTTCACTTGTGACTGATCTAAATGTAATGTTATGTGTTCCGAATTTCCTATGACTACTAATTCTGAAACCAAATGAATTGCAATGTTTAAATCTATGAACTCAATGCATAATCATCAAGTCTGATCTGTTTATTCATTTTCGTGTTTTTGTCCATACAAACACACCGTACGCTACATGACCTGCATTTTTGTGTGAAATGTATCACATTTAGTGTTTAACATATTAAAACTTGTGTTGTTAATGTTAATCTTTAATGCCCATGCCAGTGATGACGATATAGCTTACATATGAAATAATACATGATAATAGGCGATACCAGTTGATATATCAGTGCATATGATTATCCCAATGAAATAATGGTATTTAATCCATTAACTCTTTGATTAAACACAAGTGTATCGATTGTGAATAATATATTTTTATGAAAAAAGCACACAAAGACATTTTTTTACTACCAAACAAATACCAACCTTTTCTCTAGTTCTTCTATTTTGACACGCAACCTTTCACGTTCACTGTGATGTGAACGACATACATAAAACACCATGTGTCATTATTCTGTTCGACTAAAATTATTTGAAGTTAAATTACTGAAATCTTAAATGTAAATATTCAAAGGTTATTTAATTTTCTAACAAAGATCGTAATATTAGATCTATATTTACTTTTTATTCTGACTGAATTTCTAAATTTGTTCAAACGCGTTTACATCAATGCCGCTCAGTGCGACAACACAAAATCAATTTAGATGACCGAAATTATATAAAATTCAGAGTAGTTATTTCAACGAAAAATATATATATATATATATATATATATATATATATATATATATATATATATATATATATATATATATATATATATATAATGTTGCATGTATATCCATGTTTGATACATGATGTCCTTAAGGGCACTGTGTCAGATACATATATCCTATATGAATGCACTAATGGGTATGTCTTTAACATCTTGTGTGCGTGTGTTTAAGCAAGCTCATGGTTTAGGCGCTTACACTGAAGAATGAAATTCCTAATAAAACCAATCACACTGAAAGTTATATCTTTACAATTTAACATATCATACACACTAAGTGTTACTGTGACACAAAAGGGATATTCATGTTCTTCTCCTGTACATACCATCAGGGGTGACAACTTGTACATACCACATGCTTAACCAGTTTGAGTATACCAAATTTAGTAAATAAGAAACGTGACATAATAGTTTCCAAATTTCATTCTAACAAGTGATTACTTCTGTATGTCAGAATATAAAGGTATGTAATTTCCCTGACAATGTTTTCTTATTTAAGTAAACGCTAACTCCATGAAGCAATTAAACTTTCCATTTTCATTGTTAATGTAAAAGTGGAATCCATGAAACTTTGCGATTGTAAAGATCAAAATCAGTGTCACAAACGAAATTAGATCTGCATAACATTTTAAACTATAAATGGATTAAAATGTACTTACACTCCTTATCTTTAGCTTACCTTTCCAAATCTTGTTCTAGTTGATTACACTTTTTCTGCAACGCCTCGTTGTCCTTCTTTCCGTTAGACAAGCTGTAAGAAATGTTTCCGATTGACACAAAATATTGCATATAAATACATATATATATATATATATATATATATATATATATATATATATATATATATATATAATTCGAGATGGATGCAGAATACAATTCTAAGTTTAAATTGGTACTGTTTGTTTATCATCACATATTCAAAGATATATATATATATATATATATATATATATATATATATATATATGAGGACAGATTAATTAATATGTAACCAATTGTTTTACTTAAGAATGGAAATAATTCCACGCAGAGTTTTGCACAGTTTACCATATTTGATAAAATGAATTGTAAAGTCTGTTCGTATTTTCGTTCACTTGTGACTGATCTAAATGTAATGTTATGTGTTCTGAATTTCCTGTGACTGCTAATTCTGAAGCAAAATGATTTGCAATATTTAAATCTATGAACTCAATGCATAATCATCAAGTCTGATCTGTTTATTCTTTTTCGTGTTTTTGTCCTTACAAACACACCGTACGCTACATGACCTGCCTTTTTTTTGTGAAATGTATCACATTTAGTGTTTAACATATTAAAACTTGTGTTGTTAATGTTAATCTTTAATGTCCATGACAGTGATGACGATATAGCTTACATATGAAATAATACATGATAATAGGCGATACCAGTTGATATGTCAGTGCATATGATTATCCCAATGAAATAATGGTATTTAATCCATTAACTCTTTGATTAAACACAAGTGTGTCGCTTGTGAATAATATTTTTTTATGTAAAAAGCACACAAAGACATTTTTTTACTACCAAACAAATACCAACCTTTCCTCTAGTTCTTCTATTTTGACACGCAACCTCTCACGTTCACTGTAATGTGAACGACATACATACAACACCATGTGTCATTATTCTGTTCGACTAAAATTATTTGAAGTTAAATTACTGAAATCTTAAATGTAAATATTCAAAGGTTTTTAATTTTCTAACAAAGATCGTAATATTAGATCTATATTTACTTTTTATTCTGACTGAATTTCTAAATTTGTTCAAACGCATTTACATCAGTGCCGCTCAGTGCGACAATACAAAATAAATTTAGATGAAAAAAATTATATAAAATTCAGAGTCGTTATTTCAACGAAAAATATATATATATATATATATATATATATATATATATATATATATATATATATATATAATGTTGCATGTATATCCATGTTTGATACATGATGTTCTTAAGAGCACTGCGTCAGATACATATATCCTATATGAATGCACTAATGAGTATGTCTTTAACATCTTGTGTGCGTGTGTTTAAGCAAGCTCATGGTTTAGGCGCTTACACTGAAGAATGAAATTCCTAATGAAACCAATCACACTGAAAGTTATATCTTTACAATTTAACATATCATACACACTAAGTGTTACTGTGACACAAAAGGGATATTCATGTTCTTCTCCTGTACATACCATCAGGGGTGACAACTTGTACATACCACATGCTTAACCAGTTTGAGTATACCAAATTTAGTAAATAAGAAACGTGACATAATAGTTTCCAAATTTCATTCTAACTAGTGATTACTTCTGTATGTCAGAATATAAAGGTATGTAATTTCACTGACGAATGTTTTCTTATTTTAGTAAACGCTAACTCCATGAAGCAATAAAACTTTACATTTTAATTGTTATTGTAAAAGAGAAATCCATGAAACTTTGCGATTATAAAGATCAAAATCAATGTCACAAATGAAATTACATCTGCATAACATTTTAAACTATAAATGGATTAAAATGTACTTACACTCCTTATCTTTAGCTTACCTTTCCAAATCTTGTTCTAGTTGATTACACTTTGTCTGCAACGCCTCGTTGTCCTTCATTCCGTTAGAAAAGCTGTAAGAAATGTTTCCGATGGACACAACATATTACATATATATATATATATATATATATATATATATATATATATATATATATAGATATAGATATAGATATATATATATATATATATATAAGTCAAGATGCGGAATACAGTTATACATTTAATTGTTGCTGTTTCTTTATCCACACATATGCAAAGATAAATCGTATATATATATATATATATATATATATATATATATATATATATATATATATATATATATGAGGACAGATTGATTAATATGTAAGCAATTTAAATATATGAACTCAATGCATAATCATCAAGTCTGATCTTTTTTTTTTCTTTTTCATGTTTTGTCCTTGCAAACACCGTACGTCATATGCCCTGCATTTTTTGTGAAATGTATCACATTTAGTGTTTAAAATATTAAAACTATTGTTGTTAATGTCGATCTTTAATGCGTATGCCTGTGATGAGGATATAGCTTACATATGAAATAATACATGATAATAGGTGATACCAGCTAATATATCAGTGATAGTTCATATCACAGCATATTTGTATTAATGTTACCTATATATATACGCCAATAACCCCAGATATTCGGACTCGATTAGTTACTTAACAAGCAGACATACACTCACAGAAACAAATATTCGTGTGAGTGTGTGTTTGTGTGATTTGGACATGTAAAGTAGCTTTAACACTTTTCCAGTCACATCGCTACGTTGTCTGCACTGAGGCAGTTTATTGTGACGTCTAGCACTGGGGTATTATGCCGCAGACATGAGTCGTCATTTATAAATACAGTGTGTGTGTCTGTGTGTCTCTGTGTGTGAGAGAGAGAGAGAGAGAAAGAGAGAGAGAAAAAGAGAGATAGACTGAGTGTTATATCATACCGTGATGTACAAAGTTAACAACTGTTGTACAGGACATATTGTGACTGTCATTCATTTCATATTACACACACAGACACACACACACATACATACATATATACATATATATATATATATATATATATATATATATATATATATATATATATATATATATATATATATATATATATATATAAATATATATATATATATATATATATATATATATATATATATATATATATGTGTGTGTGTGTGTGTGTGTGTGTGTTTGTGTAGTCTGAAATGAATGACAGATGTGTTAATCAAACCCGTCATAATAATCATTACACCTATAGTTATGCTTACAAATTATTTTATATCATGGTGTTACCCTTTAAACCTGAATGTAGTGCTTGAAATAAACTAATTTGCAATTTAAGAGGTAATTAAATTAATGTTGTTATTATCATCTGTGTTTAACCGGGTCATGTATACAAAAATAATGAATTAGATGAAATCTGTATGCAAATAGTTAAAGCAAAATTCAATTGGCAGGGATGATATAGATAATATTGAAAACTAAACTTAGACTGGACAAAAGAATTGTATCTTCAATTGCAACATCTAAAATTATATTATCCTTCAAGTGAAATGTGTTTTTATTGGTTGAAAAAAATGAAAACTTACAGTACTGCATGCTCAGCGAGGACTATAACGCATTTCCTTGCGAATGCAGTAAATCGGTATATCATTATCCTTACATCATACATTTGAAATATCCGATACATTACATGTGATTTACGCAATTAATGTTAACCATACCATATTCTGTAATAAGAATTAATGGTGTGGTCCAAAATCACTATTATAATTTTTAGAAACTGTATTGTACATACATTTCGTTTTTCTCCTGAAGTTCTTTCATTTTATTTGCCCAAAACGTTTTATTTGTCTTGGTTTTATGTTTTTCCTCTTCAAGGCTAAAATGAAAATAGAATTCAACAATATCAAACTACAAATTATGCAATTACCATAAATCATACGATCTCATATGTAAAGCTAACTAACGATGCTTATGAACGTAAGCACGGATAATATTTAAAACTCTACATAATGATGACTGCATGGACAGCCTGGTACTTTTTCCATACAACCTGAAAAAGATTTCAACGTTCACTTTGACTGTCCTGGAAACCCATAAACATCAAAAATCCTAGATTCCAATAATGTTTTCAACCTTAAACAGTCAGTTAACCACCCCACTCAAAAACATGGTGACATTTTAGACTGGATACTTCATAGACCTGATGATAATATTCTACGGTCCAAACGTTTATCACACGAACTTGGATCAGATCACCTCTGCATTATATGCCATCTGGACGAATCAGTTCCTAACCATCCACCTTGATTTGCTACTAAGAAAAACCTCAGAATGATAAATTGAACCAAACTAAGACATGACATCCAAGCAATCCTAACTACTTTTTTTACCTCCTACAGCAGTACAGCTCGATAACTGCCTGCGTGCATTGCTTGAGAAACAAGCCCAAGACACCATGTGCAGAGTATCAGTACACAAGTGTTCTTCATGGTGGTATAGCAGTGTTAGGGACCACTAAAACACTTGTGTGTTCATTAGTACTTTACAGACTGGACTATTGTAACTCAGTTATGTCAGGTTCGTCTCACTGTTTACTCCATAAAGTTCAAATCGTTCAAAAACCCAGCGGCTCGGATCATCTTTAGATTACCACGATCAGAGCACACCTCCTGTCTGCGCTGTACCTTACACTGGCTATTCATTCGACCCAGGATCAAACACAAAATTTGTTTTGTGTCCTACTTTTCACTGAATGATTCCAGTCCAACATACCTCTCTGGCCTCACTCATGTGTACATACCAGCACGATACGTACTCCCCTCTTCTCAAAACCGTATTGTCATTATTCCCACTATGAAAACAAAGTTCTTTTGTATACTAAAGCCCATCAACGTGGAACGAATTGCGCATTGAATCTGAACACAACGTCAGTGATCCTTTAAGAATGGTGCTCTTAAAACTTGACTGCACGAACAAACAGAAGGACCTAATAATGTTTCCAACTTTCAATTTTGTCGGCATTTATTTGTTTTCAAAATGTATGATGTTAAATGCGTTTAGAGCTTCTATATATAGATAAGGTGAAATAAAAATCCTCAGCATTATTTTCTTAATTTTTTTTATATATTATTGTTATTATTATTATTATTATTATTATTATTTGTGTGTCTGCCAAACTCAGTGATAAATACCATTGACACAAAAGATACGTTATTAATTACAGTGACATATGTCAAAGTTTGTAATTTGCCTCAGATATTAAAATAGTACATTAAGTTGTGAAGATAAACTATATGCTATAAGTGTATACAGCCTTTTAAAGAGTATAATTTGGACATATGTTCATTTTACAGAAAGCACATTGAATCTTCTTTTCTTTGTTATTGGAATCGCTGACAAATGGGTTATTACGTTTTTTGCTTTTGGGAATCAGATTCCATGAGTCAAACAACCTTTGTCATTGGTGTGTATTCGACTAAAACAATCGGCTAATAAAATGAAGTCACATTCGTAGGTTGAGAAGATGAACATGAAACATAAAAATGTAAATGAAAATTGCATCGGACACAATATCAACAAATAATGAGCATTAAAGAAAAGAATTTTTTTGAAAGTCCTAAATATATTACTCCTTTGGCTTCTAGGACATTGTTCCCAAATATTCAAGTCATTCGACTTCAAACAAGAAGTCAGACATCTCATACCTTCTCTGGAGATTAGCCGTTTCCATCTCCCACTCTGCCTTTTCCTTGTCCCTCTCGACATTTGCATTCTCGCAAGCACTTTTATTTGTATTTTGTTCCTCTGCACCTCTGTAAAACAAAAGGTAACTTTCATTTTAAAATCGAGCTGTGGTGAATCTTAAATGTGCAATTAATGACGATATAACCAATGTAAATATTTAATGAAACATTTGTCACTGAGTGATATTTTGTTTCTCAGCATAAATACGAATATAATCAATGCTATAACATGTCAGTCTAATATATATATATATATATATATACACACACACACACACATATATATATATATATATATATATATATATATATATATATATATATATATATATATATATATATATATATATATATATATATATATTTAGCACACGTCATCACCAGTATCAATTGACTTTTATGCCAGTAACTCTTACAGTGATTTCTTTTGTAAATTTTTGTCCCGAACTTGCTTTCCTACAATATAATATAATCCTACAAAAAGTGTAAATAAAGAGCAATTAACGGCACTGCACCAATAAACACCATTATTTAAAACCAATCAGAAACGCCATGATGACTATGCATTTTACCAGATTGCAGATCCTAACATGTTTTTCTGACCCACACCTGATTACTCTAAAACTATTGTTTCGTATATGTAATATAAGTCATTTATATTTATTTGTATTGTTTGTTTGTTAGATTTAAATTTGGCACTTTAAGTTTTAAGATTCGTTCATTGAAGGGGGGGAGGGTGACCTGTACTTTTACAGAGTAAACACCAGGTGTTGACATCATATCTGACCTGGCTTCAGAGTTGTAAACAGGCTTTTAAAATGATTGGTTGGTTTCAAGGATATTGTGGAGTTTTAGATAAACATCTTTCCATTTTAGTTGGGTCATACGCTGGGTACGTGAGATTTTGAACGTACAATTGTTCTGATAGTTTCTAGAAGATCACGTGACCCTTTCCTGTTTACGTAGAAAACAGTTATATAAATTATGTTTTGGAATGAGCTATTCAGTAGAAGTTTGGGCTTTTAGAATACTAAGTGGTGTGTGTTTTTTGGAGTTATTTTTAATTATCGTGTACTGGAAATTGTGTCAATTCGTTTGGATCAAGAGAAATTATTTTGTTCGTTATCTGGAAAAGAATATGTGCTCATAGATTTCATAAACAAGAACAGACTTCATCAAGATACATCGTCTTCCATATTGGATACTTTGCTGGAATTCAAACTTAGAATTATTTGGACATTTTGATTACCAGGACTCTTGCAATTTATCTAGTGGAGTATATTTTGAATTATTTTTGGATTAATTTTGGAATTGAGTCTTACAACCGTAAGTTTATTTTTCTTTCCTGAAAAATATTTGTACTTATCTGTGCTTACGTTCATAAGCTTGTTATTGTCATTCTACCTATGTTGCTGTTTATTCGAGCCTAACACTCAACACTCAATACTGATAAAAAATTAGCGATACAAAACTTCAGAGGTGTTTTATGCGAGATCAATTACCACAACAACCAAACAGCGTTGAAACAGGTATCATTAATCTCGATAACTGGATCGGACATGGAACTCACTGGGTTGCATACGCAATTGATCAGGGTGCGATTGTTTATTTCGATTCATGTGGGTTAGCACCGCCTAAAGCGTTTATGCGTTATATACAACACTTAAAAATTCCTCGTTGGAATTCCACGTTTCAAACACAGAAAATGACCGACCCACCAATATGCAGCATAGAACGTCTTTGACGCTATTTCATCATATATATATATATTACTGCATCACCTTCCGTAAATTTCTAATTTGCAGGTGATGTGATGAATTTGGCTAAAACATACTGACAAGCACTTGTATAGGTCAGGGCCATTCTGAAGACCTACTCCGATGCACGTTTTGTGATATTTTGAGAGCTAAACGAAGAGCTTTTTTCTGCCTGTTAGAAGATTGCAATCGAGTCCATATCCACAAAGAGAACATGGCCACTACAGTTCAATGTCATTTAAACATATTCGACCCATACCATCATCACTGATGAGATGTAACGACAAACCTTTGGGGTGTCCAAATGAAACACGTTTGTATGCAAAAAGAATAATCGTCGACAAATAACGATTGCGTTTTTGAGAGAAAGAAACGGTAAATTCTAGATTTTAGGATATGTGATGTAAAGATTCCAAATTGCGTGTGGTTCTATCTCACTGTAATTTGAAGTTGCATTTATTCCATATTGTGATAGAATTATCAGATTCCGGAACTAATGACTAGATGACAGTTTAGGGATGAGAACTATGGAGGTTAAAGGTAGTATACTTCTGCAATCAAAACATAGGCTGAGAACTGCCGAGACATAGTGTACTGAAGGAGTCATGAAAGAGCATGCGAACATGCGCCGTCGTCTTTGCTTCGAGAAGATGAGGATGACCTATGCTGACTTGTCAGAGAAGGAGCTGGCGAAGAGTGTCGAGACCTGCCACTGACAATACTTGCGGAGTGCCGTGAGCTAGAAACTGTATTCGCAAATATCTTTCAGTTGATGCCACTAAAACGATTGTATGTTCATTAGTACTTTCAAGACTTTACTATTGTAACTCAATCATGTCTGGTTCGTATCAATATGTACTCCATAAACAGTTGCTTGGATCATAGTTATTTTACCAGGACCAAAGCACACCAACCCCCGCTGCAGTACACTGGCTATCGGGAATCAAACACAAAATGTGTTATATGTGCTACGTTTCACTGACGGACTCCAGTCCAGCATACGTATAAGTCCTAACACATGTGTACACACTAGCAAGATACTTACGCTCCTCTTCTGACAATCGTATACTCAGTATTCCCACTATGAAATCGGAGTCATATGGACAAGTTTATTATGCGTAACAGGGCCCAGCAACGTGGAGTGAATTGCCCATTGAAAAAAGACGCAAAGACACTGATCCATTTCAAGAGAGCTGTTAAAACTTAACGTTCAAGACTGTAATAACAAACTTAAAATCCTAATAATGTTTCCTACCTTAAATAGTTTCAGCATATTGTTGTTTTCCAATTTCAATGTGTTTTATTTTAATTTATGTTTTATTTTAGTCATATCACTATAGATATCGTAAAGCGCTTAGAGCTTCAAATGATTAGGCGCTATACGAAGTCCTCATTATTATTATTATTATTATTAGTATTATTATTATTATTATTATTATTATTATTATTATATTCTACTTTTTATCATCAGACTGGACGACATATTGACTTTCAGTAACGCATCATGCATGTTATGAGCTCTTTGACCCGTATGATTCCCTGTAGCAGGAATGTAGGCCATGCTTTCTACGGAGGACGTCGTCCAATTTATTCTGTTTTGGCTAGTTATGGCATGTGTTGTCCACATGACCAGTCCGTGTATCTCTTGTCAAGAGGTTACTTCCTTTTTGCTCGTTCCTTTGATGACTTTTAAAAGATGTAGAGTGTGACTCTAAGAAAACGTCTATATGTATCTGCAACAATGAAGAGTCGTCTGGTGCCTGGCTTTCTCTAATTTGATGTTTGGTAACAAGAAATCATTTTGTTGAGTTATCTCCCTTACCGACCAAGACTTCCATCACTGAGAACATATCAATATGTACGCTACTTTTGTCTTCGTCCTGATCCTGAATTTCTGCGTTTCACTCTTTGTCTAATATTTCGTACTAATAGAGCAAACGATATAACCTATAAGATTGCTTCCGGAAAGATGGCGCCATCGCTTGACTGCTCGAGATAGGCTCTTCCGAATCTGTGCTAAATTTATGATATTTGTGCTTGTTCTCTATCATCGTCTACATTACTGTTCCGTTCATATGTGTTAATTCATCTCTTTGTTTTGGAAACGAGAACAATTAGAATTTTTCTCAGCTGTTTTGTCCCAATGTTGAGACGTCATTTGTTTTTTAATAAACTGCCGTCACGTGACTGCTTACAATATGACGGACCCTCATTAATTGGATTAAATTACCACACTTGGTTCTAGATACTACATTTTGCTCAAGACTAAACGAATTGGGAATACATACATCATTTCTTAAATGTAAATGGAAGCGAAAAAAAGAAACGTTGTTTCAAAGCAGGCCGGCGTAGAACAGAAAGAATAATTCCAGTTATCTCCCTTTCGCCGGTAACGGATAAACAACTTAAAAATTATGCCGTTAATTTTAATAACCTGGTTCAAATTCCTCTTAAATCGTCAACCGTTGTGTCAACTGTCCCAGGGATACCACTACGTATTGCATTATTCAACGCTCAATCAGTAGGATCACCGAAAAAGCGCACAGTAATTGTTCATTTTATCAACGACCTGAATATTGACCTCTTCTTCCTGATAAAAACTTGGTTACATGTCGCATTTGATGTATGTAGGTGTGCGGATTTAACACCCAGCGATTACTCCATAAAGTCGTTCCCTCGCAACTCTTGCGGCGGTGGAATTGCTGTAATTACGAAGAATTCCATGATCAAAAGACTTAAGTACAACACAACCTCCAATATCTGCCACACATCGTTTGAACTAGTCCAAACAACGCTTACAGTGAAACAAAGGTCAGTCCATTTTTTCTGTGTCTACCGTCCTCCTCTTAGTAGAAAAAACAAGTTGACCGGAACTCTCTTTTTGGAGCAGTTTCCAAATCTTCTAGAGTATGGAAATTCGATAGGTGGCAACCTAAATATTCATGGAGATTTCAACTTTCACTGTGACTGTCCTGGTCAACCAAACATGTAAAAACTCCTAGATTCCATTCATGTTTTCAATCTTAAACAGTCATTTAACAAACCTACCCATCAACTTCGACACATTTTAGACTGGTTTCTTTATAGACCTGATGATAATATTCTGCAATCCACCATTGTATTCCACGAACTTGCATCGGATCAGTCCCTAACCCTCCATCTCTATTTGCTACTAAGAGAAACCTCCATATGATAAACAGAACCAAATTCATGCATGACATCCAAGAAAACCTAACAACTTTCTTACATGCAACAGCGGAACAACTTCATAACTGCCTGCGTTCATTGCTTGAAAAACATGACCCAGCCATCAAATGCGGGGTATCAATAAAAAAAAAGTTTTCTCCATGGTATAGCAATGTTACGGACCAGCTTCGTAGTTCTTCAAGACATCGCCGAAAAAAAGAGAGACTTTGGCTTTCCACCAGACTCACTATTCATAAACAAATCTACGAAGCCGCTAAGAAAATCTTCACAAACATAGTCCATTTAGCCAAATCATCCCAATACAGTACTAAGATCATGGAGAGTTCAAGCTGCAAAGAGCTCTTTGAGATAACTAACAAACTAATGTCAAGGAACAAATGAAGAACACTTCCAACAACCTTCTCTCCACTAGACCTATGAGACCAATTTGCAAATTTCTTCGATGAGAAAGTACAAACCATTAGATATTTGCTTGACAGCACAATTTCACCTGATTCGTCACCATACATTTTTGACGCAGAATTTCAGCGACAACCCTTACGAGCACTTGACCCTCTTTCTATTGATTTAGTACGGACAATCGTGATGCAAAGTGCACCAAAAGTTCTTGTGAACTTAATCCAAGTCCGACATCACTGTTGCTTGAGTGCTTAGACCCAATATTGCATTCACTAACTAATATTATTAATATCACTCTCTCATCAGGGGAATTCCCATCATTTTTCAAAATTGCCATCGTAAATCCACTGCTGAAGAAACCAACACTGGACCATAACGAATTAAAGAACTACCGCCCAGTTTCTAATCTCCCATTTAAATAAAAAAATCTGGGAAAAGGTTGTCCTAACTCAACTTGTATCTCATTTGAATTCAAACAGTGTTTTTAGCAATGTTCAGTCTGCATATCTCCCTTGCTACAGTACCGAAACTACTGTTCTGAAAGTATTTAGTGACATTCTCTCTGATTTGGATAGTGGAAAGATAACTGTCCTCACTCTCTTGAATTTATCTGCAGCATTTCAAACAATATACCATGATATATTACTTCACCGTCTCCAGCATGTATTTGACATTCATAATATAGCCTTACATAGTGGTTCAAGTCCTAGTAAGATAACAGGAGGACACAAATTATATCTGCAAATGGAGTACACTCCAGCCCAGTTGACGTATGTTGTGGTGTTTCACAGGGATCTGTTTGTGGACCTGTTCTCTTCATTCTGTATACTTAGCCGCTTTCAAGTGTCATAGATCATCACCCACTGTCGCACCAATTGTATGCTGCTGACACCCAAACATACAAGTCTAGCCACCCAACTGAAGTTGATGCTACCATCCATGGAGTAGAGAAGTGCATTTCGGATGTGAAATCATGGATGACGTGTAACAAGCTGCAGATGAATGATGATAAAACTGAGACTATTCTGATCACAACACAAAGATTTTCTCATTCACATATTTTCCCTGAGACAATAAATATCAGCAACACCAACATTAAATTCTCACAGTCAGTACGGAACCTAAGCGTTTCTCTAGGCAGTACTCTCACATTGCACCAACCTGTCATAAACATATGCAAGGCTGCATATCTTGAATTGAGATGCATCAGTTCCATTCGTAAATATCTTTCAGTTGATGCCACTAAAACACTTGTTTTTTCATTAGTACTTTCACGACTGGACTATTGTAACTCAATTCTGTCTGGTTCATCACAATATTTACTCCAGAAACTTCAAAAAGTTCAAAACACTGCTGCACGGATCATATTTAGAGTACCTCTATCAGAGCACACCTCACCACTGATCTGTACCCTACGTTGGCTATCAATTCGATACAGAATCAAACACAAAATTTGTTCTCTGTGCTATGTTTCAATGACAGATTCCAGTCCAACATACCTATCCAGCCTCACCCATGTGTATACACCATCTAGATCCTTACGCTCTTCTTCTGATAATCGTATACTCATTGTTCCCAAGGTGACATCAAAGTCATATGGACAACGTTCGTTTGCACACCAGGGCCCGGCGACGTGGAACTAATTGCCCATTGAAATTAACCACAAAGACATAGTGGTCCTTTTAAGAGTGCTCTTAAGACTCACCTGTTTCGACTGCAGGGACAAACTTAGCGACCTAATCATGTTTTGTATCTTATATGTTTTCAGCATATTTTTATGTTTTCCAATTTCATTGTTTTTGTCATTTGTTGTTCTGTAGTGTAGTCATATCATTATTGATGGTGTAAAGAGCTTAGATCTTCGTAAGATTAGACGCTATACAAAGTCCTCATTATTATTATTATTATGATCTCTGCAACGGTCTATTATTATTGAATACAAGGTTCCAGCGAAAAGACAAAACAATTAACCATAATGATATATGTGAGAGAACGATCTAAACAGGTACATACATTGACGCATTGCAAGTATCCAGCTGTTTTGAAAGTATACATATATTAAAATTGTTCTTATGATCTCAAGAACATACACGAACTTAAATTATAAAATCATAATGAACTTGATGTGAAAAACATCACTTAGGACATCTTGCAAATACCTAAGTACATGTATAGGTGCAAAGACAACAAAGCGTGGTACAACTATAATGTCAGAACCATATCGACATAAAAACGCCGAGAATCCTGCCATATACATATAGGTCACCTTCCTTATATGTGAGATCTTCCCCAGCTTGTATTAAAGTGATCATTTCTTTCGCGATGTCTTTAATGGTGAAAGCGTGCTTCTTTGTACGAGCGGAAGTAGTTATTGAGATATTACTGGTTTTGCAGCCAATCCCTATATCATGGAGAGGTCAGTTGATTCGAATGCCATCTAGGCAGGCAGATAAACGTAAGCTCTTTTTAGCTGGATTTGTGAGGCGGTATTAATTATCACAAGCTATCTAGATTGGGTAACTTACTTAAAAAAGAAATGTAGAGTTGCTCACGACAAAACATTAAAACTGCATTCTTTCTCTAAACTTCATATGCCATAAGCACTGCTTTTATTGGGCATCATTGGGTTGTATACCTTACTAAGTGTGTATGTATCGTGTGTATATATATATATATATATATATATATATATATATATATATATATATATATATATATATATATATATATATATATATATATATATATATATATATATATATATATATATATATATATATATATATTGTTACGTGCTTAGGCTCGAATAAACAGTAACATAGAAAAAGTGAAAATAACAAGCTTGTAAAACTTCATAAACGATTTATTGAGTACAAATTATTTTCAGGAAATAAAATAAACTTACGGTTTTAAGAATCAATATATTGTCCACTAGAGAAATTGCAAAAGTCCTGGTAATAAAATGTCCAAATATTTCTAAGTTCGAATTCCAGCTAAGTATCCAATATGGAAGACGATGTCACTTGATGAAGTCAGTTCTTGTCAGTAAAATTTCTATGAACACAATTCTTTTCCAGATAAAAAAAACAAAATAATTCCTCTTGATCCAAACAGATAGACATAATGTACAGTACAAGTTAATTTATAATAACTTAAAAAGACACAGCTTAATGTTCTAAACCACAACTTCTAATTAATAGCACGCTCCAACACATAATTTATATAGTTGTTTTTACGTAAACAAGGGGTCACGTTATCTTCTAGAAACTATCAGAACAAATTTAGGTTCAAGAAATCACGTAAACAGCGTATGAACCAACTAAAATATAAATATATTTATACATAGCTCCAAAATGTCCTTGGAACCAATCAATCATTTTAAAAGCTTGTTTACAACTCTGAAGCCAGGTAAGAAATGAGGTCAACACCTGGTGTTTAACCTGTAAAGTACAGGTCACCCACTCCTTCAATGAACGAACCTTTAAACTTAAAATTCCAAATTTAAATCTAACAAACAAACAAAAATAAATATAAATGACTTATATCAAATATACCTAACAATATATATATATATATATATATATATATATATATATATATATATATATATATATATATATATATATAAGGAATTTCGTATTATTAATTACTGTCAAATAACGTCTTCTGTATGTCAACAATTGTAATCTAACAAATCGTATACATATAAATTGTATCATAATGTTCTTATTTTCTGTCAAAATAAAATCTCATAATCAAAAGTGCAACTCAAACAGCTTATTTACATGCTAAGGTTTATCCTTTCTTGATTCGATTTAAGCGTAATATGTGTAGGTAGATCTCTTACTGCAAACTTGTCATGAAACATGCATTGGCAACAACGAACACTATTAACTATTTTGAAATCTACAGTTACCGTCTTTTGACTGATTCTAAAATGCAAGATAGTTTGATCTAGTCACTGTAAAAGAGGAAAAGGTTATAATATGCCTTAGTTTAAGAGACTTAAGTGTTTTCTCGTCTGCATATATTCAACGGAAACAAAGTTCTTTTATCTGTATTTACTATTCTTTGCTTTTCTGTGGGTGGGTGTCTTCCATTGACAACGGAATCTTCGTGACGATATTTTCATGATATCTCTTTAAAGGTGTTACTAGAAGATTATACGATCTCCAATTTCGAAGACTTAGATTTATTCTAGTTGCTTCACCAAAGTTACTGCCATTTTGTTGAAGTCAGTTGTTCATGGTACTTTAGGTGTTTTAAAATAACGCCACTTGTTCTCCATGGCAATCGGTGCAGCAAAGGTCGCACAATCTATTTTTTCAAATTCATAGAATCGCAATACACAATCGTACACTTTATAGGAACATTAAGTTTCATTTTACTTACGCATTAGCTTCATCACTGCTTTTCTGTAGAGCCGCAAAGGATGTCTTCAGATTCTGATGTTCGGCCCACAGTTTTTCATAACTACAATTGGAAATGCATTAGAGTAGATTAGTTACTTCCTACATATATCATTTTTCAAACAAATGTGTCTTCAGAAGCAGCATGATAAGTCGTTTTAAGTAAATAATATATATATATATGTATATATATATATATATATATATATATATATATATATATATATATATATATATTTGTTAAACATAAATTAATAATATAATTTTTTAATTTTAAATGAAGACTTGAACATATACTTAAGTTGAGACTTTTCATAATAAATTATCGAACATAGCACTTTAATTTCTATTAAGCATATATATCAGGAAACAAAGTATATGTTACTCAAAAATAGCAAATGATGTAAGGGATTTAAATATTTACCGTATATATCCCAGTTTGTCATATATTAATCTGTAAAATATATACAGACCAAACGGTTTATTATATTCCCACTTCAATAGTATCATTGTTGATAACATATGCGATATAATGATCACATAATACATACAATAAGCCTAATATTACACATACAGAAATCACAAATTCAGATTCATATTATCTTAATAATCTTATCTTTCCTGAAGTTCTGTATCATGATATAAATATATAGGAATATTAAATTAGGGCGTACGTTAACACCAAGACGGACGATTATAGAAGATATAATGCGTCAAAACATGACTAGTTGTTTAACGTATACCATCTAAATAAGCGTTAAGTTATCCTACCTTCTAATTTATAGTTTAGATGATAGTAAGATTTAACCTGAATTCGATCCTCCAAGAATAGTATGAATAAGTAAATCACGTACATTTTTAATTGCATACCTCGTACCTACCTTCACAGCATAATTCATTTTTGAAGTTTCACAGAGGGAATTTCTTACAGAGACACTTTATTCATTAAACCTTATGCAGGGATATGAACTGACCTGATACATAAAATAATCTACTGAATACCCAGGTTCCTTGATCCTAACAAAGACCAAAATAGTATAATATCATTTTGCTAGTCAATGAACAAGAGTCCTGAACATTCACATTTCTTTGTCATAAGTGAACATTCAAAACTATGTACAAAACGGATAGACCTGTTTAGCCCGAACCTGTTGCAAAGCGTACACTTTTGTAATCACATGCGTACATATTCGTGTTCAACACCCTTCCCTTTCCAACATCGAATATCGAATAATTCTGTCTAACACATCCGGTAATAATAAGCAGTTTTAAATGTTCATATTTATCGAAACTAACTTAGAATGAATTGTAAGGCTGGAAAACAAAAGAGATAAACTATTTACATAAATTATGAAACGTGGCTTAAAATCGTCACCAATGCTTAGCTAAGGTTCATGTTCTACTCTTTTGTCAAAACCACTCCTACATCTACATACATACGTACGTTATGCTAGTCACCCTATTACAGAAATTTACATATATTAACATTTGCCATAATGTATGCATATGACATTTGTTTCACGGAATATTGATACGGCATAGATCGATGATGCATTTATTTAACAATATCGTTTGATTTTCTACAGATAACAGACAGTATTTAACGATGCCATTAGTTGATATGTGAGGAAAATGCGCTTAACATCTCAATAAAACTTCCTGATTTCGTTCAGAAGTATCGTTAGATCGTCTATTAGCCCTAGTACATGCATATATCAGTAACGGAAGCTATGTTTGCAAACTGATGACATTGACTTAAATTACATTTTGCATCATTTTTCTTTCTTTTGTATGTAGGTAAGAACGTATTACTTCGTACGTTTTTGCACCCATATCAATTAGAAACAAACAAGAAGACGAGACACGCAGAGGCCTCATCAAAACATCCTTCGTCGTTTACCGTCCATGATCCGTGGCATTTAGTACTGTGGGGTTTGGTATGTACCATAGCGGCCAGTAATAATTCTCGACATTTTACTAATGCTTCAATGTAATAGGAACTGGAAATCATTAAGCAACTTACCAAAGACATTTTTTGTTCCTTGGTATAACATTGTTTCAAAGGAATGCCATTTTATTTGTTGAAAATTAAATATATCCTGCCAGTAATATCTGTTAAGCAGACCAATTTTTTATTTCATATATCATCTATACTGCAAAACGGTATGATGATAGTATGCCAGCGTATTCACTATCAAACGAGTCCTCCATTTTTAAATTATTGGATAATGATCTTATACAAGGCCAACTACCGATGTTTCGGAATGTTATTCACGTACCGATACAGATGCAACAAATTATTGAAGGATTTATAAGGCCTTGTATAATAAAGTTGATATTATAAGCTAGTACATTTCTAAACTTTTAAACTTTTGGACCTATTACTATTCGTGCATGGATGAGGAAGTGAAGTTATCCAACAACCACACATTCCTTTTAAAGGCTGCACAGCATTCTTCACACTTTCCGGGGTGTGTTGTATAAATTCCAAATGTTTGTAACATTCTTAAGAGGACGGGATTACACATAATCGATAATAAGATCATCAGTGTTTTACATCTCGTTTGTACATTCATCCTGATACTTCTTTTATCATCTCAAAGAACATTTTGTCCGGCAGAAACCTGTTACTGCCTTTTGACTCATAAATGGATTGATACAGTAAACTCTAAAGAAGGGGAGAATACCACTTTTTCTTAGCAAAATATTTTTCTTCGATATTACTTATCGAATCAAAATTAAATCTCAATCATAAGTCATACTATTTTAAAACTAAATGTTACACATGTTTTGAATTTTTAATTAAAGTTACATCACTGCCTAATTGATTAAACAAATTACCCAATAGGGACTGAGCGTAGAAACGAATATAAATGACCTTGCCTTAATGTTCCAATTTATTTCTAATCAGTGTTTTATATTTTTCTCCTCATTCTTACACTTACATTGCATAAGAAGTCAACATTAGGAAATGGGACTGAACAGATATGTATAGGGGAGTATAGATGCATGAAGTAAATTATTAATGTGAGTGGGCAATGGTTTGCTTTCTATGCAGAAATGGAATTGTGTTAGACCAATGAACAGTTATTTCATTCTTGTTTGGTTTGGTTTGGTTTGGTCTGGTTGTTATTTAAGAGTCTTCTGCAACATACTAGGCCACCTTTAATTTCTATTTAGGAGCATAGACCCCTCTTGTGACTGTGGCATTTGATTCCAAGGACACTGTGACATACAGTGGTATGTTCCATACAAGAACAATTATGTGGCGCTTAAGCATCCTTAACTGTTTCAAACGGAAGTCAAGCAATCTACCTACACACACAATTTATAATTTGAATGATACTAAGATTTAACCTGAATTTCATTCCCCAAGAATAGTATGAATTAGTAAATCATGTACATTTTCACTTGCATACCAAATTTATGATAATACCATGTATCCATTGTTACGGCACATACATGATATCTCGCATTGGACAGAAACCAGTTTTGTAATCTAATACTGCAATCCTCCCCGCCAATAACTATCCTCCAATTCTCGTGCATCATAATCCTAACTCGCTCCGTGATGCGCTCATCCTCAATACAGATTTCATACGTATACATGTATGTATGTTCAAAAACCTTTCAGTTTTAATTTAATATGAAATGTTCATATATGTTTAAAAATTGCTTTTTGCACAGATATGGTAGGTTCACAAGTTATTTTGCGTAGAAGTTTAGTTTCCATTATTTTGATTAAACAGCGCTATAAAGGATGGTTCCTTGTTTCACAAATGGAGTGGGATATAAAAATCCGAATTTGGCTTTGCATGAGGATATTTACGACAAGAAACGCATAATATCGAGATTCGTTTTAGTATTTAATATTAATATATATATATATATATATATATATATATATATATATATATATATATATATATATATATATATGGCTAGTACCCCATATACAATATTATTTGTAACATATGTATCATAAATACAAAGTTGTGTGTATATTCTAGTCGTAACGCCATAAGTATTCACAAAATGTGTGTACATATGCAAAAAATAAACTTACTTAAAGTTGCCTAAATAATCATACATATCTACATGCTATTTTTACTTGGTATGTAATCAATATCGTGTTCTGTTGATTTGCAGCCTTATATATACTGTATGAAACAAAGCATGAATATAGTTTGAACTTTAAAGTATCAATATAAAATAATACTTATGTTGATTTTCTTCTATCTTGTTCGCCATTTCCTGTTTAGATGCTGACAACTCTCTAAAAAAGAAAATAAATGAATATAATATTACTTAGACATCAGCTGAAATAAGATGAAATTATATAACTAATACATATGTGATGCTTTAGTAATATATATATATATATATATATATATATATATATATATATATATATATATATATATATATATATATATAAAGAGAGAGAGAGAAAGAGAGAGATTGCAACTAAAATTATATTTTTCAAAATCGTATACGCGCATTTGTATGTAAAGTTATTTCCAAGGAATGTTATGTCTTACCTATTATGAACATATAAAAAAGAGAGAAAACTGCAAAGAAGCTCGCCCGTGACAGCCGGAATAAATAAGGATTTTTGGTTGTTTTGATTTATTGTCTTTGAGGTTCTTGCATTGCTGCAATAAAACCTCCTAATTCAGTTACATTGTTGTTCGATTTTAGTGTTTGGACTGAATTCTAAAGGACAAACTATTGATGTTAACCATCTTCATTGGTAAATTATTTGTGTTTTTCCAAGAATGTTCCTTTTCAACAATATCTTCTCAATATTGGTGTATCATTACCTCCTTACGCCTACAAAAGCGATACTTTAGACTGACCAGAACATGTTGTAGAGGGATGCTGCGTCCATGATGGAAGAGTGAGAGGTTATTAATATATTGCGATCGGGTACATTTCATAAGACACAAATAATTTACAAATAATAATGACTTTTCCTATCCAATACGTTATCCGATCACATTAACTTCAAGAGTTGAGGTAATAGGCGGAGATAACATTGAACATCCAGCCTATACACATATAACCTTAGAGGGGAGAATATTTGATTCCCATATTAATTTTAACACTATTGCCTGGTTGCGAGCCACCCAATCGAAAGCAACTTGGTGTACGGCTGAAAAGTAGAAAGAAACATAAGATCTTCTTGAACGCATTACATTTCCAAGAGAATGCACCGAACGTTTCATAGGGTGCTCGTCCGGATGTTGTATTGGTGTCAGTTGGGTATGATAGCAGCTTGTGCGACTGAGTCCGCCATATTCAGGGTTCGTCGCTGTGGAGATTTTACAATTCAGGCACGTTTGGCAAATATTACTTTTATTTCGTGCGTAAAATTCATTATGAGGAGACCCTGTTCTAGTGATATGTCAGAGTATGCCATGCATAGTAACAGTACCAACTTAAACCATGAGAAGGTTTTAGCGGTGCTATCTTCTTTTCCAAGGGTTGCCTGAGATACAATGTCGACTGTGATAAACTGGCTCAGTCCGCTTCAGATAATGTGTTTGCATACGTCCGGAGTTCTGTTGAAAAACCACTTGTGTCATGTTAGGATAGGCGAGCGGTCGTATAATGACTTTTGATTGTCCACCGACGAAAACCAGTTCCACCAACATTTGGTAACGTCACAAAGACCGACGATCCATCTGATCGAAACAGAAGGTAGCCGAGTTTAACAGAGATGGCGTGTAATTTAGTAATTCTGCAGACGCATGCCGAGGCAAATATAATCAAGAAGCAGGTATTGTATGAAAGGAGCTTCAGCAACGTACTTGTTAAAGAATCGATTTTGTTAATTCAGTAATATCAAAACCCAGTAAAGAATCGACTCACGAAAATAGTTGAGGGATTATGACAATTTGGACAATAAAGTGAAGACGATCTTTGGTTTGACCAATAACATCCGACCATGCTACTGGAACGTGCCTTTAATATTAATCGGAGCTACCTTTTTCTCCTTGAAGAGGGAACAAAAATCATGCACATGTGTGACTAGAGCACTCAAAAGGGCAATGCTTCTGAATTTGTCCTAAAAGCGTAACAATTTCCCTCGCAAATCATTCAAGTGAACGCACTTCGAGCTTGTGCAATTATTTTCGTGATTGAGAGATTGAATAAGACTGTGACACTCATTGTTCCAACTGTCACCGGTGCTGAAACAAAGTCTGATGACACACTTACACAATAGAAAATAACATTAACAAAGCCGCACTCTACTCTCTGGATTCGAACACATTCGTTAGAAGAAGACGTCTCAGACAAAGGCAATGTGACTGATAATAAAATAATCTGAAAGCTCATGTGTTCCTTACAATTATAATAGTGCTATGATTGGCAGAATCATACATTAGTGATATCAAACCCATCGTTTGATTAATTGTTCCAACTAATTGTTCCCGATAATAAAATCAGACTGGAAGATTTTTTACTCAACAAATGTATTGCTTTCAATAGATGGTCCTGACGTGACCTCATCAAGAAAAGAGCCTATGATTAGGTCTGTCGTGATTCTCTTAATTAGTTTACCATGTTTAGCATTCAGAAATAACGTGCAGTTCGTAAAATATGTGCACGTAGAAAACGGTATGGATTTTGTATCAGTCGTATCAGAAACATGATTTCTTAAAGTTGTTCTAGAATGAGATTCCGAAGTGCTCGTAATTGGCTCAAATATATTTGCTTTTTGCCAGACCTCTTCTGAATTGTAGAGTTAGTAAATAAAGCAACTTTACGAACTAAGAAATACTAGTCAGCAATGATGGAAAACATGCGTTCAATTCTGCTTGAGAAATACCAGCTTAGCCATGATCTGCCTGTGTAGATGAATCCCTAGATCATACTATAGTTGATCCAGAATTTGTCTCATTAAAACTGGTGCAATCAGCATTGTTTTGCCTACCTGTCCCCTCAATTCTGTATAATCTTGGAACTATCATATTTGACAGTACGCAAACGACCATGAACCCACTCAACTAAGAATTTACGGAACAAGCCTCGATATTTGCTGCTGGAGAAACGAAGGTAAACGGTTTCTGATT
This sequence comes from Unio pictorum, assembly GCA_030141615.1. Lineage (NCBI taxonomy): Eukaryota > Metazoa > Mollusca > Bivalvia > Unionida > Unionidae > Unio > Unio pictorum. The sequence goes on from JARLTB010000269.1 coordinate 2,677,370, forward strand.
CCACTAAATTGTAAATCAATACATCATACGACGACACCATAGCTGTCAAAACTGATTAAACACTGACAGATGGAGGGACCACACTGTATGTAGAATCTTATCCAACCGTTACAGATAATTGGACAGACGCTGAGTATGCAATATATTTGTTCAAACTGGATGTTGATTGTGCTTTGTACGCACCAGAGGCAGAATACAGATACCAGAATGTAGAATTGGGGTGATTTGGTACCGCCATGTTTAGAGGAGGTGAGTCACGACCGTCAACATATGTGACATCAGGAATTCAATCAGGTCTTGAAAAAGTCGCTCCAAATATGAAAACTCTCGTCTCAAAAAGATTTATACTGAATCATGGGTCCTTCAGACCTCACTCATTGTTACGTGTCAGTGTCTGATAACATATAATTTCACCAGGTGCATGCGTTTAAGAAGGATTTGGGTAAGCTAGATCGGGGTGCCCCTGGACAAAGTGTCCAATCCTCTAGATTTAACACCGTCCTTGATAGAGCAGGTCAATAAATAACTACTCTAGATCTTTTTATTTTGCATATTCAAGACATGAGTACACTGGTTCCTTTGATTCACACGCCACTACCGGATCTTTGCAGTTTTTGGCAGAACAGTCAACCGTATATTTTATTACAAATTGGATCACATGACTAAAAAAGCCGATATGCAAACTTTGGGTATGCGAGACATAAGTCATTTTCGTTTTCTATCTTCTTATATTCTTGCATGTAACATACTTATTCAGCAGTTTTGATCCTGAAACAATAAGTTAGAAATAGATAAAAACAGAAATGCATAAAACGTCATAGACACCCTGTTTACCAAGAGTGCTAAAAAATAGTGTACTTGTACACGAACGTCAACACGTTTTAGTGCAATGTAGCCATGTAAAGCCAAGCCGTCCAGGATCATTATATCTGCATGAATGAACAAAATTTACATTAATTTACGCCACAAATGCACACCATAATGTATAGCACCTGCAGAGAGACCCTGACTTTTTCTTTAGTGCGATATATTCGGTTAATAAAGGTTATAACCCTAACGTTTAGGTGATCCGGAAATGTATTCGAGGGTAGCAGCAAAGACAAATTTCATCAAATTAATCATAGATTTGTATTCCCTTCAGGTACCTCCATGTTGATGTGAGAAGTTCAATATCTTTATCTATGTTTGAAAATTGCTCTCTTTCCTCAAATTTGTTGGTTGGGTTACGTTTTGGTTGGCGTCCGGGAGATGTAAATTTGTTGGTCTTCTCTTGAATCGGGTCTTTGCTTCCATCGTCCCCAGCAATCATCGAAGTAAGTTGAGATATTGTTCTGTGTAAATAATCCAGTTCTCTGAAATATACAGGTAATATCTTATTTCTGTTAGCTTTTCTTTGTTTTGGACCGCTGTTCTTTGCAAAAAATGGATCAGTCGTATTTGCAGTTAAATATGTTTTTGTCGCATTTAAATGGGACTATGATATATGTAACTAAGTAAAAATTGTGATATAATATTAATATTTAATAATCAGGGCAAGCTTCAAAAGTAACAAAGCTAAAACCAATTACAGCACACCTGAATCAATGCAATATACTGAAAAGGTATTATTCATATTTCAGATGAAGAGAAAAATAAACTTCATAGTGTTGAACGCTGTAAGTCGTAATGACACCTGCTAGCTTGGGCTTGATATTCAATAAAACGTTTTACAATCTTATACAAGGTAAACAATAAACGATCTCGTAAAAACAAAAAGATGGTAAGGGTACACAACACAGTAAATTTCAATAAATAGGGAAATTAATAAACTTACGTTTCCAATTCGTTAAACTTTAAATGAATGCTCCTAGTATTATCTGTCAATTCTATAAGTAACTTGTCATTCTCTATGTCTTCCGGTGGTTTCAATTCCATTTGTAGCTTTGCTTCTCCGACAATTATACTTTTATGAAGGTCTTCCAAGATCAGTTTCAAGTACTTGTTCTCCACTTGTAGTTGTCTTGTTTCTCTACAAAATAGTACATGTGAATATTCGTAAAGACGTGAAGCAAACTGATGCTATAACACGTTTAATAATAATAATTGCATTTTGCACGAACATGCAAACACGTCGAGAGTGAAATGCTTAGAGAACAAGTGTAACTCTGATAAAAAGGTTTGTAAGGCCAGGAAATGTTATTTATTGAAAACATGAGTTCTGGTACAAATTAATGTTAACAACTTTAATCTAACACTTAACAGATATTTAGTTTTATTCAAACGACAGTTAACGTTTTGTAAGCAAGACATGAATCTTTTCCTGAAGGTACGAATGCAATCTAATGGATGATTTGATTAATCAATATCTCGTTAGACTGACCATTGCAAATAAACAAACCTGGTATGTCTCGGCTATGATACGCAATTTTGAATATCAATTTGGAATAAAATTGACCATAAACAGTGACATTCGTCTTCGATGAGTTACTCGCTACACGCGTTATAGGAATAATAGCCTATCTATTACCTAATTCAGTCTGGTGATGAAGCGAATGAGAATACCTTTACTTCATACAAGATAGCCCATACTTTTTTTCCATGAATATTATCTAGACAGTGAATGATTGCATTTAAAATTCTAATTCGAATAAGTTTTAAGATAGGTAATATTTTTGATTTACTTATTTTCTTTGGGTTGTCAAAGCTTAAAAGTTAATTTAACATTAAGCACAAAAGAAGTAAGAAAGTGTCTGGTTGGGTCCTTGACATTAGCCATAGTCTCTACTCTCACAAAACCTTCTTAACACTTATGAGACCAAAACATATTTAGCACTTTTATTTTCCATGCATGTGACACAGTCAAGGAAGAGTAGAGTCTAGAACGAACTCAAGTGGCCAAATAGACCATATAAACAAAAACAACAATTTATTAAATATCTTACAAGTAGTGGTAATCGATATTGCTTTGTCATAAATGAGGTTCTATACGGTACCGATCGATAAACAAGATAGGTTTTCTCGACTGATAGCCTTTATTGATATTGTAAATCTTCACAGTTTATCTTTTGTGCTTGTAATTGTCTCTAATCTTCCGTTTCTGCCAGCATAATCTAAATCTAATTCGCAATGATTAGCTTATCTTCGACCGCCACCGAGGAAAGATTACTGAATGTATTGAGACGTCTCTGTATGGCTGCCTGTAAGTATGAATTGTTGCGCACTCTTGAATGCAGTCGTATCGAAATTAATTTGCTAACTTCACTAGAAACACGCGTTACCCCAACAATACAGCTCAAACAACAATACCGATTGGTGAAGCTACAATGATTGATGTTGCTTTGATTCCAGTCACACATGGACCAACATTGGTTGATGCAGCAAAAACATAAAAATAACATCTAGATTTTCTTTGGTAATTTCATCTCACAGCTATGGTTCTGCTTCGATCATGACAGATCATACGAGAGCTAGTAATACCACATAGTCGCGACTATTCATCAACAACTGGAACAAAAGTCTTAGATAATTTAACTTCGGCTGCTAGATGATCCAACTGGTCAATTCCGCAACCACACCACCCTGGGGAGATTATATAACTTGTATAAAAAGGATAAAATCTAGTATGGATAATCGTTGTATAATTCAAACTGAATTTTATATCCGGAGCAGCAGAGGGGGCGAACAGACCGAAACTATCTCAGACAAACCGAAACTATTTTAAACCGAAACTATTTCGCAGACAAAAAAAGAGAAACAGTTTCGTTTGAAATACTTTAGGATTTTACGCTACAGACCAGGCGCAGATGGCGCTGCCGAGACAAATTCATTCAACCGAATATTTGATAAAGTCCGATACGATATTTTGATCTCGGGTCGTGCAAATTGACTGTTACTAATCCATGTGGAATTGACTGAGCGTGACTAAGGAAAATTCTAAAGGAATTGTAATCCATATCACCGCCGCACCAAGCTTGCCAAATATTTCGTAGCGTATGTAATAATAATATTAATAACAATAATCTTTCGAAGCTCTAAGCGCTTTACACCATCAATAATGATATGACTACACTACAGAACAACAAATAACAAAAACAATGAAATTGGAAAACATAAAAACATGCTGAAAACAAATAAGATACAAAATATGATTAGGTCGCTAAGTTTGTCCCTGCAGTCGAAACAGGTGAGTCTTAAGAGCATTCTTAAAAGGAACCACTGTGTCTTTTTGTCTAATTTCAATGGACAATTCATTCCACGACGCCGGGCCCTGGTGTGCAAACCAACGTTGTCCGTATGACTTTGTTGTCACCTTGGGAACAATGAGTATACGATTATCAGAAGAAGAGCGTAAGGATCCAGCTGGTGTATACACATGGGATAGGTATGGTGGACTGGAGTCTGTCATTGAAACACAGCACAGAGAAAAAAATTTGTGTTTGATTATGTATCGAATTGATAGCCAATGTAGGGTACAGAGCAGTGGTGAGGTGTGCTCTGATCGAGGTACTCTAATGATGATCCGTGCAGCAGTGTTTTGAACTTTTTGGAGTTTCTGGAGTAATTATTGTGATGAACCAGACAGAATTGAGTTACAATAGTCCAGTCGTGAAAGTACTAATGAAAAAACAAGTGTTTTAGTGGCATTAACTGAAAGATATTTACGAATGCAACTGATGCATCTCAATTCAAGATATGCAGCCTTGCATATGTTCATGACAGGTTGGTGCAATGTGAGAGTACTGTCTAGAGAAACGCCTAGGTTCCGTACTGACTGTGAGAATTTAATGTTGGTGTTGCTGATATTTATTGTCTCAGGTAAAATATGTGAATGAGAAAGTCTTTGTGTTGTGATCAGAATAGCCTCAGTTTTATCATCATTAATCTACAGCTTCTAACATGTCATCCATGATTTCACATCAGAAATGCGCTTCTCTACTCCATGGATTGTAGCATCAACTTAAGTTGGGTGGCTGGTGGGTGTAGGTGTCACCAGCATACAGTTCGTGCAACAGTGGATGATGATCTATGACACTTGAGAGCGGCTGAGTATACAGTATACAGAATGAAGAGAACAGGTCGAAGAACAGATCCCTGTGAAACACCAACATACGTCAAATGGGCAGATATAATTTGTGTCCTGTGAACTAAGTAGGACTTGAACCACTGTAAGGCTATATTCTGAATGCCAAGTACACGCTGGAGACGGCGAAGTAATATATCATTGTCTATTGTGTCAAATGCTGCAGATACATCCAGGAGAGTGACGACTGTAATCTTTCCACTATCCAAGGCAGAGAGAATGTCACTAAATACTTTCAGAAGAGTAGGGTCCGTACTGTGGCAAGGGCGATATGCAGATTGTACATTGCTAAAAATACTGTTTCAATTCAAATGAGATACAAGCTGAGTTAGGACAATCTTTCTCAGATTTTTTATATGAATGGGAGATTGGAAATTGGGCGGTAGTTCTTTAAATCGTTATGGTCCAGTGTTGGTTTCTTCAGCAGTGGCTTTACGATGGCAGTTTTAAATAATAATGGGAATCCCCCTGATGAGAGAGATATATTAATAACACCAGTTAGTGAAGGCAATATTGGGTCTAAGCACTAAAGCAGCAGTGATGTCGGAATTGGATCAAGTTCACAAGACTTTGGTACATTTTTCATCACGATTGTCCGTACTGAATCAATAAAAATAGGTTCAAGTGCTCCTAACGGTTGTCTCTGACGTTCTGCATCATAATTGTATGGTGACGAATCCGTTAAAATTGTGCTGTCAAGCGAATCTCTTATGGTTTGTGCTTTGTCATCGAAGAAATTAGCAAATTGGTCTGGTAGGTCTAGTGGATGGAAGGTTGTTGGAAGTGGTGTACATTTGTTCCTTGATATTAGTTTGTTACTTATCACTGGGGTATTATGCCGCAGACATGAGGCGTCATGTATATATATACAGTGTGTGTGTGTGTGAGTGTGTGTGTGTGTGTGTGTGTGTGTGTGAGAGAGAGAGAGAGAGAGAGAGAGAGAGAGAGAGAGAGAGAGAGAGAGACTGAATGTTATATCATACCGTGATGGACAAAGCTAATAACTGTTGTACAAGACATATTGTTAGTGTCATTCATTTCAGATTATACACACAGACACACACACACTCATATATATATATATATATAGTCTGAAATGAATGACAGATGTGTTAATGAAACCCATCACAATAACTTTAATCACTACACTTATAGTTATGCTTACAAATTACTTTATATCATGCTCTTACCCTTTAAACCTAAATGTAGTGCTTGAAATAAACTAATTTGCAATTCTAGAGGTAAAGAAATTAATGTTGTTAGTAACATCAGTGTTAAACCGGGTCATGTATAAAATAATAATAAATGAGAGGAAATTTGTATGCAAATAGTTAAAGCAAAACTCAATTAGCAGGGAAGATATAGATAATATTGAAAACTAAACTTAGACTGGACAAACGAAATTGTGTGTATGTTCAATTGCAATATCTAAAATTATATTATTCTTCAAGTGAAATATGTTTTTATTGGTTGCATGGAAACGAAAACTTTTAGTACTGCATCCGCAGTAAGGATTATAACGCATTTCCTTGCGAATGCAGTAAATCGTTATATCATTATCCTTATATCATACATTTGAACTATAAGACACATTACATGTGATTTGCAGTTACCGATAACCATACCATATTCTGTAATAAGACTTAATGGTAATATTCTGTAATGGTAATATTCTGTTATAAGACTTAACCTCTCGTTTCTAAAAGAATTTTTTTACAGTTCTATATTCATTCATTATATTTGTACTTCATGGTGTGGTCCAAAAGCACTATTATCCTTTTTAGAAACTGTAAATACGTTTCCTTTTTTTCTCCTAAAGTTCGTTCATTTTTGTTTGCCAAAAACGTTTCATTTGTCTTGGTTTTACGTTTTTGAACACAACGTCAGTGATCCTTTAATAATGGTGCTCTTAAAACTCACTTTTCTCGACTGCATAAAAACAAACGTATGGACCTAATAATGTTTCCTACCTTAAATTATGTCAGCATTTATTTGTTTTCTAATTGAAAGGTGTTTGTTTTGTTTGTGCTTATTGTTGTCATATCATTATATAAAAAAACCTTAGCATTATTTTTTGTATTATTGGTTTATTTATTATTATTTTTATTATTATTGTTATTATTATTATTATTATTATTATTATTATTATTATTATTATTTGTGTGTCTGCCAAACTCAGAGATAAATACCATTGACACGAAAGACACGTTATTAATTACAGTGACATTTGTTAAAGTTTATAATTTGCCTCAGATATCAAAAAATAGTGCATTAAGTTGTGAAGATAAACTATATGCTATAAGTGTATACATCCTTATAATCGGTATAATTTAGACATGTTCATTTTACAGAAAGCACATTGAATCTTCTCTTTCTTTCTTATTGAAATCTCTGACAAATGGGTTATTGAGTTTTTAGTTTTTGAGAATCAGATTCCATCGGTTAAACATCCTTTCTGATTGGTGTGTATTCGACTAAAACAATCGGCTAATAAAATGATGTCACATTCGTAGGTTGAGAAGACGAACATTAAACATAAAAATGTAAACAAAAATTGCATCGGACACAATGTCAACAAATAATCAGCGTTAAAGAATTGTTTTTTTTTAAAGTCCTAAATTTATGAATCATTTGGCTTCTAGGACATTGTTCCCAAATGTTCAAGCCATTCGATTTCAAACAAGAAGTCAAACATCTCATACCTTCTTTGGAGATTAGTCGTTTCTTTCTCCCACTCTGCCTTTTCCTCGTCCCTCTCGACATTTTCATTCTCCCAAGCTCTTTTCTTTCTATATTGTTCCTTTGCACCTCTGTAAAACAAAAGATAACTATCATCTTAAAATCGAGCTGTGGTGAATCTTAAATGTATAATTAATGACGATATAACCAATGAAAATATTTAATGAAACATTTGTCACTGAGTGATATTTTGTTTCCCAGCATAAAAAAGAATATAATCAATGCTATAACATGTCAGTCTAATATATATATATATATATATATATATATATATATATATATATATATATATATATATATATATATATATATATATATATATATATATATATATTTATTTATTTATTTATTTAGCATGCGTCATCACCAGTATCAATTGACTTTTAAGCCAGTAACTCTTACACTGATTTTTGTATTTATTCTGTGAACAATGCCTCAACTTCGCTTAGTGAGATTTCGTACAAATCAATGTTTACCTAGTTCATCATGCATTCATTAGGTGTACCCAAATTATTGTCCCGAACTTGCTTTCCTACAATATAATACAATCCTACAAAAAAGTGTAAGTAAAGAACAATTAACGCCAATACACCAATTAACATCATTAATTAAAACGAATCAGAAATGCCATGATGACTATGCATTTTACCAGACTGCAGATCCTAATATGTTTTTCTGACCCACACCTAATTACTCTAAAACTATTGTTACGTATATGTAATATAAGTCATTTATATTTAGTTGTATTGTTTGTTTGTTAGATTTAAATTTGTCATTTTAACGTTTAAGATTCGTTCATAGAAGGGTGGGTGACTTGTACTTTTACAAAGTAAACACCAGGTGCTGACCTCATTTCTGACCTGGCTTCAGAGTTGTAAACAAGCTTTTAAAGTGATTGGTTGGTTCCAAGGACATTGTGGAGTTTTATATAAACATCTTTCTATCTTTCTATTTTAGTTGGGTCATACGATGGGTACGTGATTTTGAAAGTAAAATTGTTTTGATAGTTTCTAGAAGATCACGTGACCCTTTCCTGTTTAAGTAAAAACAGCTATATAAATTAAGTTTTGGAGAAAGCTACTCAGTAGAAGTTTGGGCTGTTAGAATAGTAAGTTGTGTGTGTGGCTTTTTTAGTTATTTTTAATTACCGTGTACTGGAAATTGTGTCAATTCGTTTGGATCAAGTGGAATTATTTTATTAGTTATCTGGAAAAGAATATATGGTCATAGATTTTCATTAACAAGAACTGAGTTCATCAAGAGACATCGTCTTCCATATTGAATACTTCGCTGGAATTAGAACTAAGAATTATTTGGACATTTTTATTACCAGGACTTTTGCAATTTCTCTAGTGAATAATATTTTGAATTATTTTTGGATTAATTGTGGAATTGAGTCTTAAAACCGTAAGTTTTTTGTTCTTTTTTGACAAAAATGTTTGTATTCAATAAATTGTTTATTAAGTTTTACAAGCTTGTTGTTTTCACTCTTTCTATTTTAATGTTTATTCGAGTCTAAGCACGTAACACTATGAATCAAGGAAGCATGTACAGTGTTCTATCTGCGAATGTTCACAAAATCTTTGTTTTTGCTATAGCCATTGAAGCTTGGTTAAGAAAAATAACACTTCTTAGTAAGCGGTTCCTAATAGGGATACACATAATTAAAGACACTATTATTGTGTTGTATATTAAAAGTAAATTAACTTGATATGTCGCAATACATATTAAAGCTTAATTAATCAGAATTAGTTAACATGAGGTTGGATTCTGATTGTGAATGTCATTCGTAGCTGCACAGTAATGATGCGGAAGGGAACGTGTTCAAATTGCCGAAAATTATTTATCTAAGCGAAAAGCAAAGCATTAATTGTAAAGTATCCTACTTAATGTTAGTATGTATGTATGTATGTATGTATGTATGTATGTATGTATGTATGTATGTATGTATGTATGTATGTATGTATGTATGTATGTATGTATGTATGTATGTGCGTGTTTGTGTGTGTGTGTACATACATTTTTGTATGACACTGTGCACTCATAATTATCAGCATATAATGTTCTTTTAATAATTTTCTGATTAATTATCTACTTTAATTGGTGTTTTGCGTGTATCTTTTTATGCGTGTATGTGTGTTTGCATGCACACGTGCATGACTATATCGCTGAATGTCTGAGTGCAGGCATTTATGTTTATTTTCGTTTTTCACTGGTCTGAGGAAATTGTTTTGAATCCTTTATTCATCCATACAGATCAACTACAGAATACATCTTTACATTCGTATGCACCTTTATGAATCAATCCAGTTGACAGTTACCTTGAAGCAGGTTCTTTTTCCTTCACGCTTCCACTCGACTGCCCTGGTGTTGAAGATATCGGTCCTAATATGTTATACCTTAAAAATAAAAAAGATCATAATAGCTCAGGTACATATATCTACATGTGTAGATATGAAAGAAGAGTCAATACTTAGATGATGTATTAATCTAAGGAACGTTTTCAATAGCAATAGCTACTGTGACAGACTGGGGGAATATATATATATATATATATATATATATATATATATATATATATATATATATATATATATATATATATATATATATATATATATATATATCTTAGAGGGATAATTGTCGCTAGTATATAAATGAAATGCTCTAGTCAATACTCAAATATTGAAATCAGTTTCACGATTTGCTCTGCAGAGAAGAAACAATAATTCCCAAAGTAAACCTTCGCTACAATCGAAGACTACCCATTGTTTCTTTACGATCACCGATCTGTTATTTGCATCATTGATTTTCGTTCAAACTGAGCACCTGTAATTGTTCCGCTGTGCAATGCAATCTATATATCACATTATTAGTTATTGAATTTTCTCAATCTTCATCTACTTTTGTTGCAGGATTCAGAAGAACAAAATCAAAAAAATCAATCAAATAATCTTTGCCAAATGATATCTTCAAATGTCATTTAATATTTGTTATATATTGTTTCGCTATGGCATCGAATTTGGAGTATTTGGTTATCAAAAACAAAACATAAAGGAACTGGTTTATTAGTCTTGCAGAATCAAACTTACTCAGTTTTGAAAAACGAATATATGAAAATATTTTTCAAGCATTTTAATTAAGGAAAGACAAAAACACAATTTTGAGTCAGATTGTTCGAATATATATATATATATATATATATATATAGTATATATATATATATATATATATATATGTCACACCCCCAATGAACGAATATTAAACTTAAAATGCCAAATTTGATTGTAACAAATCAACAAATTTAAAAATAAATGACTTCATTCAATTGTACGTAACATCTTCCACATAAAATAATAAGATAGGATTATATGATAAAACTTTCTTTTGACCACAAACCATTTTACATCTGAGGTTTAAAAAACTCGTATAAATCATAGTGTATATGATATAATATATTGTTATACACGGGAAATAGCGTCTGATATTATATTATCTTTTCCCTTGATGTGTCGGATGTCAAGATTATATACCTGCAATAACAAACTCCACTTTAGTAATCTTTGATATTTATTTTTCATCTTGTCGATGAAAGTAAGGGGGTTGTGGTCACTAAAAACTGTAGTCGAAGAAGGAGCTGAACTAAGATAAACTTCAAAATGTTGTAAAGCCAAAATCAATGCCAAACATTCCTTCTCGATAGTTAAATAATTTCTCTGGTGCTTATTTAATTTCTTTGAAAAATAACACACTGGATGTTCAATACCAATTTTGTCTTCTTGAATTAAAACTGCTCCAACACCAACATTACTTGCATCGACAGATAATCTGAAAGACTGACTGCAATTTGGAGTTGCAAGAACTGGTGTTGTTTCAACTATGGCTTTTAACTTGTCAAAAGCCTCCTTACATTTTTCAGTCCAAAAGAACTTGTTCTTCTTCTTTAATAAATTGTCAAGGGTTCTGCAATTATAGAAAAATTGGAACAAAATGTCCGATAGTATTCGGCCATACCTAAAAACCGTTGTTTTCTATTTTCAGGCACAGAGAATTTATAAATAGCCTTAGCCTTAACATATATTGGTTTAACTTGTCCATGTCACACAATATGTCCAACAAAAAGTCACTCTAGCACGGCAGAACTCACTTTTAGATAAATTAACTGTCAAACGTGCATCAGTGAGTCTGTCAAAGCATTTTCGAATTATTCATATATGTTCTATCCAGGTGTCGTTGTAGATGATAACGTCATCTATATATGTATCACAATCTCCTAGACCAGAGATGATCATATTCATGAGACGTTGAAATCTACTTGGTGACCCTTTCATCCCGAATGGCATTACTTTATATCGGTAAAGTCCATCTGGAGTCACAAATGCCGAGATTTCCTTAGCTCTTTCCGTTAGTGAAATGTGCCAAAATCGTTTCAGAAGTTCAAATTTGGTGACATACTTGGCATTCCCGATTTCCTCAATACAATCGTCAATTCTTATTAATGGGAATGAATCTGTTTTTGTTCACCCTCCTATAATCAGTGCACATACAGTAAGTTATATCTGGTTTTGGAAAAAGTATGCATGGTGACCTCCAATCACTTTTACTGGGCTCGAGAAAATCATTCTCCAGCAAATATTGAATTTCCTTTTTAAGTATTCCTGTTTGAGTGCATTCATCATGTATGGATGTTGTTTGACAGGTTTGGAATTTACAATTTCAACGACATGAACTATTTATTTTTCTTTGTAGCAACATCTGGAAATAAGTGCTAATATTCAAATAATAACTATTTCAATTCATTTCTTTCTTGAACATGCAAATGTGAAAGTTTTTGGTCTAGATCATTCATAATTTCTGAATTACAAAGATTCGTCATTTCAATATCAGTAGAATATGATGATATTCCTTCACTGAGTGGGACAGGTACAACTAAATTAATTACAGGTTTAACATGGCTATCACTTTCAATATACTCTTTTAGAATGTTTATATGGCAGAGTTATTTTTGTTTGCGCCTCAGAGGAGTATTTATGATGTAATTAAAGTCATTAATTTTCCTATCAACTGTGTATGGACCATAATATTTGGTCTGAAGAGGATTTTGTGGCATTGATAAGAGAGCCAGGACTCTGTCACCAGGCTGAAAACTCCATTACTTCAATATTTTATCATATCTTGATTTCATTTTAGATTGAATAGAGTGCAGATTTGCTCTTGCGACCTCACAAGCCTTTGACAACTTGTATCTAAAATCGGAAACATAATCAAGAACATTGATCTCAGTATCTTCATTAGAAAGAAGTTTCTCTTTTGATAACTACAATGATCCACGCACAGTGTGTCTAAAAACCAGTTCAAAGGGACTGAAGCATAAAGATTCTTGAACTGATTCTCTAACAGCAATCAATAGTAAATGAATGACTTCATCCCAATCTTTATTAGTATCAAACCAATATGATCGAACCATATTTTTCGAAGTCTGATGAAATCTTTCTAAAGCCCCTTGGCTCTCAGGATGATAGGCAGAAGATTTGAATTGTTGAATGCCCAATTCATACATGACTTGTTGGAAAATTGCAGACATAAAGTTTGAACCTTGATCAGACTGAACATATTTGGGAAGGCCATACTGAGCAAAAAACCTTATCAAAGCTTTTACTATTGTTTTAGATTTTATATTCCTCAACGAAATTGCCTCTGGAAACCTTGTTGACTTGTCTTCATTTTCTCATAAGAATTCCATTTTTAATGAAATAACAGACAGGAACTTCGGTGGCTTCAGTCTCGCTTATGGCCCTTTGAAACAAACAGAAGATTTCAGGATCTTTTTCCTGTTCGACGACAAGTGACTGACGTTTATCATCCTGATTATAATAAAGAGAATGAGTTGTTAAAAGAGGATCACTATGATCAATATCTTCTTATTGATCCAAACAAGGAGTAAAATTGACCTCATCAAACGCCTGACCTATCCACGTGTCAGCTAACGGAATACTGGTTTCATCAACATCATTCTCAAGAGCTTTCTTTGCCATAGCTCTGGTAACTGCACAAGATTGAAATATGTCGGGGAAATCTTTTTCAATTGGATCAACATTCTGATCCAAGTCAGGCTTGTCATTTAAAAGTGGATTAACCACAACCCTGTCTCCAGCTAAGTCGTTCCCTAGTAATAAATGAATGCCCTCAACGGGTACATCTGAGACTGTTCCGACTGTCACGGGTCCTGATAATAAGTCTGATGACAAAATTACACAATGGAGAGGAACATTAACAAAGCCGTTCTCTACTCCCTGAATAAGAACACTTTCATTAGCAGAAGACTTCTCAGAAAGAAACAAAGTACCTGACAATAAAAGACTCTGAGAAGCTCGTGTGTCCTCTTTTAAAATTTGAATGGGGGTGGGATTGGATGAATCACCCAAGAGTGATATGAATTATTCATAATTCTCCATAATAAAATCTGACTGGATTTTATTAGACCCAACATATGTATTGCTTTCAATACATGACCGTGACCTTGACCTTTTGGAAAAAAGAGCATTTGGAACAGGTCTGTCTTGGTTCTGATGCCTATTTTTCAATTTGTAGCAATCAGAAATAACGAACCTTTCTTCTTGCAATAGGTACACGTCTGAAGAGACAAGGATCTAGAATCAAGATTCTCTGAAGTTTGATTTTTAAAAGTTGTGGTAGTTTGAGTTTTAAAAGGGCTGGTATAAGGCTGAAATACTTTTTGCCAGAGGACTGTTGAGTAGAAGTCTAGTTAACAAAATTAACTTTATGTGTCGTCAGCAGCTCGAGCAGCATTCTCCAAGGTTTCAATCCTGTGTTCATCGAGATAAGACTTAACGTCACTATGGACACAGTTTTTCAACTCTTCATTTAATATCATTTGCTTGAGATTTTGATAATCTTGTTCGACTTTCTTGGTTAAGCACCATCTATCAAACAACTGCTCTTTTTCTCTTGCAAATTCGACATGAGTTTGTCCAGCATCTTTTCTGTAATTTCTGAATTTTTGCCGATAAGCTTTTAGGGACTAAATCCTAACCCTTTAGAATGCAATCTTTAACCACATCATAGTCATTACGTTGGTGAACAGACAGTGAAGTGTACATCTCACTAGACGTACCAGTGAGTACTCATTGCAATAACTGAGTACATTGCTCCATTGGCCACATTAAATTTTCTGCAGCTTTTTCAAAACGAATGAAGTATTTGTATACTTCTTTTTCTCTGAAAGGGGGCACTAATCTAATATTCCTTGCTAAATCAAAACTTAAATTTGGATTTGGAGTATGAAGGTGTTTTTCACTTGCCAGCTCTATTTCGTTCATTCTACATTGATATTCCCTTTATTCCCTCTCTTTTTTATATTGTAATTATCTTTCTTTCTCCCTTTCCTGTCTCTCTCTCATCCCTACTTTTCATATTGTAATTGTCTTTCTTTCTCCATTTCCTGTCTCTCTCTCCCTTTCCTGACATTCCAGCTTCTTCAACTCTAATTCCATCTTCCTTTATTTTAATGTCAAAATCTGATGCAGACTTACGGACCGAAATCAAAGCATTTTTTTCCAAAACATTCTTTTCTACCAAATATTGGACCAAAATCTTTTTGATATCATTCTTTCGTTAAAGGCGCATTGACTTCAGAAAGATCATATTTTCTGGCAAGTTGAATCAACTCATCTTTTCTGAAAAGATTTAATTGCTCCTGTATAGGATTAGGAAAAAATATTTCTACTTTAGATGTCTTTTTAATACAAGCCTGTCAATCTCACTAAAGATTCAAATAAATTTCAAAAACTAGGGGAATTCAAATTTAAAACAAATGTTTTCTGGAAAAATAAATTCTAGCCAATTTCTAATTGATCTACTCCCGGACGAGCCCCCAATTTATATGTTACGTGCTTAGGCTCAAAATAACATTAACATAGAAGAGTGAAAATAAAAGCTGGTATAAACTTAATAAACAATTTATTGAGCACAAATATTTTCCAGTAAAGAAAAATAAACTTACGGTTTTTAGAATCATTTACAAAATTAATCCAAACAAAATTCAAAATATTATCTACTAGAGAAATTGCAAAAGTCCTGATAATAAAATGTCCAAATAATTCCAAGTTCGAATCAAAGCGAAGTATCCAAGATGGAAGACGATGTCACCTGATGAAGTCAGTTCTTGTTAATAAAATTGTATGAGCACAATTCGTTTCCAGATAAATAAAAAAATAATTTATCTTGATCCAAACGAATTGTCATAATTTTCAGTACAAGGTAATTTAAAATAATTCAAAACGACACACGCCTTTGTATTCTAGCAGCGTACCTACTATTCAATAGTTCACTCCAAAACATAATTTATATAGCTGTTTTTACGTAAACAAGAAAGGGGTCACGTGATCTTCTAGAATCTTTTAGAACAAATTTTCGTTCAATAAATCACGTATTCACCGTACGACCCAACTAAAATAGAAAGACGTTTATACAAATCTCCATAATGTCCTTGGAACCAACCAATCATTGTTAAAGCTTGTTTACAACTCTGAAGCCAGGTCAGAAATGAGGTCAACACATTGTGTTTATTCTGTAAAGTACAGATCACCCCCCAATTAACGAATCTTAAACTTTAAATGCCAAATTTGAATTTAACAAACAAATTTAAAAATAAATGACTTAAAACAAGTATACTTAACAATATATATACATACATACACACACAGATATATATATATATATATATATATATATATTTGTTATTTACCGCTTTATAGGTAGAATCTGTTTTGTTCCAGTGGGAGCACTGCTTGGTCTTGCGTCTGTTTCACTCTGAGAGCCTCTATTGACGCTTTAAAACAATAACTACTGTTAAAGGCACAATGTAAATTACTCTAACATGTACCGTTCGTGATATAACGCAAATAGTGCACAGCTAATCTTTACATTTATTTCCTTATTACATTGGATTTAGTATACGTGAGTTTGTACGATGCTAAACACTTTCCACGGCTCAACGGTGCTTATTGTGTGGGTGTTTGAAGTGGAAGGGTGTCATATAAACAAAATGAATCTATAGAACTTGTAAGGATGACCACCTTCACTGACGCATGAAGTTAACAGAGGATACGAAGATGTCCTCATTGGAACTAACATCAGATCCTTATACTTTGCAAATACATTGCGCTTATGAACAAGCTTATATAAAATGTACATGATTTGAAATAAGGTTTATCCATTACAGAAACGTTACATTGAGGTCGACCATTTTTATGTATGTTTCATATCTACAGGAAAATCGTACTAATAGTTTAGTAACTAAATGCGAAAAACAAACATCTACAAAACTTTCATGAATATGTATTCTTCAACTCAACAACATTTAAATTTTTATTACATGGTTGCTCATTTTTGTATTGAAGAATCATGATGTTTAGGCATTATATAACATCTTTTGATTTGATGTGTACTAGTTTGAATTGTTAGATGTATTTGCTATATAATTTTATGAAAGAGTTTACAGAAAATAATAATTTTTAAATCTTTCCCATTTTTCTCCATCTTTAATGATAGAACGAGAATGAGATTTAGTTATAACGGTAGAAAATCTGCTGTATAAAAGAAAAAATAACAGGCAATGAAATCTTTCAAAATATATCTTGTGTACCTTTGTATAACATTTATCTGCTGTATTACTGTCAGGAAGAGATTATCAGTTGTGTATTGGTCTCCGGATTGCTCTTGCGCATCTACGTCTATATTGTTGCTGTTCCTTTTGGGGTACCACAAAAATATTTTCGTCACTAATATCAATGCCTTAGCATTTTCTGTAACACTTGTGCACAAAAATAGAGAGAGCGGGTATGCCACATACACACACACACCCCACACCCAATGTTTGCAAGTGACGTTTCATGTTCTACGTCATTGTGACAGGGAAACTTAACATCTGACTTACATGTATATGGTTTTTATTAGGTAATTCCGATGGTTATGTGAATGAGTAACGTGCATATAGGTTATTTAATTACTCTTCTGATGTAATATATATATATATATATATATATATACAGTGCTCTTGATGATGCCGACATTTCAGAAGAATCCAAAAAAAGAACAAATTATATATACAATGTTAGACTATAGTATTATTATGGAACTGTTTGTAAATATTCAAAGGAGTTCTGGGCGTATCCAGAAACGGTAGCAACATATGGAAAACCTGAAGTATTTCGGAAGAGTGCACCCTCCAACCTGATATCTTTAATGTCGACTTCCGTATTCATGGCGACTTAGACGTTTTTATACACTATATTTGCTACCTCTGCCATTTCGAAGTCTAGATGTTAGCGGCGTTATCAGGTCTGCTTCCTCTCAGTGATTACTTGTCTTTGGAGCGCATGTGTACATAAGGACTTATTAAGCTGTCACGTACTTTCTGATTATAACATCGTGTAGAAGTAGGTCAGTCACCTTCATGGCAACCCCAGTGTAATAAACCGAGTTATTGGTAGGGATGATCCATTGGCTGTACACTTTATTAGTAATCCACAAGATAATATCCACAACTTAACAGTATCATGTGGGTGTATAATATTTTGGTTTTCCGGGCAAATATTCATAAGGATTCTTCAAGAGTCATTAGAATGTCATTCATGCTCCATCACAGTGACATTGTGACTGATGTTCAAAAATGGGTAATAACTTGCCTGTTGCAAAGTACGCGGTCGTTGAAGAATGCGTTTACGATATACGGCTGCTGCGACAACATAACGTGAGAGATCTAATCAACAGTGTATCTTATGTTCTGATTCCCCATGGTGTCATTCTCGCCCAGGCTTCTCTTCCAAAAATTCAAGGAATTCGATATATAGAGACACATACAGCTAGCAAAGGTATGGTTTTATCTGCTTTAAGGTTTCTTTTTTGTTTAAGTGTGCCATACTTTGGCGCTCTCCGGTAGTAGTCCATAGCTTCGTAGAACAGCTTTACGGATCAGAGTTTCCGACATGCAACACGTCGATGTCTGAGATTGACCTAATGTTCACAATTGCACAGCCTAAATCTTTAATGATCTCATTTTGATTGATTGATTGTATTATATTCTTTATTGTAAGACGTCCGCAATGCTTGTACAGGATAAAAAAGCATATCAGCAGCAACTGGTGTGATTAAGTACTATTTGGATTATTTGAATTATTGACGACGCCAAGTGACAGGCGAGTATTTCTCAGTTTGCATGTAACCTGTTATGTGTATACGTCTATAATGAGGTGATATATGCCGATTTAGTGTCAGACGTCTTCGCTTTAATTCACCCTAACGATTGCATAACAATGGAGGGCAAACACAGAAGGAAATATTAGTAGTCGCTCAGGCCACATTGCTGTTGATAGGGATGGGACTTTTCGTTCAATAAAACGTCCAATTATACAGATATACAAGAGTCCGGACATATATACAACCATCACTGGAGGACGGCAGTACAGTTCTAAATGTTTTTTTCTGGGGGCTGCGGCAGCTACTATAAACACGAATATTAGGATGGGCAAGCAGTTTTACAAACGAGAACGCTGAATACGGATACCACATAAATCTTAACTTTAGAGCCTCAATCAGCGCCGCGCTCTGCTCACGTGGGAAGCGTGTTGCTCATTCTCAAAAGGAGACCGCCCATAGACTTTTAAAAACCAGACATAAATCAACCGTAAAGTCCTCTACAACAATAAAAGAAAATGAGTTACACAAACGCGATGAAGTGTTACCTTCACAGCAACATGTTGATGTCATTACCCCGCAAAACCATGCGAATGATAGCATATATTCTCTGTAAATTATATGGTGAATCTTAACTCTGGTGTGCGATCCCTTTGACGTATTGCTGAGGTCAGATACGATGAAATCTTTATAACGGGGGCAGAAAACCTGACATTCTTTGAACCCACCTAGTTTTGAAACAGTTGCAAATTTAAATAAAACTGATTCGTGTCAATGCAGAGACGAACAAAAAATCTTTAATAAGCAAGGATCCGTTATAACCACAGTCATGCAGGTCAGAGAATAAATAATATTTACGTCCACGGAGAGATTCTGTGACAACCGTTATAAGAGAGAAAGATCATTTATCAACACCACCTATAAAGATATTTTCATTAACCTGGAGATATAATGGTGTCGACTTCGCTTTATACACCATGGTCATAAATGTTCCCTACAAACATCAATTCGGCAGTGTCTCTCAACCATTATACTATACTCCCCATACTTGTAAGGGCTGCATATTGGAAAAAGATTGGGGACACTATCGACAAGAAAACATCCTTAAATAAAACAATGCGACGATCTCCCCATGAGAAGAGGGGCAGTAGCAATAGTATTTCATGGGTGTGTAGGTATTATGGTATCAGGATCGGAGACCACAGCATGACTGAATATTGCGACATATGACATGTTTCGTACGAATAAGAATGGTCCCTTATTTACAGGATATGTTATGAACGAAACCAATTTGACTCTAAAATCTGATGTTGTTCAGCTAAAGCATTCAAAGTAAGGTCTGTACACCTTAATCTGGGATGCGACCATAACAATATTGTCGTTGACCCTGCAAATACACAGGCTGCTACCATGTCACATATTGAGCTTCTACTAGGAGTAAATTGCATGTGATACCGGATAATTAATAAAAATGCTTACTGTTGACATGGAAGATGGGAAAAACCGCATATCCAGCTGAATTTCATACACAATTGGTAGCCGGATAAATTTTAAGTAGAACGATGATCAGCAAAAGCCAAATTGAATCAAATCTCAGACAACACCAGTGTGACACTAAACGATGGACATATTGAAGATGAAGCGTTCTGACTAATAAAATACGAGTTTTAAATATACAGCCAGATGCAAATTCAAATTAGCAGACGAAAATGAAGGAAAAGAAGCAATGTTCTCATGTAGTGGGATGATGATTCCTAACATGCATTCATTAAATAAACAACTAGAAATTTATAGAAGGATTTAATTTTTCAACAAAGAACCTACTGCATCTCTCTGTGTGATTTTCAACAGACCACGTGTTGCATTTCAATAAATTTCTATCTTTAAACATGCATTACTAACATCTGTACTATTTACCACCTATTAAAGTGTACGGTATAGACCGTTAGCAGTAGAGACAGTAAATTATACATTTGAAATCACTTTACTGTGACCGCCTCCGCCAAAAGCGACTAATATCTACTTGCATGAATGTACGAGCGTACATTTATGTCCAAGTTTGAAGGTGTAGTGACATGCTCTCAGCGTGTGCGGTGTAACACACCTGTTCATCTCAAAGGGAGTATGCATTGATGAGTGAAACGCTTAACATACTGATCACGTGATGATGGCATTGATATGATCTGTATCATCCATCAGTTTATGGTGCCATATGATGTTAAGCATTTTTTCTAGATATCCATCGTTTCAATCTTAAACGACAACATATTACCACCCATATATTAAGTTATATCGAGTCCCGAAAGCGCTCGCCTTCCCCCATTCACTGCTTTCTCGCTTCAGTCCATCCGTTAGATAAAGCGTTTTAGTTCTAGTAGATTCAATTGGATCGCTGGTTCTTACCGACGTTTACCCGGGTCCTTTCTCAAGCACTTCTACTAGCCATCATGTGTAGACTATTGTGTGCTGAAAACATGTTGTTAAACCCGCAGCAATACCTAAGTTATCTTTACAGTAATAACATCCTAATGGTACCAATTTATTGGTGATTTGGAATCAAGATATGTTTTAATTTTCAATTTAGCTCATAATCATAGTAGTCGTTGTTTACGTTTTCTTATGAAAAGCAATAACGGACAGAATTAAATATCATAATCAAGGTGTTTTTTTATAAAAATAACAAATTAAAACGTGGTTAGTTTTACCTTACCGAAAGGGATGGTGTGAAGTTCCTTCTTTATTCGCAGTGCCGCCTTTTTGCCGGGGTGCATTAGATGAGGCCCTAGCATGTACAATTGCAAAAGAATATGACCTTTATACATTCATCATCGATTATAATAGGTAGCATTGTTTAATAATTAAGAAATACATTAACATTCAACTTATTATATTTGTCAAAAATGTATATATATATATATATATATATATATATATATATATATATATATAGAGAGAGAGAGAGAGAGAGAGAGAGAGAGAGAGAGAGAGGAGTTTGTCCATTTATAAGTACGTATATTTATATGACTGTCAAAGTACATTTAGTGTGAGTATTTCCAGAACATTTTTTAACATATGACAGGAAAGATTCTGTACAACATACCAAACCCAAATAAAAGACCATTGCTACAAGCATACTCTTGTTGTTATACCCCACCACATCAGTCCTAGAGCGTATTGTTTTACACTTGTCTGTAGTCCGTCATCTGAAGTTTAATTCTTTTTTTGGGTCCGTTTTCTAATCGGGCATTCGTGTTCCCAGAGCATAAGTTAAACTTTCCAGCAGCACTTTATATAATGACGAATGATTATATAAGATAAATGTACATATTTACATATTCTGTCACAAGTATATTATCAAGCAATTCGTTTCAAGAGAAGAAATTGATTTCGTGCCAGTAGTAACGGCAATCTACCTGTTAACGTTTTAAGAATATAGTGCTGATAATATAATAGCGGATCAAATAATAATGGAATCTAACATATTCAAGCATCTTAAACAGCGGATTAGTTACAGTATGTTAGTAGTGAATGGGGGCAATATGGTGGCAATGGGACTGTTTTAAATTTGGGTGTCTGTGTTATGGCAACAATGGGATTTTCCCATATGGAATATTGCGTCTGTATAGAGACAAATAAATTTGGGCCTGCTAGTGACAAGTAAATACATTTGGGTTGATAATGCTGCAAATGGCTGACCTTAATCGGACCAAACAGTGACCCTTGGCGGGGCGGCTACGAACTTCCGAGCGGAACTAACCAACAAGTAGTGTATCTTTAGAGCGCACGACATGATTTCAAGAAGCAGTGTACGAAATGTTTCTCAAAAGGAAATACAATCCCTAAGTACCAATTTTCTTGTTTCGGTTCTGTCGTCACAGGTAATGAATAAATTCTGACTGTTTGCTTGAAAATGTCTGCCAAGTAATTGTCTTTTTGCTTCGTCGCCGTTCTATGGGGCATGAGAGATAAGATGCGATGAATATCTATATCAGTCAGTGAAGAAAACGAATGATAAAGGAAGTCTTTATACCACTGATGCAATTCTGCTTCTTTCGATATGAGACCAAAAGCGTCATTCACATACTCGTCCAATCTATCGTCTTGACTGATCATCAGACATTTATCGCCGTTGAATTGGACTGGGATAATAATTTTCACATCCATAACAATCCGTTTGGGTCAACCCGGTACTTTGTTCCTTCGGGTGTTTGGCAAAACAGGAAACTCAATGTTCCTGTTCTAGCCATCTGGACATGGCCATCCCTTTGCGTATTTGTCTTTGGGTTCTGATATAACGAAATGCTCCAGTTCCAATTCCAAAGCGTCTCCACCATTGAAAGAGAAATACGAGTCTTTCATATTTCTAATTGTTTAGAATGACCTCTCTAAAACTGTTGATTTTTCTCGTATTCTCTATTCCGCATACAATATGACGTTCACCGTCTCGTTTAGAGCGTTTGGAAACTTACGTTCCAAGGGAATGTGGAATCAGTTATATGTTGGAAAAGACCCTCGTGGCTGCTTTGGACTTGAGTGATATCAAAGGTTCGTAATGCGTCGACTCATGTATAATTTCGTACGAGATGCCGCTGCTGGTGGTTGTCCTTAACTGTCCAGTGGTTTTATACAGGGACAAGTATGATCTCAAGTCACTCTTTTCGTCACTAACATCATAGGCGAAGGGTACGGTACACAAGGGGACGGACTTTATTTTTGGACACTTTGTAGTGCTTAAACCCGAAAGGAATGTCACTGACGGCTCCGTTGAAGTCTGCATTTCTAACGAAACCAGTGATTAAACGTTCGGGTAACTGTCCTTGGAATAGATGATATTGGAGCGGAGTCCAGTGGCGATGGTGAAAGTGTCAGTCAAAGATGACACGGGATACAAGTATACCCGCTGCGATTATTGCACCATCATTATGGTTGGTGGCATAACAAACAGATCCAATTCCGAACTGGACCATCTGCAAGACTCTGTGCATCATTGTCCCTAATTGTTTGGCTTTAATGACCACAAAAGTCTGCGTCTCTCACGGCCTTTTTTGCATTTGTCTTTCTAGCTCTGTGGATATAAATACTTCTTAAGAGGTGTCTTCGCCGTCTCTTTCTGCCTTGTCCTTACTTTGGCTTCATGGAAGCAGGTATGCATGACTCGGTAATGTCCTGAGAATTTATAGAAGTTCCTCGTCGGTTCAAAATGTCTATACCAGTCTGAAAAAAAATGTATGCCTGTTCTCAGGAAAACTTCTTTCAGGTTTTTGGTTGTGGAAGATGACATGTTAGATAAATCATATGCCTTGCATCAATGCAGCATCTTTCAAATCGTGCATTACTCGTGTAACCATCGATTTCAATACGGGGGCAGCCTAATGAAATGCCGACATTAGCATATCTACTAAACCATGTCCTAGTGGACGAGAAAATTCACTGCACACTGGATAAGTGACTTACACTTCGTTAGAGAATCGGTTTCTCAAATCGATTTTCATCGTGAATGGAATATTTTGTCCCAGATCTCATTCTATACCAATGTTGACACTGTCGAAATACGATTAACTGAAGGGCAAATAGAGAGGATGTACAAATTTGGGGTGAACGTGATAGGTGATTACACCTTCCTGGTCGTTGGTTGTGACAGTATCAACTTTGAAAGGAATGACACACAGTAACGGTGCTGATGTGTGTCCCAACACGTTGTACTCTACCACATCAGAGTACACAAAGATCGATACCAATCCTTTGGTTCAGTTCTACCTGTGAACGATATATCTTAAAAACCGGGTGTTGCTGAAGATGATGATGTTATGGGAATCGTTTCTATTAGATGAGGTGATCTTCTATCCACCCAGTTTATCAAACAATTCGGGACTATAAGTGATGGACAACTTTTAGGCATCGGTACATTTCATGAATAGGCGACAATCAACTTTATGTTACCAGTTCGAGACACTTCGTGTGGCCTTGTGTAATAGCATCAATAGTGACCACTAAATGTTGACCGCTAATATAACAGCATGCAGAACTGTTTATCTCATACATGTTAAGTAGAGAATTTGTTTGTCTTGGTCTTTTGGATTGGTGAAAAACAGGATTATTCGTATCCAAGATGTTATGTACTTAGCTTGATATTCACTGACATTTAGTACTTGCGGAGGGTGAATCACTTCAACCAAAGCAACAACCAAACGTCGTTTGTGGTCCATACGGATGGCCTGAGGTAATTTGGCTAAGAAACAGCACAAATTATTGCTATATTTCTTTTCTTCTTTATTTTGTTTTTCTTCTTCAGATTGTACAAATTGTATCAATGTTATTTCATGTAAACATAACTAAATAGGTAACATTAATATTAAAATATTTACAAAATTAAATATTAAACCAAGTGTATCTCTCTAATTAACAAGTGACATTATATGAGGTCAATAAATCAGAGAATCCATTAAAGACACATAAAACTACAATTTCTCCATATTCGGTGTGAAAGTTCCTTCATCGCAGGTCGCAGGTAGCTCTCATCGGATTCGAAGACAAACTCTGCATTGGGACTGAATTTTGCAACGCGTCATAGGATTGGTAAAAAAAACTCAATCCGTTTGGATCTGATTTTCCACTATAAATAAACGCGGATCACATCAATACATTCACATGCTTTTGTCACACGATGTGGACTAAGGTAGAATCGTCTACCATGTTATCGTCAATGATGTTCAACCCGGGTTATCCCATGTATGTCAGCTCACCATAGGCAATAATCATGATAACATAGACGGTGCTTTGGAAACGAAAGATATATATGGAGAAAGAAGAGAGTCTTAATATACGGTCTAGAGGTCAGACGAAGTTTGATGAAGAGAAGAGGATCCGTGCGATGCTATCTATGATAACTGCATGGTGGTTAGGACAAACCAATGGCGCTTTTCAGGGCCATTGCATTGCCTAGAAAAGAGTTAAACTCTTGTCTAAAGAAAATAGTTTAGCCGATATTTTGTGTAAAAGATCAATATTCATAAATATACGATTTAGGTGTGTGATTAATTTATGTTCAGAAATCTATGATTGTTTTTTGGATAGATTTTTGTTTATAAGTGAATGTTTGAGTCATATTTATACTTTTTTTCTATGTTTCTA
Organism: Unio pictorum; assembly: GCA_030141615.1. Taxonomy (NCBI): domain Eukaryota; kingdom Metazoa; phylum Mollusca; class Bivalvia; order Unionida; family Unionidae; genus Unio; species Unio pictorum. The sequence continues at coordinate 2,703,516 of JARLTB010000269.1, forward strand.
ACTCTATCTCTAGCCTAGGAACTTTAAAGGGACATTATAGAGACACATTTAGTGACATTGTGGAGAGACTATAGAAACAGAAAATAGTGATGGTATGTTTGTTTGCGTATGTGTGTTAACCTACTTTTGTGTGTGTGTATGTGTGTTTGTATGCTTATGTTTGCACGCGCTCGTTTGTGTATATGCGTATGTGTTTGTTTTCTATGTCTAAAAATTTATATATTCCACCCCACGGGGGAATGTTATTAGTTGTATAAAAGGTACGAGTTCTCGCCCCGCCAGACAATGTTTGTGTTTCCTGCATAGTATCACGCGAAAGTTTGTTCCGCCCAGACAAACGTAATAGCTTCTTATGCCCGATGCACTGTTTTGCTCAATTCAGGTCAGTCACGTGCAATATTGTTGCCAATATCTATTACAGTTATATCGCCCGTGTTCCATTCACCGTGTCTATAAACAGATCCAATATTTTTGACGCAATACAGACCAAACATACCCCATGTTAAATTCCCCTAGTCGCCATAGTATAAACACGCAAATTTAACATAGACGTCTCAGTCACTATATCGCCCCATTCATTATTTATATTAGACAAGAGACCAAAATCAACAGTATGTGGAAAAAATACATCATAATAATATTAGCTCAATGCCTACTTTTCCTACAAAAAGGAGAATTCGTTGAAGAAAAAAACAGCCTCTACAGATATTTACATTGACGTTGCCTGCGAATCACCTTCCTTTGTCCTCCGAGTCGCTTTTTGTTCAGCCATTGTTCTTGGCTGAGATCCTTTATGCTAGAAAAAGATCGATATAATCTAATTGATAGTATCATCGTTCATTTTTGATAAGCATTCTGCTATTTATAACAAAAAAAATCATACATTATGATTAAATATTCCCACATTCAAACAACCATATTTGTTAACAATTTTAAACCTCTTTTTAATTCTCTATTTTCTTTACAAGTTATGTATATAAAATATATTGCAATATCACAAGAAGTTGCTGATGCCATAAAGAGATGCACGTGTATTGATTCTTAGATTGTCGTCTTCATTACAGCAATTAGCTGCCCTCGGTATGCATGACATTGCTTATATTTAATTGTACATGACATTTTGTCCCATAATCTCAATATGTATAAGCCATTTTGATGTAATATCTTTCGCGAAGAAATATGAAAAAACTGTTGTTTTGATAATAAAACTGACTATACATGTTTAAATATTTCCAATGTTTGTAAATGCCAATTACATGATTCCAAAATGTATCAGGCCGGTTATATGTAAGATGGAGATACTAATTCGAAATGTTGACAATGGTAAATTTGGAGTCAGGCATCAGTTTACAAAATGCTTGTCTTAAAGGTCGTACAGCAAAATCAAGAATGACATGAAACAATGAAGACAGACAACAAACGAATCAAGAATGAATAATATGCCTTTACAGAAGAAGAAAATACACTAAGTCAAAATAGCAAAGGCTTTGTTTAGAAGACTTCAAAAATAAACCAGTCCTTTAATCTTTATAAATCATCGGATACTAACATAAGTGACGATATGTGCGAATGTATGTTAACGAATTATATATTTCACAATTCGAGTTATAATTGTCGATGTTTGTATAAGTAAGTAGAAACGGAACGATTGAGATCATTTGATTTAGGAATTGTCTTTAACATTCGAACAATGGAGTGTTCTAAAGAATTGTCTCTTGTTAAGGCTGATAAGTATACCTTATTTCTTAAATTATCCGAAACACTTACCTTCGATAGTCTTTAAAATTGTTTCTTAAAACACAGCGTTTTATCAGGATTCCACAATTGAAACACTGAAAAGAAAAACAGCCATAATGAGTATGCAACAGAACGTATGGGAAATTTAGTATCCACATTTGTCTCAGAATACATCTTTGACCAACTGGATTATTGCGAAGGAAAAATAAAGTAACAACTCATTTTCCTGTTCAGCCAATTCATATATCCAGAGATATGTTTTCCCATTTACCAGCGATAACAGCTGAAATCGATGTAGCCTCGACAACAATTCATATTGGTAACTGATAACATTCGTATTCGCAATTCCCTTCACATCCAGGCCGACAGTTGCTGACTCTCCAGTCAAGAAATCGCACCTGGGGCATACACACATGTTTATGTTGCTTAGGACAGTGGTTTAGTTCTTGGTTTCATCTGATATCTCTTGTTCCACTGCAAAAATTGCCTTCAAGATGAATTATGCCAATTCAGTTATTCTATTTAATATTGTCACCTCAGAGTATATAATCAGGGTGGCCTTATGTGGAAGCAACAAGCTCAACATTTCGTCACTGTTACAAATATCATGCAATCATAGAGTATAGTCATTAGCAGATAGTTATGTCTTTCCTTACCTAATGCCGCGTTTACTCAGAAATACAATCATTACACCAAGGCTTTTTGAGCACAATGATCGTTTCAGCGTTTGTTTAGAGAACTGTTACTCAGGTTCAATATATTTGTCAGAAACTTTACCAATATGGACATGGGACACCTCATTATTCTTGCAGAAACAATGTGTTTTAAGACTTGCCAGAGTAGTCAGCTGACGGGACTAGATACGTTAATTCCAAGATCACATCAATTTAGTGTTTTAACTCATCAGTGTTGTGACAACGTCCGATTTCTATTTGACCTTTTGCTAAATTATATTTTAGTGTATGCGAGCATTTGTGAACGCCACGTTGGCGAATGGAATATAATCGCAATCAATGTTGGCATAACCAAACATGTGAGACAACTCCTCATCAGTAACTTTCGTTATATTCCCATAGCGTAGCTGTTCAGAATCCATCATTTATATGCAATTACAAAGGTGGAAGATAGACATCAAATATGTCAAACACCATTCAGAGACGTACTGCTTCAAATTAAATTTCATCTTAGGCAACCTCTGAAACTGATAATGTATATTTTCGTATTTGAGGGTATTAGTATTGATTGAGAAATCACGTTCGAGTATCTATCAATAAAATAATTTGTACACATCCTCAACAAATCCGGTTCAGATGTCCAAATAAATCCAAACTCTAGCATCCTTAAGAGGTGAATATAAAGTTTAATAAGGAATGAAAATAAGTTGCATATTTGATAAACTTTCTTCCTATGCTGCGTTGATTAATACAACGTAGAGCGATTCCATGAATTTACTATGTATATTGGTGAGGGTATAGCTGATAGTACATGGGGATCCTTGCTTTCCACATATATTGTCGCATAAAATCATCATCAAGGTAATGTGTATAACAACCGACGACATTCTCCTTAGAACTCGTCTTCGGTGTGCTCTTTAATATACGTCACCGATTTGCTTCAAAGAAATCATGCTGGTAACGTTTTCGGATCCTTAATGTTGTTGGTTATCAACCTCTGACAGATCAATCAACCTCTAACAGATCATCGTTTCCCCTTTCATCACAGTTATCGATTAAACTGACCCCTCGAGCATTTCAAGCCGATCCGCATATATGTGGACCCTCTGCTGTTACAAGGCACTCATCTGAAGCATGTGCATATGGAAGACGTTGCCTTCTCAAATACGGTTCTTTCACATGTTTTAGTAAAACTGATTCCATGTTGAGGTGAATTAGGATCAAACTCTAAAGGCAGAACATTCTTCCGTGGCGAACAATATTTTCCTTCGGGGGTAAGTTATCCTCCAGAGTTATAGCCTCGGGTGACTTTGCAGAATGATGATACAGAGCGTAGCCTAACTAGTTGTTCATCAAAGGTTCGTGCCTATCCAGCCAGGTTTAATTTTGTTAGCATTGTTATTTCGTGTAACTTCCGAAACATATATTAAGCCATTCCATGTTGAGTCTACTTGTGCGTGTTTCCGTAGATTCTTCGTACGTTACTATTCATTCTTTCACGAAGAGTGTCCTTTGAGTACCAAACTCAAAAGGACAATTTTCTTGGTAAAGTCAATCTGTATTAAGGTGGATGTCATTGTAGAAGATTCGCGATTGTCTTTCCGAGTCTACTTGTAACTTTTCGACTATCTCAAAGTCCTCACTGATATCTACAAATTAGCCTCTGGCTGCATCTTTATTGGAATCTCACAATCCCCTCTCCCTAGCGCTGGATGGTCGCCGCTGTTACCTTTGTGGCTTGCTTAATATCAATGGCCCATTTGGCTGTCTTTAAACTGGACTCAGTAATGTTTCTGTTCAAATCTACGGTGTAGCATTTTCCACGGTTTTAGCCAGGTCATGATTAGCCGCACAAACGTTTCTTTAAAGCCAATTTCTTTGTTTTCCCAAGTGGTTTGCCAGAATTGACAAAACTAGTTTTGTCACATATGTGTAATCTTCAAGTAGTTCCGATTGTTCTCCAGCAGATTTTAGGGATTGGTCAGCACCCAGTGCTACAGCAACACTGTCTTTTTGATTGTTGTTTCCATCATTGAATATAGTCATCATGGTTGTTAAACTAACTGTGCGATACACTGGTATCTAAATACCGTAATATTTTTCCGCTGTAGAAGACATAGTACTAATATTTCAAACGTCTATCGTGAGGAAATTATGTGCTTCTCGATATTTCTGCAAGCATATTCCGAATCTCATCCCACGAACAACTGACGGTACACTAGTTCAAAAAGATGCAATGACCATGCAAACTCAAACAGACACAATCTCTTTAACATCATTCATTTGTATCTGGATTCCTCTGGGTACGTTTTGGTACCACTGAGTATCATAAATTACATCTGTCCACTTTTGCTAACACCTCACAAATTATTGTCCCGAGTTTCTACTGGCTGTTGAATATCACGTCGTCGTAAGTGACAAGTTGATTGTTTTATAGGTCATGGCTGTTAATAATAGGAGCTACATCGGTCGTGATAAAGAAATGGATGGTAGCAATGCAACTTCCAGAAGAAACCAAGCGCATAATCTCTGAGTACGTTATAACATGCAGCAACAGACACATTTGCCAGAGCAGGCATGCCCGATGATTAACAAGCAAAATTAGTTCATAAACAAGTAACAAATTACATTGGAACTATGCCTGGATTATCGAGGCTTTATCAAGGCAGATAAATCAGTGGCAAACAAAGATTGCCCTCACTTTGTGTGCGATGCCGCAAGATAACTAGTGTCACAAATACACATTAGATTAAATCGCTTAATAACAGAACAACCATTACTGAAACTTGTTCCCACTGTTTAGCAAGGACATTTACCTTTGAAGTATTCTAGAAGTCCATACTATCCAGGCTTGAATAGTAATCTTTACAGTGATAGACTTACTACGTTAACAAAATTAGTGGATATTCCATGAAGGAATTAGCTTGGAGAAAACATTGATATATGTACTATCAAAAGAGGCTCGAATGACAAGATTGCAGACCTTGGCAAGATCTCCCTGGGATAATAAAACCTTTTTTAGACAATGTCCACTGGGCAGTCACTAAAACACCCTTTGTAAATAGCAGCACATTGATATAATAAACAAAGACAAGAAACTGGCACACATATAATAAGTGTCTGAGGATCTTGTAAGATTGAAACAGTCATTGACAAGACAGCGAGAGCATCAACATTTTACATTGAATGTCTTCAGGGCGCATATGGTTAAACGGACATGGTGGTAGATTTATTTAGCCACATCTCCGAGAAGTATTTTTCATGCAGATTACGTGATGTATTGAGGCCCTACAGCGTTCAGCACGCTGGCATATTGTTAGAATCACATCGTAAATTTTGTCAACAGATGTAGTGAAGCAGAGACCCTGAAGTCTAAGGATTCATCAAACGTCGCAGGCGCGTTGAACTACATATATGTTTGCACGACGCTAACCGAGATGTAGCTTCCACGGGTGGTTACAATCTAAGGATCGGTTTCACACGAATTTCTGATGACCAGATAAGCTCGAGAGTATGCGGCGATCTTAATCGGTCATAGCAGCGTTCTGTAATGCATATTATACTTGCGACATATATAACTCCATCTGGTGAAAGTTTGGCAGAAATGTGTAAACTACAGGACCATTTTTAATCCAGAGCGGTTCAGCTTCTGTAGTTAGATACAGTCGAGAACGATTTGATTCGGTTCATGTATTCCACGGAAGAGTTATTAGGTTGACAAGCTCATGCATCTGACTTTTTTGCGGTCCTACGATATGTTTATTATCTAAGACCGAATTTATGTTAAAGGACTGCCAACACTCAACCATTTGCCAATGGCGTGGATAAAGTCAATATGAAGATTAGTTGAGGCCACAAGTGGGGCATATGAGCGACAGAAATTATACGTTTCTCATGCGGACTCAGAATTAACACAGAGGTCTATTTGGAGAAACTATTAGATACTTGTACGGAACATCCCTATGATGGTGTCCAGGACAAACGCACCTTAATGCAATGATATACACAAGAAGATTTATCTGATCTAAAGTAAAGGCTTTGCTCGAGGCACTCCATGTACATGAATGCTCAACTTGTGAAGTTTTAGTTGGGTTTTTATTAATGTCATGGTTGACGTGATTTCTTTCTCCCACATTTTCCATGGTTTGTCTAAACAAAGCATTGTTCATCTTCTTTAATAAGTTCATTTCGTATGTATTGATCTTATTGTAGGTGGCCATCCACATGCGATATGGAAATTTCAGCATCTGATGAATTCGCGATACCCGCAATTAGAACCGCAAATGCGTTTATACGAAGACAACAGAGTAACGCTTGAGACGTAGATTGAACCAGCTAATTTGCATTCAACGAACATGCCATCAGCATCTTCAACAAACATACTCTTGCTTGGCGAGAACAGTTTGCGGGTAATTAACAGCGCATCAGGGGCTAGTGGAGTTGTCGCATTGAAGATAGTACGTGTATTTGAAAACGGCTGGGTAGACGTGTCCATGGTCGTTGCATTTATCTAAGTCGAGGATTTTTTTTTTTACATCAACCTGTGCAAGATCTATAGTGTCCTGACAAATCAATGCAAACTCACCTAATGACATCTACGTGGGGTGTTCCTGCGAGATAATATTTGACTCTATATTGACATCTCGACGTGGATACAACTTTCGAAAAACAAATGTTATCAGGGAACAGTTCTAAATAAGACTTGTCTGTCGTTGATAGTAGATCCCAAGCCATTGACCATGATGAAGAAGTAGTAAACCGGGTCGAGATTGAACACGTGTATAATGTTGTCGCTAAAACAAAGTGAAACATATCCGCGAGCAGCAATAAGTAGATGTGCAAACGAAGTTTGGTGTTTGTGTCACTGATAAGTTTTCATTTCAAACCCCATGTGAGATATTTAGAGTCATTTCAAAGGAGGACAAGAATCATTGAGACTTAGATTGGTCAGTCCTAATGAGCGACAGAAGCGACAAAAATATCAAACTCACATTATAAGTCTACTCATTCAGATCGGTGAAAAATGTCGATATACCTAAAAGACCCGATGATCTCAAAAAGATTCAGACTGCTTTTGACTTATCACTCTAAACTTGTACATACATACATACACACACGCGCACACACACACACACACACACACACATACATAAATACATACATGCATACCTGTTTTGTTTTGTTTTTTATGGTTTAACGCCATTTTTAAGCACAATATAGGCTATACATGGCGGCCAGTATTAATGGTGGAGGAAGAACCCAGCAAAATCCCCGGAAAGAACCACCTACCCACGAGAAGCTACTTTCAAGCTTTCTCACATAACTACATTAGCCGAATCTTAGACTCGAACCCACGCAGATAGAGGTGAGATGGCGGTGATCCGTAACGGACAGCGAATTAGACCACTCGGCCACTCGGGGCCCCTATATATACATACATACATACATACATACATACATACATACATACATACATACATACATACATGCATGCATGCATGCATGCATGCATGCATGCATGCATGCATGCATGCATACATACATACATACATACATACATACATACATACATACATACATACATGCATGCATGCATGCATACATACATACATACATACATACATACATACATACATACATACATACATACATACATACATACATACATACATACTCCCCTCTAAGCAAGGTTAATAAAGGCAGAACTTTCTAATCTTTCATTAGTCGCTTTAATTCATTATTGGTCTCTGATTAACTAATCTCCTTAAAATATTGAGAACTGTTGTCGAATTTGTTTAATGGGTAAAACGGCTATTATGTAAACATTTTGATAAAGGATATAAGAGTTAACTAAAGCAGACTGATTTTATTCATAAGAATGGATCAATACAATTAAATTAGAAATTTGTCTAACAATTATCAATTCATAGGAGTTATTCATTTTTTTTATTTTTTGTCTCAGTCTATGCTTGCTACATGAATCACCGTGATAACAAAACAAGTACACCATATCTAACCTACACACCAAGTAAACTTATTATATATGTATGTGTACAGTCTAATTTACTTCCGGCGTTATCGCTCCCTGTTTGATCAAATATTTGCCTAATAACATACAAATCTTCAGACAGTAAATGCTATAAGTTGCTTTTTTATGATCGTGAACATATATAAATGTTAAAAATTAAAACTATTACTTTTTTGGAACAAATATTTTACGTACCTGAAAATCTAATGTGTCGACGTACGATGGCGCTTCTAGATATTGATATTTTTGTAAAATCGAATTTTGGCCTCGTTTAGACCTGTCTTTTGAATAGAGTTAGTTGAATAGCTCGTACTGGTAATCGCTAACAAGAGAACGTAGGTTAAAGGATCACATCTCGTCATTGTATACAACTTGACTTAAAATGTATTACGAGTTTCAAAATGGATCCGATTAAAGTATCGATCATTTTCCTAATGATTATAGTTTAAGTACCTTGTTTGCTTATTATTCAACTTTTTTCGGACCACATGACTTTGCATTATCGCAGCAGATAGGTACATTTATTGTAAATAGCCGCGTATAATA